>MNCI01017497.1:247085-274354 GCA_015680685.1 Gnetum montanum
ATCTAATGTATTCCTAACAACCATCCTACTCCTCTCATATTAATCCTATTTTAATGAGATTAATTTATCCTAATCCCCCACAATCAATTGTACCTATATAAGGATAGGATCTTTCTTCATAACTATAAGTACTTCTCTTTGAGTGTAAATGATTGAAGAGTAATCTTGAAAGTTGGCAACATCACAAACAAGCACTACATTGTTGGATATTGATAAAAACATAAATGATCCTATTTCTTCAATGGTTTGTTTGGCTTTTCTACCATATGGTGTACAAATCACAACATTCAAAAAGTACAATGGGGAGTTTAATCTTACAAATCATGTAGTCACATTTAGAAATAAATATTTATTTATTAATTCAAGCCTATCCCTATACCATGTTAAGATGTTCTCTAATTTTTTAGAGGTAAAGATTTGGAATGTCATGAGTGGCAAGGTACCCCTACACTCAACCATACGAATATGAGCATTTCACGCACGATCTAGTCGAACTCTGTAGACAGGCTAGTTGTGGTATCTAGATAGTTACTCGTTGATCGTAGTTGTCTTCCCACCTAGACTACTATTTGCTTTTTCACGTATGATTTAGTCCAGAGTGAGGTGTATGATGTGGTTTCTAACCTAGTGCTACTCCTAGAGGTAATGGAAAATATTTGTAATTAAGCTAAGAGGAAAAGGGAGAGAGAATCTAAACTAATAGGAGATAGGAAGAGAGAATTTAAGCTAGCCTACGTGCGATGAGCATCCATTCCTTAATCATATGTACACATCTTAGACCTCATGCACAGCTACTACTAGGATTACCAAGCACAGATCCTAGGTATGCTACTGGGTTACCAAGTAGTCACACTTAAATGCTTGTGATTAAGTCGTACTGATTCCGCGTTTAAGGACTTTAGGGTGAAGAGATATTAACTACGAAAATAATAATTAATTAAGTAATTTAAACTAAGTGAATGTTGCAATGATAATAATCTCAATCTTTATTTTCGGTCATGTTCGTGTCCAAGTACGTCACACTTAAATAAATGATGTTGTACAATTACAATTGCCACACTGTGGGCATGCACTGGGAGAGAGGGTTTAGAGGAAAAGAATGACAAAAAGATCCTACTCTAATACTAATTTCTAACTCACTAAAAACTGACTATTTCTTGTGTGCCCCATTATGTATTTATAGGCTCACATGAGAACCGCGATATCATGTACCCGATATCTCTTGTGAGGTTGTGAGATCGCGTACTCGATATCAGGGGTTTGATATTGGAACCTATCAAACCTGGTATCCTATACCTGATATCAGGGGTCCGATAATAGGGGTCCAATAACAAGACCTGATAGACCATGACTCATCAGAATGCTATAGAATCATTCTTGCAATTTTAATTATAAATCTTAAATAGCCCCTTAGGATGTTTCTTTAGAGGTTTAAACATGATATTGTTCTTGGAGTTACACTCATGAAACTACCTTCCATGAAGCAAGGGTCAACGAAGCTTATTTCTAAATTTATTCAAAGATGGTTATCAAGTATAAAAAACTCTTATGAATAATTAGATAAAGAAATGCTTTAAAATGCACTTGATGATTTTATCATAGTGCATATGGTCTACTCTAGAGCTCCTACTCTTAATGATGCTTTGGCTACTATTAGAAAAGTTGATACTGCTATCCAAATACATGATCCTGAATGAATAACTTCTAGAAATTAATACTCAAAAGTTTCTATTAAAGATAAAGACAAAACCAAAGCTATTGTTGCTACTTATTTAAATTCTCAAGCATTCATATTTGTTGGTTCAACACAAAAGAAAGAAAATCAAAGTATCATAATAATAGAAAGATCAAAGTATCATAAATTACCTATGAAGTAATCTAAATTGTTATATTAGCTCCTACAAGATCAATGCATCCAATATAAAATTATTTCGAATTTGGTAAAGACAAAATTTTGAAGAATCTAATAGATAGCTTTGGATCTTTCAATAAAGTAGGAAAATGAACTAGATGTGCCTAGATAATATAATTCTCATATATTCTACCATTACCATCACGCATCTAGTCATGATACTTAAACTAAAATCAAAACTAAAACTGAAACTAAAATTTTATTATATTTCTATACCCTATGAATCTATTTGAGAGTAGAAATATACATGCTATGAGTCTTAAAAATATCATTAAGAAAATTGATAACATTTAAAACAAATTAACTAAATTTACAATTGTAATATTTCATATCTATCTAATGTGTCCAAATGTAGGACATTGTAGGAAAATGTGGTATTCATCTTCAATGCTATTTGTATTGCATAGTTGATATATTCATTCTTCATTAGGAATTTTATGCCATCTACCTGTTTCAACTCAAATGATCAGATCCTATTGTGCTCTACTAATTATGCATCGTAGTTGATGAGGAATAATAGTAGATAAATAATTTACCTTCGAATTAAGGCCTCCCTTGATACTATTCAAATAGGAATGATTTTTTTTAAGACCTTCTACATGTTTCTAAATTTTTTGATATACTACTTATTTTACCAAATTGCAAACTTGACTAGGATTAGAATAAAGAATGTACTCTTGAATATTTCATTTACTAGGCTATAGGACTCTCCTATGTAGCCATGCGTTATCATGGGTTTCATCATCACTTTTAAAGAATATTTATCCAATGAAGATATAGAAAGATAATGAGTATAGACTATAAACTAACAAATAGCTTCAACCTCTAATGGTATCATCTTTGCTTTAAGAAACATAATATAATATTGTGTCTATCTCTTTACTTTAAATTCATTAAGAAAAAAAAAAGCTTCTAAATTTTTTCTATTTCTTAATAATATTTCTTTGATAGAATAAGATCTTATACAACAAACCTATTAAGAATAGTAAGTTGAACAATAGCATGATAAAGTTATTTTGAGATATCCCAAGCAAGAATGGATTCCTTCTTATATTTTTTTTTTAAAGCAAAGATAGCTTTCATACCACTTCCAACTTATAACACCCCACTAACCAGACTTCGCATCCAAGAAACTATAGGCACATAGTGAAAAGAAAAAATAACAAAAGATAAAGTATTACCAAAAACAATGATAGTAGCCCCATGCATTCTAAACCTAACTTATTCACTATCAAAAAGCAAGTCAAACCTTATTTTCCAAGTGAAAAATTTACAATAATAGTGATGTAAAAATAACAATTGAAATTAAACTAGTATATAATCAAATGAAATCATTAAGCTAAACATATGATCCAAAGTGAATATCTAGAGTAATTATGAAGTTGAAAATGCATTTACATCCAAAGGGTAATGGACTCTAACGTTGCATAAACTGTCAATATTGATAATTGCATAATGAACCACACAACATAACTAAACTTGAAGTAGAGTTGGCCTGCACCTAAGATAGGCAAAATTACAATACAAATCTCACATACATTCCAAATCCACAATTCCAGTTGAACATTATAACATACAATTAAATTTAAACTAGAAATATAATATCAAATTAGAAGCCTTAAAACATAAAATTAATGATTAGCTACTTCTTCTAAGTTTTCCTCATCTAAGCTAACAACATTATTTGGAAAAAACTCAAACACTAAGGGATTAATCTTAAGATTGAGTAGGGTAATAAACTAACAAAATACTCCCTTAGGAGTTTGGTTGGAGGCATCAAGTAGTTGAATAGTCATGCATATGGGATAGCTGTAAATAAATGTTAGCCAAATCAATATAACAAATATAGTAGAGAGAAAATAATAATAATAATAATAATAATAGAAATCTAACAAATAGTGAATTGAATTGAAAACATCACCACCATCCATTAACCCATTTAGCGAATGAATAGATAGATGAGTCTAAAACCCACATTTTGTCAAATATTTGTTAAGTCTAAAATCCACATATTATTAAATGATTGGTGAGTCTAAAACTCATGTATTATTAACTAAGTGGTAAGTTTGAAAATCCACATATTATTAAATGACAAGTGATTGGTAAGTCTAAACCCCACATCTTATCAAAATAGTTGGCCAAACCGAAACTAAATTCCATAGAGAAAATAACAAATCCAACAAACAAATAAATTCTTGGGTGGTGGGGAGATGAATCTAATTTAATTGAATTAGAACCTTTCATTTGGTAATTCAATTCATGGGGAGCTAAAGTAATTTAATGACTAATCTAAATTAACTAACTAACTGGTCTCTAACTAACTAAAACATCCATTGTTGGGTTACCAAGCACTACGCTACTAGGCGCACCAAGCAATAATGCTATTGGGATTACCAAGTGAATACGTGTTATGCTTGAAGAGGTCATACTTATGTATTTAATCTATCTAGCTTATCTCAATTAATTAGCTCAATTACTGATAAACATTGAACAAACAACTAAAAACATTAATGCATGAATAAATATATAAACTATCCAGAATGCTGCAAGGTTTATCAATAAGCTTGTCTTTATTGCCATATGTACTATCATACTTATGTAAAACAATTCTCGAATAAAGATCCTTACACTCAATGACTCCTGTTGTGGGCACTCAAGAAAATATTCTAACTTTCAAATGGAAAAACTACAAGAGCTTTTCTACACTATGATTAATTGATGCTATAAATGCAGCTAGTGAGCACGTATTTATAGGCAAGGATAGGCCCTACATTGACAAGGCCTAGTTGATGCATGAAATGATGAATCAACGAGGCCTAGTCAACATGGCCACCAACAATCCATCATACTCCCATGATTGAATGAAAATGCGTCCTTGAGTTGTTTACAAAATTGGGTAGGTATAGAATCATTAAATGATGCTAGACTTAGGAAATTGACTTGAAAAAATTGAGTATTCAAGTGTACAGATCAACAAATTACAAAAATTGTGGTGTTCACGACACAAAATTAAACACTATGACATGACTCTACAAAATTGGAAGACACTTCCTTTGTTGACTTGAATTTGATGGAGAAGGTCAAATAGTCCCAGGCGATGGTGGCTCTTGAGGTTCTAAGGTACCTTTGTTGGCTTCAGGCATATACGGCAACTAAGGTGGCCATGGTTGTCCTGTTGCTGCTACAACTTCTAACAAGAGGTGAAAGGCATCCAACAATGCCTTCATTTTCTCCTTCTTACTCTTGGGATCATGCACGGTCCATGCAGCTTTGCTAATGTGGGCTAGAATAGGCACATCCTAAGGACAAGGAATTTTTGGAAATAACTCCTTAGCATTGATGAACTAGGTAGTGAATTACTTGCGTTTGATATCGAATGCCCTAACTATGTTTTGCAACTCCTAGTAATCATTCATTCTCTTGGCTAGGTTCTTGGTAGTCAATCATTGATCATTGAATCGTGCCCTAAGAACCTTGAGTTTAGTGTTTTTCATCCCAAGCTTTTGCTTAGTGTCCTTATGGTGCTTGAACTCATCCTTGTACAACAAGTACGAGCTAGCCAGTTGCTTTTTGATTTTTGACCATAGCCATCTTATAGTTAGCATTGCCAGGTTTGCATAGCAGAGATTGGCTAGTTTCATATACTCTATCATTTCTTCAATCTACAACTCTTTTACGCAAATCTTTGCTCTATTATAGGCGTCTATTCCATTGATGATGGGCTTCCACACCTCTCTTCCTTATTAGAGTTGTTGGAGGGGCTTGTTTGCTTTTGCCTTAGCCATTTGAATGTGCTTCTCATTCACTTCCTTCTACAGGCCAACCTAGTTTTTATAGTGATTTTTAACTCTTTCAAATTTAAGAGCCTTTTTTTTCCAAGCAACAATCTCGATGGCAAATTTTTTATGTAAGGATTTGACTTCCTTCATAGATAGATTTTAATTCTCCATGGCCAATTTCCTTAACTTTGTATTTGCCTTGGTGAGCTGCTCCTGCTATTGATGAATAAATTCCTACATCTGTTGCTTTTATGCATCAACATTATGTAGGCGATGGTTTTGGATGATTAGCAATTCATTTTCTTGGTGCATCTAAACCAAGTTCTTCAAAACTGAGTAGGTTTTTTCTTTCACTATGGAATGGTTGAAGATGGCCATCACTGTTTCCTCCTCAACTTTTTTTAGTCATTCTTGAAGCTGCTAAAAAGCTTCATCTCTAGCTATTGCAAGGCTGAGGAGTGCAGGATCAGGAAAACAGGCATGCAAGTCAACAACTTCCACTATCAAGAGTTCATTTTGTACTTGATCCATTTCAAGTTGTTGTTCTAGGATGATGCATTTTCCCTTTGCATCTAGCAACTTTGACTGGGTTGAAGTAATGTTATCCAAAAAATCAAAGATATTCGGAATCAATTGTTTGGTGCCCACCAGTCAATCCAACAACTCTTTGTGCTAGGTTGCACTCAATCTTCCACTGACCATGCCTATGGATGTCTACACATCTTAAAGTGTAGATACGTATGGTATAAATGCCCTAGGTGCATTAAGTGGTTATGTGATTAAGTCAAAAACTACTTTAGCAGTAGTCTCTTGCCCTTGGTGCTGCATCACCAATATAGTTGTTTCCTTATGCTTCTCCAAGCATACCGAAATGGAGGTGGCATTCCCAGGGATTTCAGGGAATAAATCATGCTGAGATAGAGACATCATTACCTCTAGGGCATTTGGATTTGATCTTGCAGGTAACTACATTTGTTGGGTAGAGAATATTGATCCATTTCTTTCCATTTGGCTAAATTGTCTGAGCAACCTCATTAAGGTGACTCATTGCGGGTTATTATATAGATGGGTTTGCACCATTTGTTCTTGCATGCTACTCCTACTCACGCAAGAGTTGCTTTTGGATTTCATGCAAGCACTTAATGGCTACGTAGGCCTCCAGCGTTGTTTCTTAAGTAGGTGGTGGATGTGGTAGTTGTTGCTTCCTTTCTTTTGACATGACAGGTATCTTGTCTTTCATCATTTTAGACTAGGAGGGAATGGGAGTATGCTTGATCATGTCATTTGCATAGTGGATGATCCTTGTCCTTTTGCAAAGTTTCTAGATGAGGCATGTGAAAGGTAGGGTTTTCCTTCCATGTTCATTTTCTTTGAAGCACTTTTTTATCTCTAAATAGATCAATTGTAGAAGGTTCACTAGAAATCTCCCACTTAAAGTAGTGCATGGTTGAGTAGAAAAGGTAATCACTTTTCTAGGCCTCACCGTTGGATTGAGGTGATAGGTTGCTATCTTAAAGTATATATGTTCCTTTAATGTGAGTGCACCAAATTCCTTACAGTTGATCCCATAACACCATTGGATCCACTCCTTTTTGGCGTTAGGGTCAGCTTGTGTTAAAAACTCTACCAATTATGTCCCAATGTCAAGAAACCCAAGAACTTGTGCAATAACATCAGCTGAGTAGGACACCTGAATGTCCTTAATCTTCACTGTGGAGCTTGCCCTTCTGTTGTTCTAGAAGATGTACATCTATCCCATGTACCACTTCCCACTGTAAGTGATGATTAGCAACGTGGGAGAGGTTTGCAATTACTTTCTTACCTTTGCTAGAGCATGCTCTAAAAATGGCCCAAAGTTTAGTTCTTGGAGAACTGAGCATTGGATTTCATGAGGCTTGATGGTGTTGAGGCAAGCTTGTGTTAGTATGAATTCCAATCTCAGTATGGGTCCTAGTGCTTTCCCATGCTATAATTATTCTATTTCAACTTCTTCTTTAGGAATCTGTCAAACAGATCCCACTTCAAGCTCCTCTTGAAGAGGTCTTGTTGCATCGGTTTCTTCTAGTTATTCTTGGGGTTGTTCTTGTTGGTCCCTTCTAGCCTTGGGTCATTTCTTCCTTGGTTGTAATGGTTCTTCCTCCTATAGTCATTTAGTCTTGGCACCATTTGTAATCACAACATAACCACAGGTTAGCAATTGGTGTGTAACATGAAACAATTGAAATGCTTTATCTCATTAGGATAGTTACACTTGGCTAAGTTGTGATTATTGCTGATTTAATCAATTTGAGTCATTATTTTATTTATATTTTATTGTTAATAAGTCATTTTGAAAGGTATTGGAAGGGTTAACTCTCAAAAATTGATGGTTTCATATCATGGTATTCATTAATCCCTTTGGGGAAGTTAGAAATTTTTTAAAAAAATTTCATTCGAAACCTTAAGGTTCACGACCCCCATGATTAAGAGCTTACCTCTGGTAGCTGTAGGATCAAAGAACAGAGTGATTTGAACAAATAGTTAACAAATTATGGGCTCTGGAAGGTTTTGGGCTTTAAAAGGAGTCCATGGCCCCCATAGTTGATTTAATGATCATAAAAAGTTAAGGACCAACTTGGAAGAATCTATCCAAGAATTCCAACACATCAAACTAAGATATCAAGCATAACATAGAAATTGGTAGTGAGGTGAGTTGTGGCAACATAAATGGATGACTAAGAAAGTGGAATAAAATCCCAAAGTGAGGTCATAAGAAATCCCTTGTGGAGTTTGTATTTAAAATGACCTAAGAAGATCCATCCTTAGTTTAGACCAAAACTAGCCTCTTTCAATAACTATGCATCACTACTCCAAGATCGATCCACCCCCTTAAGACATAAGAGTGCTCCCACAAAACAACCACTATTCCATAAAGAGAAGAAACGAGAAGTAGGAAAGTAAGAGAGGGCCTTAGTTAGAGGGGATCTTCAGGCATGGGTAACATGTCTTTCTAGTCCCATAACCAATGCTTGTAGCTCATTTATTTGTCTAAGGGATGTGCTTTGAATTTCCATCTCTTTTTTTTTGTGTTTTTTTAGATGGAGACCACACCATGAAAAGACTTTACTTGACTTCCTAAAGTGGTTGACATGGAATGGTAAGTAGTCAATGAGAAACACCCAAGCACTCAAGCAAGTAGAAGAGTAAAAAGGGCATTGAGTTCCCTTGAAGTCACACCCTATACAAACCTTTCAATTCTTCCCAATTTTGGAAACTACCAAGGTTACCAGTTGATTAAAAGTTTCTTTAATGAAAGGGATCTCAAACTTCTAGAATAAGGAAAACCATAGAGTTTGTGGATGGGTGCATGATGTGGACTCACTGCATATTCCATGAAAAATAAACCATGTCATAGTCATCAGACATTAGAATTCAACAGTGGCATTATGTCCTACAAGAATAAAGCACTTTTATTAGCAAAAATAATGAAAAGTCACTAAAAAAAAGAGTAAAATTTATAAAAAAGTTTAAATTATCCAAGAAAGATTCAAATGTACTAATGATGGTGCAAAACAAAAAATGGTGTAAAATGGAAAAAATTTTGAAAATTAAAAAGTTGTAAAATAAATAAATCACAAAATCAAAAACATGGAAAACAAAAAATAGAAAAAAGAAAATTGAGTAGCCATATGGATGGTTAGCATTGATTTCCATCTCCTCCATGACTGTGTTGAAAGGAAGAGATGTGGAAAATAGAGTGTGGTTGTCCATCTATTGAGGTGGTAGTTGCACTGGCTTGTCTTAGTTCTAGGAAAGGTTTCACTTGTTGGATGTTGACCAACTACTTTTTATTTGGGCTCTCAAGTTTCTCAATTAACATGGCCCTAGAGGAAAAGGTTTGATCAATTATATAAGATCCCTCCCACAACATTTGGAACTTGGTCTTCTAGGGTATGTGTGTGGGATTCCAATAGAGAATCCTATCTCTTGGTTGAAATTTTACTTTCCATATTCTAAGGTCATGTCATTGCTTGTTGAATTCCTTATGCACTTCATTCAAAGATAGGACACTAATCAATTTTCATCTAGCACATTCAGGTTGACCAATCTTTCTCTTTGTGCTAGACTCATGTCAAGGTCTAGATCATAAGCTATTAAGAGTGTACGAAGTTTAGATTGAATTGGGAGCATTGGAAGTTGTCTGTACACTAACTCATAGGGAGAGTAGCCAATAGAGTTTAAGCCCATGAATTGAATTACCAAATGAATGGTTCTAATATGTGAAATGAAGCCAAAATTAAAATATGAGTACGAATGTATGTTTGAAAATTATAAAATGTTGGCAAAATGGGAATCCAAGATTCCTAAGACTATTCTAGGCTATTATAGTTGCTATGGTATCATAAGTTGTTAATTTAAAGTTTTTAAACATTCATTACTTGGAGGCCAAGGAGTGCTAAACAAAAGTTGATTGGTTTTTCATGCTAGATCTAACAATAATGTCATATGTGTGTTGTAACTTGCATTGCGACCTCATGATAGGATTGCAATGAACTAGGGAGGGCACCTTATGATTTGTGTTAACAAGAAAAACAACTTTTTCTTTTAGGCTATCAGCAATTGGAGTTTTTTTGGAGATTGATGAGCGATGAGGTACCCCTATGCCCAACCATACAAATCACAAAGCATTCACACATGATCCAGTTGAATTTTGTGGACATTATAGTTTCCGATGCACTAGTATTCTAGGAAGTGAATCTTGCCCTAAGGTCGTTTGTTGTCTTCTGAATTACACTTGTGATGTACAAAGGTATGGCTAAGTGTAATCCAGGCATATGATTTTTATCATTTTATGTTTTATGTTCTTTGGTGCTCAGAGAAAGAGATATATATATATATATATAAAGTAATTTAATGACTAATCTAAATTAACTAACTAACTGGTCTCTAACTAACTAAAATGTCCTAAACCCACATCTCCATTGTTGGGTTACCAAGCATTACACTACTAGGCACACCAAGTAATAATGCTATTGGGATTACCAACCAAATACGTGTTATGCTTAAAGAGGTCGTACTTATGTATTTAATCTATCTAGCTTATCTCACTTAATTAGCTCAATTATTGATAAAAATTGAACAAACAACTAAAAACATTGATGCATGAATAAATATCTAAACTATCCAAAATGCTGTAAGGTTTATCAATAAGCTTTTCTTTATTGCCATATGTGCTATCGTGCTTAGGTACAAAAATGCTCGAATAAAGATCCTTACACTCAATGACTCCTATTGTGGGCACTCAAGAAAATATTCTAACTTTCAAATGGCAAAACTACAAGAGCTTCGCTACACTATGATTAACTGATGCTACAAATGCAGCTGGTGAGCATGTATTTATAGGCAAGGACAGGCCCTGCATTAACAAGGCCTAGTTGATGCATGAAATGATGCATCGACGAGGCCTAGTTAACATGGCCACCAACAACCCATCATACCCCCATGACTGAGTGAAAATGTGTCCTTGAGTTCTTTAAAAAATTGGATAAGTATGGGATCATTAACTGATGCTAGACTTAAGAAATTGACTTGAAAAAATTTCTACTCCTATTTTATCTACATCAACTATTTTTTTTATATAAATCCCAATCATACAATCACACAATACCATACTAAAATGACCTCGCTTTTTGTTATAGTTTTTTTTGCATCCACTCTTATCATAACATGTAGTCCCTCTACTTCATGTTTCAACCAAGATCAGCCTGAAGTTAAATGTATTACTTGAGCTTAATAGGAAAAGTAAGACAAAGCTATAAAAGAAAAAATCAAAGGCAAGTAGAAAATTATTGAAGCTCAACCTTGTAAAGATATAGAAACTAGTAACCAAGGTGATAAAAAAGTCAATGGATTCCAAAAAATCCATAGACTTGTATACCCATCAAAGAATAATCACCAATTCAGCCATAAAAAGTTGATCTTGTAGTTAGACATATAACAATTGCTATGAAAAATAAGGGTACAAATATTTCTCTATATGATATTGTATCCATCTTAGAAAAACATTGAGCTTTCATTTGATACACTTGTGCATGCTTCTATCATTACATCTCTTCTTCATGAACCTGAAAATAAATCAAAGTAGTTGATCTTCAAAGGTGATAATGTTAAACTTGATCCCATCACTAATTAAGTATGCAAGACATTGATTTATCTCATAATTATAAAAGTTAAGTTCTACATACCTTATACCTGTATAGACAATGGTGCTAGCTCTAATGCTATTTCTTATGAAGTTCTTAGAAAAATTGGTCTTCATAAGAAGGTATGTCCAAGTATAAAAACCTCTTCTTTAATATCTTTTAATGGAGCATTTGTAGATGTGCATAGGTCCATTTAAATTTTATTTTTTGTTGATTGGTTTATTTCTTCTAAAACAACATTCATGCTAAAAAGGATTTTCCCTATAGTAGTACTATACTTTGAAGAATTTAGCTAACACAACACTGAACTATATCCTCCACTATCAATCAAGAAATATATTTTTCTTACCAAGGTACTAAAATTATCATCAATACTAATATAAAAATACATGCTATGCTTGTACTAATGATTTTGGAATATTGATATTTTTTTCCATTACTCTCATCCATATCATTTCATAATGTCAAGATATAAACTTAGTTGCTAATCAAACTACTATATCTACTAAACTCACTGATATGGACTCCCCCCCACCTTTTATCATATAGGGTTTGGAGTATTGGAAACTAGCCCCACAATTAAACTTGTAAAACTTTATTGTAAATATTAAAAAACTAGAAAATACCATTACTATATGGAGTCCTTTATATCATATGTTTTTAAAATTCTATCTTTAATACATTACCTTTTATCATGTGATTTTTTGTTCATATTTATTTGATTTCTTATTTTATGAAGTGTGTTTTTAGTTCTATTATCTTTTCATTTTTTACTATTAAATATTATGATTTATAAATAAATTTTTTTAGACCAAAAAAGAAGCTAAACAAAAACAATATTTCTATAGCTTTTTTATCTTTAAATTAGGATTACAGTTTTGAGAAAACATTATGTTTTCCTGGTCATCAAGAAAAATTATTGATGAATCATGATTCATCAAGTTGCAATATCGGACCCCCGATATCAGATCCACAATATTGGGTACGTGATATCGTAGCCCAAATAATGATATCGTGACTCTTGTGTGAGCCTATAAATACACATGTAGGCGCACGAGAGGAGTCAATTTGGAAATAGTTAGTTTTTTAGTTAGTAGATAGAAGTTAGTTCATTTTTTAGTTCTTCTCAACCCTTTCTCTCAGTGCATGCCCGCAGTGTGATGATTGTAATTGTATGACATCCTTTATTTGAGTGTGATGTACTTGCACATAAACATGACTAGAAATAAAGATGGAGATTACTTCATCATTGCAACATTAACTTAGTTTAATTTTTTAATTATTATTATTATTTATCGTTATTAAATGCGAAATGAGTACGACTTAATCACGAGCATCTATGTGTGAATACTTGGTATCCCAGTAGCGTACTTGGGCCATGTGCTTGGTAATCCTAGTGGTAGTCATGCACGAGGTCCGAGATGTGTATGGATGATTAAGGAACGGATGCTCATCACACTTAGGCTAGCTTAAATTCTCTCTCCCTATCTCCTATTAGTATAACTCTCTCTCCCCTTTTCTCCTAGCTTAATTAAAGATTACTTTCCATTGTCTCTAGGAGCAACATTAGTTTAGGAACACATCATACACCTCACTCTGGGCTAAACCATACGTGACAAAGAAAATACTAGTCCAAGTGGGAAGACAGTGAACTGCGATCAACGAGTAACTATCTAGATACCACAACTAGCTTGTCTACGGAGTTCGACCGGATCATGCGTGAAACACTCATATTCGTATGGTTGAGTGTAGGGGTACCTTGCCACTCATCATTGGCACTGTTGCCAGGGACGATGATAGTTATCTAGATTAGTTACCTCATACAAGATCATTGTAACAAAGTATTAACAATATATCTTTTAGAAAGAAGTAATTGAAACAAGTCACACACAAATTTACAACCATGTCTCTCACAAGACTATGATAATGTGACAATTAGTAAGGTAATTCATTGGAGAACCAACAAATTATACGATGATGAAGATGAAGTTTGGAGTACTCAATTTGATGTAGGGGCCTCCTATGGGTGTAAACGCAAACAACATCGTCCCAACTCACAAATGCATAACATACCTAGTGACGATGAACCCCTACTATCCACTACAAGCCTAAAAAAAATACAAGAGGCCATTCAAATATCCTGTAGGCATCGCAAGGAAAGTCATCTACCCAGGCTTGACTTAAACAACTTTCCTAAGTTTTTAGGAGGCTATGATTTATATCCACAATAACATCTACAAGCCTTCAATTATGCCTATGTATGGAATAACATTGATAATGCATGGCAAAAACTTAAGCTCTTTCCCATGACACTCATTGGCCAAGCAAGAGTGTGGTACAAATCATTAAAACCAAAATCAATCCGTAGTTGGCCAACAATGGTAAAACTCTTTATTGAACAATATCTAACCTATGCCAGAGTGTTGGCCTTGAGGACACAAATCCAAGAATGGAAACAAGAGCAACATAACCCTTGGACATGGCCTTAGAAAGATATTATGCATTGTTAAACAACTGCCTAGGGCAAGGGTTCTCCAAGGAAAGGCTAATGTACCATATCATAGATAAGCTTCATAATGAAACAAGGGAGATCTTATGGATGTATGCTCTAGGTCAACTATATGAACTATGAACCCATCAATTCCAAGAGCTTATTAATCAGGTAGAAAAAGAAGAAGGAGAAATGGCTAAATGGGAGAATGCTAAAAAATCTCAACAGGCCCAAAAATCAATAAGGGCCCATGATTATGAAGAGAAGGAATCAACTCACCACAAGGATGTGGAACCATCTTTGCCAGTACTACAATCATTGGATGAAATTAAGGCAAAGATCAATAAGATGATGGAGTGGATACATGAAAAATGTGGAGAATATGCCAATATTATTGGAGGTAGAGTTATGACAACCCAAGAAACAGGACAAAACACCTTTAGAAGATCGAAAAGAAGGGTTGAAGAGAATAAAAACTCAACTGCTAATCATATGTATCAGTGTAACATTTGCCTGTATGATCACCCCAAAGGTCAATGTCTAATCCTAGCACATTTACATGAGCATTGGGGAAGAATGTTACATCCCGAGTTCGTACAAAAATACTGTGTTCAATCACAGTCGCAAAAATCCCATTCGTGGGGGAGGCCATCCCCAAATTGGTTACACCCTTCATACCATCCAAACCTAAATGCTTATCAAGTTCAACATTCTATTTCCCCAAGCAAGTCAACATCTTCTATCTCGCCACATTATTATTATTCTCCTCAATACTATCAACCCATATCCTCTCCAACAGGACCACCACCTCATGTACATTACACTTCTCCTCAATTTCAAAATTCTCATCCTTCACCTCCTTCTACATTGCCACCAATTGTACCCTAAGGATTTGCACCACAACATCAACCCAAAAACATTACTTGTGCTTCTACTATAAATAGCAATGGGAACCCTTTACAACATTGAAGGCATCCTTTCTTTAGACATGATTGTAAGAAGGGACAGCATAGTTTCGAGCCCACTGCATCCTCCAACTCAGCACAAGTGCAACACTGTGGTGCATCTTCCTCTTCGAACCCAATGCCTCATGTTACCTTATCAGGGCCACCACTCAATACTCCAACAAACATGGGGCCCAATGAATATAGCCACATGGGGAGACATGTTGATCCTTGCATACCATCTTATGGTCGCAAGAACCATAGTTGGTCAACTCCTTATAAATTAACCACATCTTATAACTTGCCCCACTATGTCAACTCTAATCAAGTGTGTGAACCCCAATGGGGTAAGTATGACTGGGTCCCAATATTTCCAACATGCAAAGATCCCAACCTTCAATTTATTAATTCTAGTCATGCTCAACCGTTTAGCTATGTGGGGTATCCTCCATTCTAACAACACAGAATTAATAAATGTTTTTCCATTTCTTTAATTTTTTAACTTTTTATTTTCCAATTTTTTACCTTTTAATTTATTGCTTTATCTTTCTGTCTTTTTATCCTTTTATGGGTAATCTCATCTATGAATAAAAGACTCATGTGACTCATTGGTTGAGGTTTTGTTCTATGCTATCAAGTCTTAGGTGACTAACTATTTGAACAGTGAGCCCACAACATCCATCCACCCATTCTATTAATAAGAGGTTCTCCCTTGGGTACAATGATATTCCTAATCATTAAAACTTAAAGTAACCTTGTGTTATTATACCTAGAGTGAAGAAGGATGGACTAAGCGGGAATGGCTAGGGTGTGACATCAAGGGGACTTGTGGATTCTCTTTGGCGACATCTGTAGGAGTTATCATGCAACTTGGTTGTACTAAGATCCTTGTAGATCTAATGAAAAATGGGAGTAAGAGTAATCAAAAGGCACTCAACCAGAAAAAAATAATGCTATTATAAGAGGTTCCACTAGAAATACATGCACCCATGCTTGAAAGTAGGTGACTTCTCTGGATTAAGCAATACTTCATCAAAAAGAAAAAAAAGAAAAAAAAGAGAAAAAACAAGTGCCATAAAGCAAAATCACTCCTCCCTTGAACGAAACACCAAGTGGTCGTACGCCTTGCTGACATGATGCTCTCATGGTTGTTTATCATTGGGATGACCCAATGCAATGTCACTGATCAAAAGAATGAACTTGGTATTCATTTTGGAGTGATAGGCGAATGACACATTAATCATACCTTACACGTAGGATTCATTGTGCCCTGAGTTAGTTACCTCATGTCCCAATCTCTGTAATCCCTTCTATGATTTGCCTCACCTTGTTGTTCATGTAATTGTGACTTGTGGCTTGGGTAGCATGGGATTTATATCTCATCATGATGATATCAACATGTGTGTGTTTTGTGAAATCAATGTAGATTACATTTAACCTTTCTAGTGCCTACAGACATTTTAAGGTGTGGTTATGCAAGGGCATTATAGGTTGGAACCTACTTTGGGGAGGACCCACTTGTGTAACCATTGGAATTTGCACTCGTAACACATCTCCTGCACATCATCTTATAGCCTCCAAGTATTACCAACGTTCTTCTTTCCCTTATCATCCTTCTAGTTCAAATATTCCTATGAACCAACACATGTCCTTTTTCCTGATACTCTTCATGACTTTCATTTTTAGATTTTACACCATTATACTTTTTGTTCCTTCAGGACTAGTTTATATTACCCTGGACCCCTTACATTAACTTAAAGTCCTAAGTTTATACCTTAGAATTTCCAAAATTTATCAATTTTTCCAAGTACCCTATTTTCGATAGGTCGTGATATCAGGTCGACTGCGATATTGGGTTCCTACTATTGGGTACACAATATCGCATCCTTAAAAACTATATATATGGACCCCTCGCAAACATCAACATCATTTGCAACTATTCACGTAGGGGAGTTTTTCAAATTTTCTTCTACGACTTGCGATTGCACCTCTCTTGTTCCAATAACCATAACTCACTCGCTAGCACTCCAATTTTCATTTTGTTTGAACCTACCAAAACTCGGAGTGTTCAACTTAGTCATGGGGGAGGGGTACACTTTGTATTGCACATAAATTTTTTGAAATTTGTCATCACCCAAGGGACACTATCAAGGGTAATCAAGTATAAAACTAATAAGCATGTGCCAAAAACAATTTCATCTCCTCATCTATAGTGGGAAATTAAACTTTGAAGCCACCTAAGTAAAGTGGGACAAATATTAAAAATTTTTGGGGATATTTCCATAAAAATTTCTAACTTTAAATCACACGGAATAAAAAATAAATTCATTAAGGCAAGGAGTAAGGTATAACTTAACTTTGGTAAGAAACCTTACTAATGATTGGTCCCGTGTAATTGTAGATGGCCCCAAATCATGGACAACAAGAAGGTCCCTCTCAAGGTGCATCTAAGTGACCTAGGAGAGGTAGAGGACAGGTGTTTTCCAAATAACATACAGAGTAGGAGGCACAATTCTTTAGTATCCATCAAAAGACTCCTATTGCTGTACAATTGGGACATGTAGAAGGAGGAGCTGCTACAATGCCTAAATAGGGAGAATGCCTCATGTTGTCCCCAGAGTGTGTTCAAGCCATTCGTGAAAGGTCCACATCAGTTGCAGTGACAATGGAATTGAACTTCAGACCCTTCACGAAATTTGCTCCTGAGGTCGTCAAGGACCAACTCAAAGGGTCCTCATTATGCCCTATCCTCTTCGAAAGCAGTGCTTGGCACTTAGGAGAGATTTACGAATTTCGGCACAATAAGGAAGAAGGCACCATAGTTGACATTTGTGATGTGTTTGTCGATTTTTCCACCAAGGCCATTTCGGAAGTGTTAAACCTTTTGAATACAGGGCTGAAAGTTGCTCACCTATCCACTCGCTCCGATGCTGATGCATGAAAGGTTTCGTTGGACAGGGCGTACAGTAAAGAAGATAAGATATATGGAGAATTAACATTGGAAGAGAGAATCTACTTTAAGATTGGTACTTATCACATATTTTCCACAAAAGGATTAAATAGGATTTCAACATATGTGGCAAGAGGAAGTGTGATATTGATGGGAAAGGTTAATGCTAACTTGCCTCATCTATATCTCATGGAGATCTTACGGTGGTTCGAAGAACACAAGACAGGGAAGTTCGTGTTGCCCTTCCCTTGTCTCATTAGGAAGCTGTGGAAGCATGTTGGTATTCTGGGGTACACCAATGATGTCCTTAGAAGAGGCCAAAATGCTTCATTTGCTGAACTACTAAAGCCACCAGCTCTAAGAAAAAGTGCTGGTGAGACACTAGAGCCAGAGCAAGAGCAAGAATAGATGGTAGGGACCATTGCAACTCAAACTGTAGGGCCTAGCCAACTCCCAATCTCAAGGCCTAGACAACAACAAGAAGCGGGACCCAACATAAGCCAGCAAGACCAATCGCTACTGCTGGAGGATTATCGACCATCAATGAGCCATCTCAGGGCCATCACTAAGATGATTAGTTGGGGGAGTCATGATGATGCTAATCTCTTTCACGTCATCAACGATAGCATACGACCCAATATCTCTATAGATTGCACATAGGGGGAGGTGTCCATTCAGACATGAGGAGGGGAGATTGATTGGTTACAACAGATTTCAGGGAACGTTGCATCCTTTCAAGTCCAACTTGAGACTGGTAAAGGGACCACAGTGGTGGTCATGTAGCACCAGGATGTAGCAGGAGCCACAAAAGTGATCACAGATCACATCAAAAAATCCTTCAATGTCCCTGTTGTGATACTGGCAGACTTTATAAAAGCACGTGATGCTCAAACATTGGCTGGTCCCTCGATGACTCCTACGAAGCATGAGGATGTGCTTGATCAATTGCTATAAATAGGACAAGTAATGACGTCCTTGTTTGACATCCCATAAGATTTCATGGCAGCAAAATCAGACCTCATCTCTACCAAGGGAAAGTTAGTCATGGCAGAGATCAGGGCCAAGCACATAAAAGTAGAGTTAGAAAAACTCCAAGAGAGGCTTGTAACCTTGCAAGCTGCATAGCAGGACCTCTCTCAATTCATTCCCACAGACCAACTGGACACCTTCAGGACTGAGCAACTCAATAAATTATTGGCGGACAATAAAAGAGTGGTGAAGGAGAAAGAGAAGGCTAATTGGGATGCCTCGAAGGCACAAGCACAAACCTATGTGCACGGCAAGGCACTCAGAGCCTTACAAGAGGAGAATAAACAACTCGCTACTAACAATCTTAGGTTGACCGCAATGGAGAAATAGAAGAATGTTCTTGAAGAAAAATTTCAACAGCTAAAAGAACAATTGATTAGGGTCAATCAAGATATGAACCATTTGGCAAGAGAAAATCAAACCCTCTCAATGGAGGAGGTACATGCAATCTATTAAAAGACGATCATCGAAATAAGTGCGTGGAAAAACAAGGCCAAGTGGCACGAAAAGTTAAAGGAGCATTTCTGAGACCAAGTGGGGATGTATAAGCAAATCATTGAGAAGGAGATCTATATGGCCAAGGCCCACATCAATGCTTTCAGTGCTCAACACACTAATTGGCAGGCCATATTGGACACATGAATTTGCCCACCAAGCAGAACTTAAAAGCTGGGACCTACAGATTCAAGATCTTACAGAGTACATGGAATTGGCAAACTTGCAGTATGCCAATCTAGCCATGTTGATAGCAAGACCCTTGAGGATAGAGCTCGAGAAGTAGGTAGCTACCACCTACACAAAATATGAAGTAGAATTTGCAGAGCACAAGAAAACGTTGCAAAAGCTAGAAGTCACAAATTCTGAACTAGAGGTGGTTAAAGCAAGCTACCAAGGACAAAAGGATGTTCCAGCAGACTTAGCTCGATGGATTACAAATTTTTAGGAGTACAGGGACAAAGCCAGAGCCTTCGAGGAGGAATGATGATTATTTGCAGCATAGTACGTCCAAGCAAACAAAATGTTTCTGCAACTACCATGCCCATGGGAGGTGTCAACTCCATCAAGCATTAGAGCATCAGCATGGATGGTGCAAGATCCCTAAAAGAAAGAGAAAAAGCTCTAGGCACTACTTTAATGTCATCAAATTTCAAAACCTAGAGCATAAGACAAGGGGAAGCAACCCATGAAGGAGCCACCACCACTTGGAACCACATGAGTTCCAAAAAATTTTGTAATTTTGCATTTTTTGTGTTGTGTCCCAATTTTGTTCTATTGAGTTCTCTACTGCAGCATGAATAAATTCCCTGTCAGTTAATAATCCCATAGTTGTCCACTGTGTAATCAATGGGGCTTGTTCTCATTTTGACTGAAGGACAAGTTTTCATTTAGTAATGGGGGTATGATGAATCGTTATTCATCAAGCTATGATATAGGACCCCCAATATCGAATCCACAATATCGAGTACATGATATCGCAACCCAAATAATGATATCGAATACATGATATTGTGACTCATGTGTGAGCCTATAAATACACATGTAGGAACATGAGAGGAGTTAGTTTGAAAATAGTTAGTTTTTTTTAGTCAGTAGATAGAAGTTAGTTCATTTTTTAGTTTTTCTCAACCCTTTCTCCCAGTGCATGCCTGCAGTGTGATGATTGTAATTGTACGACATCCTTTATTTGAGTGTGATGTACTTGGACATGCACATGACCAGAAATAAAGAGCAAGATTACTTCATCATTCTAGTATTCACTTAGTTTAATTATTTAATTATTATTATTATTTATCATTATTAAACACAAAATGAGTACGACTTAATCACGAGCATCTATGTGTGACTACTTGGTATTCCAGTAGTGTACTTGGGCCATGTGCTTGGTAATCCCAGTGGTAGATGTGCACGAGGTCCATGATGTGTATAGATGATTAAGGAACAAATGCTCATCGCACTTAGGCTAGGTTAGATTCTCTCTCCTTAAATCCTATTAGTATAACTCTCTCTCCCCTTTCCTCCTAGCTTAATTAAAGATTACTTTCCATTGTCTCTAGGAGCAACATTAGTTTAGGAACATATCATACACCTCACTTTGGGCTAAACCATATGTGACAAAGAAAATACTAGTCCATGTGGGAAGACAGTGAACTACGATCAGCGAGTAACTATCTAGATACCACAACTAGCTTGTCTATGGAGTTTGACCGGATCGTGCGTGAAACACTCATATTTGTATGGTTGAGTGTACAAGTACCTCGCCACCCATCAATTATCTATCATAATTATTATTTGTAGCAAAACAAGTGACTTGTATTTTATGAACATTTTATTTTCCCTTTTAACTTATTATGCTATCTTCTACTATCTCCTTTGTTGTAATGGTGTTGCCCTTGGAAAATACCATTCAGCATCACTTGAGAGTCCTAACAGCAGCAACAAGAGTGAGGGTAGACTTAAGGTGGACTATGCCTACATATCCTTGTGATAAGGTTCATAAGGAATTAAGGTCCATGTAGTCTTATTTGATGGTCAAAGTAGCATAGAACCCAAAGGATCTCCATGCTCACCGAGTTCCCATTCCAAAGAGAAACAATTGTTGATCCACCAACAAGGCATGTGTTTCTTCACTCTCCCCCATTTAAAAGAAGTAACATCCTTATATTGTTCACTATTCGAAATGTGAAAATTTGCAATGGATATTAAGGAAGTTCAAACATCTAGAATTCCATCAAATAGTTGTAGTCCAATGGCTAGGGTTCTTCATCTGTAAAGCCAGAGTGTTGAACTCATCCTGCCATTCAACTAAGGCTCATAGAAGTTCAAGTAACCTAGGATTAGGAAGAAGAGGTTTATTCTTTTTCATGCATACTGTACCAAACTTTCTACCTAGATTGAATTCTACATGCTTAACATGTGAGCTGGTCCTCTATCTTTGATTGTGAAATAAGAGAGTACAGTTGATCCTTATGCCTAGTAATAGCTTGGGGGAACCACTCCCCATGCCTAGAAATAGGCCTTCACTAACATGTGCAGGGATCTTAGTATCTCGCCTTATTGTGGCATCATCCAATTCCATAGTTGAAAGAGAAGGCATATTAATTCTTTGCCTCTAAGAAGTGGTCCCTCGTAGATCCACTTTAATGCCTTCTGGCCTATCACATTTTTTTTATTACACCATAACTCCCATCAACTAATGGCTACTTTGGTTGACCACCCATTTACATCCACAAGGAAAAATTAATGTGATTTTTAGCATAGAAATTCATAATGAACATGTACTTATTCTTGAGAGCTTTCCATTCTTCCTAGGTATCCTTCTCTAAGGATGTTCCCTACCAATGTACAAGGAACTCAACATATGGATTTGGAGCACATCCCATGATGTACATATTAATGATGGAGTGAATCTATCATTCTTTTACTACTATATTTGAAGGTTACTTGGACTTGAGTGTAGAGGGATTTGTGTTCCTAAGATTGAACTTTTTGAGAGTAGACATATGGAAGACTAGGTGATATTTTGCTAGGTAAGCTAGTAATTATAATTTGTAGGTAACTAGATTGATCCAAGAAAGGATATTAAAAGGTCCATCATAACTTTTGAGAAAGTTTTGACAAGCACCCTTCTTTGGCCTTACCTGCCCTACATAATCCATCTTCAACAATGTCCACTCACCAATCAAAAACTCCAATGGGCTTCTCCTATTATTTGCTTGCCTTCTCATGTGCTACATTGAATTTTCCAAGTAAAACTAACAAACTTTAATGCAATCAATCCTTGACTTGACAGATTTATCCATTAAAGGATTTAAACCTCAATGGAAGGTACTCACTAGCTAAGGAATTGATGGCTACCTCCCCAAGGCTAGCTTCATTAGAGAGAACCCTATGGCTAAGGATTTATGAATGTTATAACTAAATTAAGTCACAAGTAGAAAGGTCACCTAGTTCATTTGATCAAACTATAAGAAATATTGCAAATTTCCTCAAGAACTCTTTTGACTTGCTCTGTTTAATTGTTTATTTGTACATGGTACCCTAAGGACATTCACAGCTTTGTCCCCAACATAAAAAAAAATTTGCACCAAAATTTAGTTGTGAAGTAGGAATCACAATTAGAGATGATGCTTAAAGGTAATTCAAAGTAGTGCACGATGTTTTCAAAAAAAGGATGTTGCATTCTCAATAATGTATGAAGTAGAGAATGAAATGAAGATGGCATACTTGGAGAACTTATCCACTACCACAAGGATTCTTAAATATTATTGTACTATCAGAAGTCTTATGATGGAATCCATGGAGATGACCATCCATGGTAACTCTATAAGATCAAAGGATGAACTAAGCCCCCAANGATTGAGGTCCCTTGCATTTCAAAATCATTGCTGAATGTCATACCATCCTTTGGGCTAGGCATCCATGTCACAAGCACACAGTGACATTAGTGGAATGGTAGTTCTATTGGCCAAATTTGGGAATTGACATGGCTAATTTTATGAGGATCTGTTTCATGTGTTAATAGGATAAGAGTTCAAATTAGAAACTTGGGGGCTTAGTTCATCCTTTGATCTTATAGAGTTACCATGGATGGTCATCTCCATGGATTCCATCATAAGACTTCTGATAGTACAATAATATTTAAGAATCCTTGTGGTAGTGGATAAGTTCTCCAAGTATGCCATCTTCATTTCATTCTCTACTTCATACATTATTGAGAATGCAACATCCTTTTTTTGAAAACATCGTGCACTACTTTGAATTACCTTTAAGCATCATCTCTAATTGTGATTCCTACTTCACAACTAAATTTTGGTGCAAATTTTTTTTTATGTTGGGGACAAAGNGATGGCAAACATCTTCTTTTCATGCATAGGTCACAACTTGTCCATTTGACTTAACTTCTTTGATTGAAAAATAACAAGATTATTATCTTGCAAAAGAACTTCATAAATTCCCTCATTCAATACATCCATGTGAACTTCAAATGATCTTGAGAAGTCAAGAAGGGTCAACACAAGTTGTGTTGTGAGGGTTTTCTTAATCTTGTCAAATGCTTCTTGACATTAGGGACTCCAATTCTAAGAAAAATCATTCTTTTGTAAATTCATCAATGCTGATATCACACTAGGGAATCCATGAATAAACCTCCTAAAGTAACTATCCAAGCCCAAAAATTAGCATAATTGGTGCACTTTGTTTGGATCTAGTTTGACCTTGTCTCCAACAATGATGTGGCTAAGGAACTTCAACTTTAGTTTAGAAAATTCACATTTTTCCCACTTGACATATAACTTGTGCTCTCATAACTTCAAGAACACCAAGTCCAAATGTTAAATATATACATTTATTGAATGAGAGTAGACCATATTATCATTAAGGTACACCATCACAAATTTATCTTGGAATGTCTAAAACACTTCATTCATGAAAGTGCAAAATGTGACAAGAGCATTCCACAACCCAAAGGGCATGACCATCCACTCGTATGATCTGTAATGAGTGACACATGCTATTTTATCCTCATCTCATTTTTTGATATGTACTTGAGAGTAGCCTTAATGGAGATCAAGTGGAGAAAAAACTTGAGCTCACACTAATTGGTTAAACAGGTTCAAAAATAATGGTATCGAATACTTATTCTTGATGATGTATTTATTGAGTAAGTTAAGGTTGCAACATAGTCCCAACAAACCATCCTTCTTCTCGGTACATAACACTAGGGTATCATATGAAAATTTTAAGGATTGAATGTAATCCTTCACCACCAAGCTCTCCATTTACTTTATCCACTTGGCCAATTCAAGAGCAATCATCTTATAAGACCATTGTCTAGGAGGAGTTGTTCCAAGCAATAGTTTAATTTTATGATCAATCACTTGCCACTCTGGTAACTCTCCTAGTAACTCTAATGGTATGAAATCCTTATAGCTCCCTAACACCTTCTCCACTCACATGTTCACCTCCATAGAACACTCATTTTCTACCTCCCTAACACCTTCTCCACTCACATGTTCACCTCCATAGAACTCTCATTTTCTACCTTCCTAAGCACCATAAGAAAGATGTTTTGGGTTAACTCCCTAACAACCTGGTTCATCACCATAGGAAAGATAATATGGGCTTCTTGGTTAGTGCTAGTTGCTCATGGAATAGTAGTTTTCACTAGATAAGGTAAATCCTCATGTGTGACATAGAGGGTGTCTAGGTATGGAACAACCACCACTTTTCCTTCTTGAGGAATTTCTATCTAAGAATAACATGGAAAGGATCAATTTCTAGGATAGAGAAGCATAATTTTTTGCTAACATGTAGGGTGTCAAAGCCAAGTGTACTTTTATGGTAACTTCCTTCATCATCCCAGTGTATCTAATGGGATGAAACTTGGCTAACGTATAGGGTGTCAAAACCAAGTGTACTTGTAGTTTAAGAGTATGAGCCATGCTATGTGAGAGAACATTATGACTAGCATCTATGTCAAATAATGCTTCACCATATTTATTGGAAATTGAACAGGAATCATTTAGACTAAATGCAAGCTAGGTTCTTGCTTTGGCTTCTCTTCTTGAAGATTTTTCTTGATGGCAATCAAACTCTGGAAGATTTTTTCAATCACCCCTAAAACCACCATCTCTTGGCCATTGTTGTTGATCTTAGTCACTCATAATTGGGCTTATGGCTAATAGTCGAGAGTGTTCAATCACTGGTTGGGATTTTAAGGGAAGTCTTAAGCAACATGGCTTCCTGAGTAATAAAAACACCACATGTTGGGATGTCTAGGAGAATAATTAGAAGGTCCTTTAAATCATGGGGGCTTCTCACCAAATAGATCATAGTATTCAAGAGTGTGCTACTTTTAATTATCATGGTAAGATACTGGGGAACCAAGAGTAATGATAGGACATGATCCCTAACATTCAACTTCAAAATTTCTACGACCTATCCCACTTGATTCACTACCAAACCTTCTATCATGCTACAATGCATAAACTCTATTCTTTTTTTGATTTTGGAGCTTTGTACCCACTACCAAACTAGTTGTCAATTTGATTTCCTCTCTATAGTTAATGATCTTATAAGTCTTGATCTCCCACTAGACCAAAGATTTCAAGCCATTAAAAAATAGGTAAAACTTCAACTTCTCATCCAACGCAAGGATTCTTAAGACCACTTCTTGGTATTCATGGAGATAGTCTTTGAACTTTCTTGTTTGTTGGAGTTTTCTTAACTTCATCCAAGCTTTATCGATTAAGTACATGGATAGAAGTTTTCAACAAGAGGTATCTTGAGATCATCCCATATTTTAATTAAGTTCTCGATCATACTTAACCTCATCTCATGGATAATTTCAACTACTAGGTTTATGCAACACCACCTAAAAATTGAGAGGTGATGTTGATTTTCATTTTCTCTAGATAGTCATTCATTTTAAGGACGCACTTCATCTCTAATGAGCTGTGATATCACGTATGCGATATCAAATCCACCATGCAATATCATGTCCTACCTCATCTTCTATAAATAAGAGGTGGCACCCTTGGAGTTTAGTCATTCCACAGTTAGAATTATTTTTGTGTGCCCATAGTAGGAGTCATAAGAGTGAACGGATCTTTATTCGAACAATTTGTACCTGAGCACAATTTTGTATACGGCAATAAAGACAAACTTTATGATAAACCTTGTAGCATACAAAATTAAGCTAATTAGTAATTAATTATTGTTTAATGCTTTCCTAGCTAATTAATTATCTCTCTCAACCTTCAACCCCCTTAGCTAAATACACTTAGTACGACTGCTTCGAGCATGCATGTAGCACTTGGTAACCCAGTAACGATTAGCGTTTGGTAATCCCAGCAACGTTGCACTAGTTTAGGATGTGTACGACAAGTGGGAATGGATACTGGTGTTAGGAACATTTAGAAACTAGTTAATGAATAGTTAATGTACGTTAGCCACTTAGTTCTCTCTCCCTCTCCTTTATTAGC
>MNCI01017497.1:296663-312366 GCA_015680685.1 Gnetum montanum
GCTTGTTTCGTATGGTTGAGTGTAGGGGTACCTCGCCACTCATCAATGCCTTTGGTGAAGAAGCATGTCCTTTTTTCTCTTCTAGCTTTCCTAGTTTTTGAACAATAAACTTGAGAGAAAATGACCTAAAAGGGTAAAATTCACAAAACTCTATAAGAATATGTGAAAGATCAAAAATAATCAAAGGTAATGAAACAAGGATTACTCAAATCATGATAGAAATAAGTTCAAGATGTTCAAACCATAGCTATTACAAACAAATGGGTATCCAAATTTATAATTACTTTTCAAATGTTTAAAAATAGGATCAACTTATTAATCAAAGGAGTTTTTCCAAACCCTAAAAAGTATCGAAATCACAATAATTGAGAAATCAAACAAAAATGATGATTAGAAGAATGATTCCTTATATTTGAGATGAGGACTACCCACTTGAATTGAATTTTTTTCAAAGCTAGTCCTCTAATATCAGTATAATGTGACTCCCTTAGATTCCAAACTCCAACCAAAGTGATTCTTCAATTGAACAAGAAAAGAAATGAAGGAATTTTTTCTTTGTTAAAAGTAAAATAATTACAATGCACAAAAAAAAAAGCAAGCATACTCCCAAGGGCAAATAGACAAACAATCAAACCCTCACACCTTTTACAATATAAGATCTCAATCAATTAAATAAACAAACTCTCAATACTCAAGGAGATCTCTTTCTCACTTTCTCAAGCATAAAATAGCCTTAAAATAAGCTTAGCCACCTTCTCTTAAGTTGTCTAGGCCTTTTATAACCTTTTCATGTATTGCTTAACCTTTCCTAATCATTTGGATGCCTTGAAAATCATGCCTTTTCTTTAAAAATCATTTTAGTCAAGATTGCAAGTGACTGCAACTCGTAGTACCCTCATAGTTATCATCCTACAACTAGACTATGATCATAGCTAGGCATACTAGTAAAATGATGAATATTTTTGTCACTGTTTCTTGGCTAGTTGGTGACTAGAAATTTCTAGACTGTAGCTCATCATGACTTGCAACTCATTGCATGACTTAAAAAACATATAAAATTCATGATTTGAACACATCGCAACAAATTGCAACTCGTAGTTGCTCACAAGACTAGACTACAACTCTCTGCAATCCATAGTAAACTCATAGTTCCTTGCCTATTCTACAAAAAAAACTCAAGTGATTTCGAATAAATAGTAAAACAAAAATATATGACTCCAACTTTTTCTAGGATACAATGAAGATAAGAATTGCCTCCAAGAATGGGTCGATGTCCTCATCACATAGATTACAACATGGTCTATCATGATACTTATAGATCTTATAATTGGTCATTAGGCATACTAACTACTCATCACCAATATCTTATAATTCTATATTGCAAAACTTGTGATATTTGTAATGATTGCTATTGATCCCCTATCATGATCTAGACCTATGACATGTTTTGCATTTAATGGTTTATTAGCCGAGCATGTTGAGTTTGTTATAGAAAGGTCATGTTTGCATATTGTTTTTTTTTTAGTGTAGAGTGATTTATGTTTTAGTAAGATCTATTTACGTAAGATGAAGCTTTTATTCTCATTGAAGAATGGAACAAATGAAAAAGAAACCAAGATGTTGGCACCATGGTAAGATTGGATGCACAATGAAGGAATACTCTATTTCAAAGCATAGTGATGGTGCCTCTAAAAAATTTGTGCTCTCTATGTATGTTGCTATTGCAAAGATATATTATCTTATGTTGAGTGAGAATTGTTACCTCTTCTATCTTGTTTAAGTTTTGTGCTAATATGTGTGCTTTTGGGATAGCATTTCTTAATGCTAGGATAATGTTATCTCATGTTGGTTTGACTTGAAAAGGCCTATTCCATAAGGATATTTTATAAAAAGATGTTCCTTGGATTATTGTACACACTTTTCATTCTTTTGCATGTTGCTTTTGTCTTATTACTAATGGATAAAGATGTTTTGATTGTTGATGTTATTCCAAGTTA
This sequence comes from Gnetum montanum, assembly GCA_015680685.1. Lineage (NCBI taxonomy): Eukaryota > Viridiplantae > Streptophyta > Gnetopsida > Gnetales > Gnetaceae > Gnetum > Gnetum montanum. The sequence continues at coordinate 298,661 of MNCI01017497.1, forward strand.
GTTTTTTCATTAGTCTATATAATGTTTCTTTATGTGAGAGATTGTTAAAAATGTGAAGCCAAATCATAGAGTTGACTTTAGCTTAACTTAACTTTTTAAAAATATTAAGTTGAGCTTTTTAGATATCTAGAATAGTTTCTTAAAAATTTGTTAATTTAGATGTTTAAAATTTGTTTTTTTTTTTAAGGAAAAACATGAGTTTAAGTTAACTGTGATGTTTTCATTACTGTAACATAGGATCTATCTATTTAATCTCACATTGAGATTTTTGGTAGTAATGAGTTAAAAGTGTGGGGTCTTTGATGAAGGATTACTATGAGGTCTTTGTAAACATATGTGCAGTTTGAAGATGTGAAAAAGTTGCTTTCTTGTTTTTACCCTTTGTCTTAATCTCATCTCAATTTTTTTCTATTAACTCTAATTATTGTGTTACGAATATTCTATAATTTTAAATTGCACAACATGCGATATTTGTAGCACTAATAGTATTGTAGCTCTTATATTGCCACTATACAAATTGCAGGTTGCAATGTTAATAACATTAAAAAAAACACATGAAAAAGACATTCAAAAGAAGCATAAAGAAAGAACTAACTTATAAAAATTATTCATTGAATGGTAAAAATCCTAGACAATACTAAAGTAAAGTAATTTATATATTTTAAAATCAAAGATGTCTTTTATGATCTTCATGAATAGATAAGTGGTTTTCAAGTGGTATTTGATATGCACCATGCCTAGATTATGTTGTTTCTCCCAATTTGAAAAGTTTGTATGTTACCTACTTGGTTGAGGCTCCTTTACTTTCTTTGTACAAGTAATAATCTATTAATTTGTTCCTTTGGTATGAAAGTCCTTAAAAGGCAAAGCCATCTGTAAAAAGGAAGAGATTCATAAAATGGCATAGACCAATAAAGCTTTGCAAATTGAGTTCCCAATTCTCTAATAAATTGACCTTAATTTGGTTTTTGTACATTTTGGTTACTTGCTAGAACTCATATAGTTTGTTAATAATTTAACTTTGTTGTTCCATCTATTGCTTGATTTTTAATATTAATACTATATTTCATTATATCCATGTAAACCCAAAGGATTTGTTAGAAAAATGAACTTGTGCAAAATACATTAATATTAATAATTCCTTAGTACAATATATGTATCCAATATTCATATAACTTGAGTATGTCTTATATATCATTCCTTAGAACTAACATTAGTAGCTTGAATAGCTTATACATAGACTAACTAGAGGTTTGCCATTTTCTTCTAAAGAAATCTATTTTGAAATATTCTAATAATTCATGTTAGTCATCTTCTACCACTTGTCATAAACACCATTGATGATCTTGCAATTTCAACTCCAAAGGTGTGATCCCATTCTCACTTTACTAATTAATGCTCTCATGCATTATTGTGTGTAGATATTTTGTTTCATCATGTTTACCATCTCTAATATTTTGTTAATAAAATCAAAACTTATTTTGTATTTGTGCCTCAATTTGTGATCTCTATAACAAGTCTCCAAGCTCATTCTAAATTTAGTGTTCCATCAATACTATCAATACCCTATTTTCATAACATTTACCATGATTCTTGATTAAGAAGTGGGCCCCTTACAACACATCCATAAAACATTGTAGTTTGTACTGGTGTTTGAAAAAATATTTTCGAATTGTCCAAGTCCAAATATTGTGATCACTACATTTATTCTTCATTGTATAAAATGCTCTCCATCTATTTGTAACTTCTTGTAACTTATAATTTTGAGAGCATCCAATGCTCAAATATCTATAAGTATCCACAATCCAAGTCCTTTATTATTTAGCCAAAAAGTGTAATCTCATTAATTTCACAAATTAGCATGTTTGTTTTTTCAACATTCACCTTCATTTTTGTACATTCACAAAATTTTTATAGTTAATGCAACATTGCTTTTAACCCTATTAATGAAGTTGCACTTAGTGCTACATGAAAAATCATATCCATGACTAATCCTTTAATAGCATGATTTGTAGTTACCTCTTTAATCTACTCTTCTAATTCATCAATAAAAATGCCAAACATAGTTGGTAAGAAAAAAAACAACCTTGATTTACTCTATATTAGTATGATAAGACTGTTTAATTTTTAAATTATATAGTTTATAAGTCCTTTTAAAAATTTATGTGGTTATTCTTTTTATTAGTTACTACCACATTTTAAAGCTTATATAGTTACCATTGCAATATGTGTGTAACACTACCTTCAAGTTGACATCATGCTTTAAAAAATTATGTATTTCTTTCAACTATCCTATCTTCTTATTATATAATCTTTCATTCCTGAAACTTTGTTTACTGCCTTGTACTTAAAGCCTATACAAGTGAATAGTTGAAAAGAAGGAATGCCGTCAAGTGCTTCTACATTTTTTTATGAAGAATTCTTTTAACTTATATTGTGTATACTCGGATATTCGGAGGGGACCGTAACAGGAAAACGATGTAGCCTGACAGTGTCAGATATTTTAAAGGATAACACATATATCATATACCACCCTTTAATACAAAGTTTGGCGGCCGTACACACATCATATTAATAGAACCCAAAGTCTTTCATATTGTTAACAAGGAAATGAAAGTAAAACTAATGAATAACTGTTGTTACATGCATGTTGAAATTGTACACATCTAGTCCGCAGTGTCTGTCCAAGCATTCATCTCTTCTCCGAGTGGGAATGGAATGGACTTTGTTTTGCCCAAGTTCAAGGTACAAGAGTGAATATGTTACATCTCCAAAGATGCACATATCTTGTAGCTCTTTCATTGCCATAAATTTAAAGGGTTAAACCCGTTTCTATTCATGGCCAGGGACAGTAAACGCTAAGAATCTAAGTAAAACGAATTGAATACAAAATTAAAGAATAAAATTCAGTTCCCTAATAGCAATACATAACTATAACAAAATAAAAACTTTGAAAGTAAAAATATTAATAACAAGATAAAAACTTTGAAGGAAAAAATTTGTGCAAAAAACATTGGTCAGACGGTACAATAACCAAATTGCATGAGGAATCAAAGATGTAGAAATAAATCAAAACTAATTGCCAACCATTGATGCCTTTACGTAAACTTGTTGCAACAAGTGTTTTAATTTTTTGATCACACCAATGCTCAACAATTATGGTGTATGCAGACTCTAAGCAAACTTTCTTTCAGTGTCTTTGTTCTCCCATCAAAAACATTTTTATAGACTAGAAAAATGTCAATTAGGAAACTTTCAGTTTAAATGACAAATATGAAACCACTCTTATGGTAACTATTACAAATTATTAATTTTTTTGGAAGGATCACTTTTATGAAATCGTTACAAACCACTAGTTTTCCCATAATGGTCACATTTATGGAACTGTTACAAATCATTGATTTTCCTGTAAATAGTTACATTTTCTCACTTGGTCTCCATATTTAAATTAATATCTATCAAACCCAAATTTCAAGAGATGAATACTTGAATCATGACGATAGTTCCTCTGAATATGAGTATTATCTTCCATGTATTATCTCTTAAACTTAATTTCTTATATGTAACTAAACTTTATAAATAAATTTAATGTTTATTTTACGTCCTACCATATGTGAATTTTCTCTAATAACTGTAGTGCAAGTTGAATATGAGAAAACATCACAACTGAGTTTCATTAAAACTATAAAATTATATGTACAAATTATATTATGGAACCAAGTCTAATGAGCGGCGAGGTACCCCTACACTCAACCATACAAATACAAGCGTTTCACGCACGATCCAGTCAAATTCCAAGGACTAAGTGCCTATGCACCTTTGTGGAACAAGGATGGGTTGGTTAATCGTTGTCTTCCCAAAATTACTTGTATGTCACGATTGTATGGTTAAGTAAGTTTGAGGCATATGATTTTTAATATTTTTTATGCTTTTATGTCCTATGCTAATAAGGGAGAAGAGAGATAACTAAGTGACTAATTTATCTTAATTACTCATTAAGTAAGTTCTAACTAATCCTAACACTAGCATCTGTTCTCACTGGTCGTACACATCATTACTGGGTTACCAAGTGTTACACACATGCTCGAAGTAATCATATCGAGTGTAATTTAACGATTTTCTTAATTGATCAAAATGAATTACTATGCTAATAACATAAATGTAAAGTTCATAAAATAAAATAAATGCCTAAGAAAATAAAATAAAATAAATGTGAAAGAAAAAAAATCTCAAGTATTGTAAGGATGAATTGAAGAGCTCATCTTTATTGCCATACACAAGGTGTGCTTAGGTACACAATGCTCAAATAAAGATCCGTCCACACTTAGACCTCCTGCTACATGCACTTGGAAAATACTCTAACAAACTACAAGAGTTTCGCTATTTGACTCCTAAAAGACTTCTCTCCAATTGTACACCTGGGCATTGTATTTATAAACTTGGGAGCAACTACTTTAATAATTAGAGTAACTGCTCTAATAATTAGAAGAACCACTTCAATAATAACCACTCTAATTATTAGAGTAACCGCTCCAATAATAATTGCTCTAATAATTAAATTAATCACTCTAATAATAACCGTTCTAATTATTAGAATAACCGCTCCAATAATAACTGCTCTAATAATTAAAGTAATCGCTTCATCATACCCCCACAATTGAATGAAAACTTGTCCTCGAGTTCCTTACAAAATATTGGAAAGGTATGGGATTATTGACTAATTGACAACTGAAAGTGGAATGGGATGATAGACTCAACGTGCCCAGTGAACAGATCAATAAGAATATTACAACATTAGTGTTCATGACCATTGTGGTGAACACTCACACATAAATGACATCCAAGCCTTTGTTTGGCAGCTTGAAGAGAAAGAGAGAGAGAGAAGATGGAACATGTTGCTGCCAATGTCGAGACTGCACCTTCCGTTGTTTATCCATAGCCATGCCACCAAAATTGCTCCTTTCGTAAATGCTCTAGTTTCGATCCATCTTGAGTGCTTCCTCCAAGCCTAGTCCATTATTTGTATGATCACCATCTGCACACACAACACAGTTACAAATGAGCAAGGATAGACAAACCACAATGCAGTTGATACCTTGCCTCGATATGAAGTGCATTGGCTGAGTTGTGGTTATGGTAGAAATTGGTTCGAAGATTTATCACTAGCAATTACCCATGGTGTAGGGGTTGGGTAATTAGTAAAATGGAAAAAATTGAAAAATTTGTGCCAAGGCCCCCACAACTAAGAGCANGACTGAGTAGAACTCATCCCAAATCCAAACTCAAACAAACCACATCTAGTAAACCTCGCATCAACACACTTGACTAATCGATTCACTTGAAGCAACAAGAATGCTTTCACAAAGAGTCACCACCATTCCGAGGAGAGCGAGATGGAGAAGCAGGAAGCGAGAAAGGGCCTTAGTTAGAGGGAACCTTCAAGCATGGGTAACATATCTTTTCAATTCCATAAATAGTGCTTGTAGCCCATATTGCTTTATTATGTCTAAGGGTTGTGCTTTGAATTCTCACTCTTTTTTTTGTTGGTTTTTTTTTCCATGCAAAGACTTATTTTTATTCACTCAGCTTTCCAATTTTTGAACAATGTCAGAATGGTAGAAAACCCAAGAAAAAGCATCTAAGCACCTAAGAGAATGGCCAGCACAAATGCATCGAATCCCCTTGAACTCACACCCTTTTCATCCTTTGAGTCTTTCCTTAGTTTGAAAAGTACCTAGCCACCAATATATTAATAAGTTTACTTAGAAAAAGAGGGACTATACAGTTACAAGCCAAAGGAGACCATAGAGTTGTATGGATGAGTGGACGGTTTGGACTCATTGCCTGTTTTACCAAAAGAACCATACCTTAATATCAACATCATAATTCAAAGGTAAAAACCAAACATTAGCAATCAATATGATATAATTCAATCCACCATCATGAGCACTTATTGGATGATGAACAAAAGCAAATCAAGCAAACAAAGAAATAGTAAAAATATGAATGATGGTGTAAAACAAAAATAAGAAAAGTTGGAAAAATGTGTAAAAAAAATTTTAAAAAGAACTAAGAGCCTAAAATGGTTAGCATAGGTGGCCATCTCCCCCACGACTGAGTTGGAAGGAGGAGATCCAAAATAGTGAGCAAGGTTNTTTGAATGGGAAGCATTGGTAATTTACTGTACACTAACTCATAGGGAGAGTAGCCTGTAGGGAGTTTCCATGTGGAGTAGTATGCCCAAAGGGCATCGTTTAGTTTAGTGCTCTAGTCTCACCTAAACTTGCTTATAGTTCTTGTCAATACCTTCGTAATCTCACTATTGGTGACTTCTGCTTGAATATTCTCTTGGGGGTGGTATGGTGTAGTTAATTTATGCTCAACCCCTAAGTGTTGCATTAATTTTTTAAAAGTTGCACCTGTGAAGTGTGTACCATTATCTAAAATAAGTGCACACGGCACACCAAACATGTTTATGATTTGTTGTTGAAGAAATCATGCAATTGTAGATGATGTACAATCTTTAACAGCAGCTACTTTGGCCCATTTTGTTAGGTAATCAATAGCAACAATAATATAAGCTTTTCCATTGGACATTGATGTAATTGGTCCCATAAAATCAATTCCCCAAATGTTGAAGGGTTCTAACAGTTGAATCCATTGTTGCAAACCCTCCATTCTAGCACTCATTCCCCCATCACATTTACAGCACTCACAAGATTTGATGAATTGATGGGCATCCTGAAACAATGTAGGCCAATAATATCCTGCAAGCAAGATCTTGATGGTTGTTCGTCTCCCAATGTAATGACCCCCACAAGGACCCTCATGAGCATCTTAGAGAGCGTAGTTGATCTATATCAGGAACACACCATTGAACCAAGCCATCGAGACACACTTTGTCAAGTTTCCCATTGATTTTCATGAAGTACTTGGCTTGGTGAAGAAACTATTGTTTCTTCTTAAGGTTTAACTCTTGTGGTATTTGCTGGGTGAGGAGATGGGTAAGAATGCTACTGTACCAGTTTGTCTCTATGGGTGATTGATTATTCACTACGCCAACAAAGAGGAATTCATCAAGAAAATAATTAAAAATTAGATACTCATCCTCTTTATTGTTCCATCGCAACAGAGATAAATGATCAGCAACTACATTCTCGCTGCTTTTACGATCGATCATCGTAAGATTGAACTCTTGTAAGATTACAAGCCATTGTATGATATGAGGGCTTACCATTGGCTTATTCATGAGGAACCTTATTGCACTATGATTTTTATGTATATATACTTTATATCCCAATACATAGTGTCTAAACTTTTCTAGTGCAAACACTATAGCCATTAATTCTTTCTCTGTGGTAATGTAGTTAAGTTGTGCACCAATGATACTTCTACTTGCATAATGGATGTAATAGGGACACTTCTAGTCATCTAACTATGTAAGTACGGCTCCTAAGGACTAGTTGGACATGTCAGTGATGATATGGAATGGTTTGGACCAATCAGGAGCTTGTAGAATGGGTGTTTCTACTAGCTTCTATTTCAAAGTTTGAAAAGCTAATTCACATTCCATGGTCCACTCGAAAGGTACATCCTTTTTCGTTAATTTCACCAATGGTTTGGCAACCTTTGAAAAGTTCTCAATAAATCTCCTATAGTAGCTAGTATGTCCAAGGAATGACTAAATATCTTTGAAAATTTTCGGTTGACGAGTAATTCCTTGGATAACTTTGATTTTCTCGGGGTCTACCTCTATCCCTATGTATGAGATTTTATGCCCTACTACTACGCCCTCTTGGACCATCAAATGGCTTTTCTATGAGTTGAGCCTCAAATTGGTTTCTACACATCTTTTTAACACTTGCTCCCACCAGTCCAAGGCTTGATCAAAGTTTACTCCATAAGTGGAGAATTCGTCCATAAAGACCTCCACACCATTCCCTATCTATTGTTGGAATCTGCTTAGAACTAGTCATTGAAATGTTGCAAGGGCATTGCACAAGACAAATGACATCTATTTTTATGCGAATGTTCCCTAAGGACTAGCGAACGTAGTCTTGGCCTGGTCTTCTGGGGCTATTTGTATTTGGTTATATCTGCTATATCCATCCAAAAAACTGTAATAGAGATGCCCTGTAATGGTATCTAAGACTTGGTTGACAAATGGAAATGGAAAGTGATCTTTGAATGTTGCCATATTTAGTAGCCTGAAATCTATGCACACCCTCAATTTGGCTCCCTTTTTAGGCACAATAACTAAGGGGCTAACCCCTTCACTATCAGCAATGGGGTATATGAACCCAGCCTTGAGAAGCTATTCAATTTCTTCCTTAACTACTTGCTTCAATTTAGGGTTCAATCACCTCTACAGTTGTCTTCGAGGCTTCATGGAGGGGTCAGTGTAAATTCTATGTTGGCATATCCTAGGATCTATTCTAGTTAATTCGAGATATAACCAAGTAAAGGCTTCCAACCATTTATTTATTACCTTCAGTAGTTCTTCTTTCTGTTGAGAAGCAAGCTTAGCATTGATAATTACCAGTTTTCCATTTTTAAGGAACATGTATTCCATACCGGTGGGCAATGGTTTTAGCTCGAGGGGCTCCTGTTTAAATTTCTCAGGGATTTCCAGCTTCCCCCAGTAGATATTTTCAAGGTTAAGACTTGGAAGTTGGCGATGGACTTGCTCTAATGCGTCTATGCTATCGATGTAAGCACAAGTCAAACCCTCAATTGCTTCCATGCATATGAGTGCACTACTTTCTTGATTAGCTATCAGCCATTGGGTGTCTTCCTATTTTTTGGCTGCTGCATACAGGCATCTTTGTATGTTAATCACTTGTGCATACTGATTGCATGTAGGCAATGCTAAACTTTGCACAAATTATAGCCTCTACATGCAATTACACCTTGTTTCACTGTATGCGATGCACAGAACTTTCTTCTTTTTGATCTTTCTGAATGTATTTTCCTTTGATATTTCTAGGGAAAGATCACGGATTCCTAGGCATGCATCAATGGTGCTTAGCCATGCTCTTCCCATTATGATTGGGAAGTCCCCCTTATCGGTGTTTACCTGAATCACTAGGAAGTCAGCTGGGTATGACCACCCACAAACAGTGGTAACAATGTCTTCCACCAGTCCCAATGAGATAGTGATAGATTGGTCAGCCAACTCTAGACGGATGTTGCTTTTTTTCAAAGTAAGCAGGTTCCAGGCCTTGTACATTTCTTGAGAAATCAAGTTGACACCAAAACCTGAATCCAAAAGAGCCTTGCACGACACATTTCCAACGATTTGTAAGTATATCAGAGGACTCCCAAGATCAAATAATTTCTTGGGAAGGTGGCTAGCTTTGATCCAATCGATGACGACATGTGTTAGCACAACTGTATGCATTGAGTGCAGTGATTAGGTTAAAGGGGGCTCCAAAGTTTTGATTGATACTGAGGCATCTAACGAATCAGTTGCTTGTGATTGCAAGGGCTTGGTTGGACTGTTGGTTCTAAAGAAATGTCTTTTCTTCATCTAGTTGTTGGAACCAATAGTAGGTTAAGAGTTAACAACCCTCGTGGCGTTACGTTGTTGTGGCTGGGTAGGGATTTCACCTTGCATCGTAGGAGTAGGTGGTAGTGGAGCAATTGGTGGAAGAGATGTGGCCGAATGAGAAGGATGATATGCTTGCGGGATATCATCCCTAGAAGAGGGAGTCCCATAATACTTGCGGGCTTGGTAGTGAGGTTGAGGAGTGATGTGACCAGTAGAGTCACGTGGGAAGATTGGCTTCTACACATAATATCCATACGGGCTAGGTTACCGGTAAGGATACTGTTGCCTTGGTGGTGGCATTCCCCATGATTGTGGGTGCTGCTACTATTGATATCGCTCAATCGGTTGTGGTGGAGTTCCACTGGGATAATATGTTAAGGGTTGGTGGAACTGCCTTGGGTTACCTTGAGGATAAGGTAGCCTTCGGGGTGTTTGCCTTTTGTTTAATTGTGGGTTGAGTGTATACACCCCAGACTCTTGCAGACGTGAAATTATAGGGCAACATCCCTTAGGATGGTCATATTAACATATCTCACATCCACTATCATTTTCTTTTTCCGAATCCACAACCTCTTCAATGATGGCAACTTTGGCCTTATCCTTGCTACGTGCATGTTTAGCCTCTTTCTTTTTTCTTTTCTTACTACCTTGCTCTCTAGACTCCTCTACTAATTTAACCATAGTTTGAAATCTATTGTCTAGGGAATCCCACATTTGGTCTACCTTTGCTGAAACTTCTAATGTCATCTTTTATATAGGAAAATTTTTCCTATTCACCATCTCTTCAAGTGGTGACTCTTCTTCATCCTCACAAAATATTACTCCCCTCTTTCGAAGGGAAGGATCTCAGTTATACTCTTCCGCACATTCTCTCTTTCATAGCTCACCTTCTTCCTTAGCAACTTGCTCCAATAATCTTTGAATTTGATGGGACCTAAGCTTAGATAGTCTCCCTTGGGCATAAGTCCCAAGGGTTCTTCTCGTTTCATGCCTAAGCCCATCCACGAGATGGCGCAGTTGATCCCTTTGCGAATAATCATGGCCAGGAAAATGATGTAACAGTGCATAGTATCGGCCCATGGAAGCATCCAAAGGTTCATGTCCTCCTTGTTTCTAGTCTTGGATTTGCTTTCGTAGGTTGGACACTCAGGAGTATGTTTCGTACTTATCGTTGAATAATTCTAACATAGTACTCCATCTACAAATAGATTCCAGTTCTAAGGATCGATACCAGCTTTCCACTTCTTTAACTAATGTCTGTGGGAATAACTTAAGTTTTTGTCATTCGTTCTTTAGGTTCTATAAGGCACACGCATCATGGAATGCTTGTAAATGATTTTGAGGATCAGCGTTGTATCCCCCTTTAAATGGTGGGATATTGTTCATATCTAATCTCTTGATCCTACTATCTTTCTGGTGCCTTGTTGGAATTCTAACAGCCTTAGTTATGTCTAACATACTTCGAGTAGCAAGTAGGGGTTCATCTTGATTGTCTCGTCCATGGCGTCTATGATGCCTATGTTGTTCCCTACTCTCCCTTCTTCTATGTCGTGACTCTCTAGAGTGCCCTCGTCCCCTTTCCTGGTTGTTTTGTCTATGACTTCCACTTTGCCTACCTTTATCCCCATGGTCTTTTTCTTTATGACCACATCCAAATATTGAAGGAGAGGGTGAAGGAGATGATGAAGGTGAAGAAGAAGGACAACCATCACCATAACGGTGTCTGCTACCTTCTCTTCTACGGTCTTGACCCCAATCACGATTGCAATCAGAATGTCCACCTTTATCATGAGTTCGTGTTTCTTTTTCAAATCCTTTGTGCCCGTGGGTATCAGAACCTGGGTTATGAATAGTGGAATAAATGTTCTGATACATAAACCCTTGGCCAAAGTTAAGGGAAGGAACATTGTTGTGTGGGTGACTGCCTAAAGTAGGTTCACCATCCTCATTTTCTCTTAAGACATGTGGGGCATCCTGGGACAACTTACCCTTCAAAGACTTATGATGTCTCTCCTGTTGCAAGTCCCTTTGATGTTGTGCCTCTGTGGGATGGTATTCTCTCGAGTCATGGTCTTACACAACATATTCTACGTGTAACTGCGACATGTCAATTCGTGTGAGAGCACAAAGAAGCATGCTTGGGACTAAATGAAGTTATCACCCTTCACAATCGGTGCTATACTTGATGAACAATCTTTCATTCGAAACCTCTCTAAAACTTTATTGATATAGGTTTTCTACGACAGTCCCAAAATACATCTAGATCTATCACTATGAATCTTAATGCTAATGACATAAGATGCCTCACCCCTATCCTTCCTGTCAAAGTTCTTATTACCACCTTGTGTAAGCAGTTTTCCTTTCTACTTATTTTTGGCTTGCCTCTTATTCTTTCCTTGTGTAATCATATGCACACTTTCTCCTACTTCCATAGCAAGTCTACCCTCTTTTTGTACACACATGGTCATTAGTTCATTAATTGACCATTTTTCTCTATGTGTGTCAATGTTCATCCAACCTAAATTAAGGAGAATCCTCTCCTTCCACACCTTATAATTATCCCTCTTTAATTCAAGAATGTCACATTTAAAATCAGAGTAATTCACAAGTTGTATAACTGCATAAATTAAAACATGCTTATGTCACTAAATTTGAAGTTAAAATACTATATGACATGTTTGCCAATGTAAATCATGTAAAAATTTGAATCAAATGACATAAAATTGTCATTGGGGCTAAATTTTAATTCAAACAAATTTATATATCCTTATGATGAAACTATTAAATTATATCCCTTTTCTTAATCCCTGTGGGAAAATTAAGAAAAATAATTTAATACACTATCTTGATTAATCATATTAAATATAACAAAAATTTGTGTCAAATAAAATCTATTATATTATATATAATTAATCACAATTTAATGTTTATTTAACTTATGTGATCAAAAGCTTTTAATATATAATTTTGCACAATTAAAGATGTGGCTACTCTCTAATTATACAAAATCATATAGATCACTAGTTATAATTTTTATGCAGAAAAACTATGCATATATCAATATGTCACTTTATAGATATATACAAAAAAATGCATAAAATTAATTATTTCTAAAACAAATTACCAAATTCTAACATTCTTTTTAAAAAATATGGCAATAAATATCAGTTATTTCAAAAATATTTATAATAAGCAACTTTATTCTCATACTAGAACACAAATGTGGCTATCAATATAAAGGTTATGCGATGGAGCTATCCTATGAGAAAATATAGATAATAATGCAAGAGCTATAATAGGAATACTGGCCATAGAAAGCCCATGTAGGGAACGTAGAGGCTACTCCAATTGCTATTCCAAAGCATGGGATCCACCCTCGCAAGTAGGGCACTTTCTACCATGTGGCCTAGGGACTTTTCTCAACCTATCTTCCAAGGATAGAGGCTAAAGCACCTTACCGCCCACTTCTTCTTGTTTGGATTCTCCATCTTATAAACTTTTTTGACAATGTTTTCCAAGTTTTTAAAAAAATGAAGATAAAAACATCCAACTATCCATAATACTATATAAACTCCAAGCCATGCATCATTCCATAAGCCATGTATCTATTTAAAAATATTTATTAATTAAAACTGGTGGGGTCAGTTGTTAAGGTGAGCTACAAGCTGGAGAAGAAAAATTAAAACCAAAATCTTAACAAAGCCCAATGTTGCACGATGACCCCCCAGTCACTTGCAACAAGACATAAGCTTATCGCACCCTTGGGACGACAGTTGAAAAAGGAGACCAATACAACTAACTCAAAGAGAAACCATTTAGAAAAAGGTAATACTATTGGTAAAGTCTAGTTCTCGACATTAAAGTTGAACAATACTAGCAATAGAGCATTTCATACCGTAGTCAAATTCATTGTAGTTTGTGTTTTGATACTAAGCATCTAGGCGACATTTCCAAATAAAGAAGATAATCTCAAATAAGAGGATTTTCAGGCTTTTTGAAGGTGACGCTTTAACACAATCATCTTGAAAGATACATTGAGGAAAACCAATAGAATGGTTAGGAAGGAAGACTTGGAGAGATTGATAGCATTTCCAAATGTATTGAGAGAATGAGCAATCCCAAAAAACATGTTGAAAAGAGTCATCCGCTTTACAAA
>MNCI01017497.1:313099-340439 GCA_015680685.1 Gnetum montanum
TCTACTTAAAGTGCAAGTATCCCAAGCTACTCGATGAAAAGCTTTGTGATCATCCTTATCCCCCCAAAGGAAATTCCTAAGAATGTTGTTAATGCATTGAAAGGAAGATTTGGAAGGAGCCATAAAGGAAGAGTAATAGACATGAGTGGAGCTCAAAATATGATTAACTATGATAAATCTACCTGCAAGAGATAAGGGTTTAGAAGCCCATTTCAAAGCTTTATGTTTCACCTTTTTCACCACATTGTTCCATATGGTAGTGGGAGTAGCAAATAAAGCAATAGGGATGCTTAAGAGGGTGAAAATATCAGTAGGAGATAGCCACTTGATATCAAAACGATAAGTTCAAGGAGGCCTAGGAGAGAAGCTAGATCGGATGGCTTGCATTTTGTTTCAATTAATCTTAGCTCCTAAGGCTCTACAATAGATATCTATGTAGTGGAAGGCAGTGCTAAAATTATTATGGTCCTCAATCAAAGTGATAAAAGTATCATATGCAAACTGGCTGTAAACAAGATTCTTTCCTTGTTGTGGAAGAGAGATATCTCTTAGCCTCATAGATTCATTATGAGATCTAAGAATAGCTCCAAGAGCATCAACAGCTAGAATGAAAAGATAAGGAGCTAAAGGGCACCCCTGTCAGATTGATTTTTGAAGCTCAATGACCTTAGAGAAGGTTCTGCTAATGCAAATGATTGAAAAGGCCTCTAACAAAACAAGATCGATATGTCTCTCAAAAACATTACCTAAGTTATGGTGTTTGACTATATTTTTTAAAAAGGACCAATCAAGCATGTCGTAAGCTTTAGCAAAATCAAGCTTAAGAAGAATGGCGTTTTGATTAGTGGAAGAAGCCTAGTGCAAGCCCTCAATAGCAGTAACAACGTTATCTAAAATATACTTGCCTTGAACAAAACTGGTTTGCTCTTTACTTGTAAGATGAAGAATAAAAGGTTTAAGTTTATTAACTATAGCTTTGGCAACTATTTTATAGATAACATTTAAAAGAGTGATAGGACGCCAATTACTTATGCTCATACAATCTACTGACTTAGGAGAAGCTTAATAATACCAGTAATAATCTGCTTACCAAATGATTTTTTCCTAAGAGCTTCCTTATATACACTATAAACAATGTTTTGAAGAATAGGCTAGAATTTCTTAAAAAATTCTGTGGAAAGACCATCCATACCAAGGGCATTACTATCGTGGAGTTGTTGAAGAGCATTACCAAGATCCTGTTTAGAAAAAAGAGAAACATCATCAAAGATACAACAACTAAAAAGAGTAATAGCTCTTAAGCAAGTATTCACTACAATGGGGTCAATTGCTTCTTTTTGAAAAATTCGAAAATAGAACTCAAAGAAAACCTATAAAATATCATCTTTGGAGGTGAAAATATTATTTTCGACTTAAATAGCTGAAATTTTATGGGATGGATTCCCCCTTTGAGGAAAGGAAAAAAATCATTAGTAAAGAGATGAGCATAGAGGTGAGCACCAATCCATTATAAATAAGTTCTCCTTAGCAAGTTTCAAACAACAGGTATAAGCATTAATTCACCAATCAATCCAACCATCTTCACCAAGGGATTTAGGATGCAAACTCCATATTTGTACCATTATGACAATGAACTAAATTGCTTTCTTACCATTTAAATAAGAGAATCCATTTTATCAATCTCAGAGATGACAGAACTGTGTGCTTAAATATCATTGAAAGAAAAACAAATTGCTGGTACATAACAACAATTCTCTGACAAAATAATATACACACCACTTGTTCAAAAAAATATATGAATCGTGAGATACACACTGGAAGGAAGAAGATCAGGTCACGTTTTAATCTCTGCAATATTCACGACAGCTCGAGCAATGCCAAATCCAAAATTATTTATGCCATCAGGTCAACCCAACCCTTTAGACAAGGAACCAATAGCAAAATTGGAACTTCGATGCATGCACAAGTGTGAAATCAGGCCTCATGATAAATAGAAGGCCAAAAAATGGGTAATTCCAGTTGCCCTGTTTACATCTCTCATCTATACAAACCCACTTGGTTAAGAGTTAGTGCATTATCCCCAGCTGCACTGTCAAAGCACATCACGAGCATCAGAGTGGCATAAACCTAAGCATAAAAGCGTAAAACTGGTAGCCAGGCTGCAGCTTCGTTGTCCAAAGAAGCAATGAATAAATCAAATCAATGACTAATAAACAAAATACTAGCAAATGTTCTAACAACGTGATCCTTTATGCAAAAAGTATAAAGGCACCACAAAGAGACCCATCATCATCTCATATTGCAGCACTGAGCTTTTCCATCGGATAATTTATCCCACATACAGATCATTTGTCTTGGTGATTGATAATGTGCAGTGAAATAATCATCAATACAACCAAATTGGCAGAATTTCCAGTCATGTGAATAATGAACTGGGGTTGATGCATTAAACTGCTCCACCCACATGCCCATGCTAACATCTTCCATTTTAAACAACTGTGATTCAAAGCAAGTCCCATGAGCAAAATACACAAAAAGTTCTGTTTTACATAAGAAACAAGGAAAACAACAGTAAAGCCTGTACAATTACCCGCAAAGTTTGATCAAGGTGCAACGATACTATGAAATCTGCAATATCGCTTGATATAACATAACCTGGTCCATTTGCATAAGGTGGATAATCATCCTCTGGCCATTCCTGCAAAAACAGAACCAATATGTTTCCAGAAAAAATTAGATCAAGGTAAATCTTCACAGGAATTTAAAATAATATTTAAAAATAATCTTCAGCAAAGTGCGAATATTCCCAGGGAATATAACGGAACCAAATAAACATGTACACGCAAGCAAGCCTCTCAACCTCCTCATTGAATAACTAGATTATTGCAAATTCTTGTTCCTGACAGTCTTACCTCGAAAGTGACAGCCCACTTTCCTCGACGAAGGGGTTTGTGGCGGTAATTCAAATTTCCCATGTATAAGGAACCCTCATTTGATAACCTATCAATTTCCTTCAGCACGGCGTCAAGTCTCACAAAATTATCATCGTCACATTTCATAATATATCTAGCCGATAAATTCTGGACCTGCATTAAGACATCCGGGTAATTAAAATTTTTTTTAAATCCCCCAAAACACGTAAATGGATAGTTATGTTGCGTACCCCATATTTGCATATGGCAACAGTCTTCAAAACCACAAGATCATAGTTGTCAATAAAAGGAACAATGATCATGTCTCCAAAAAATTCTGCTTCCAGGTTTAGTTGCATGTTAATCTCCTTCCTTGCACTCTGATAAAATTCAAAAAAATAAGTGTTAGTTATCAGAATAATTGCGAAAACGAAAATAATTTGCTTCATTTGCCCATGCACGATGCAATTAAATCTAACATGGAATCTCGTACCAAATGTTCAATGCATCTCGTCTTCAAAATATTTCAAATCGAAAAGGGCAACACAATATAAAAATTTATTTAATTTTTTATTAATGATATCAAATCAAAAAACAATGCTCCAGGTTTGTCTGCGTTAGATTCTGAAAACTAGCAAAACCCGAACAGGCCTGTTTGGATATGGCCAGTCTCTTGAAACAAGAAATCAAACAAGGGGTTTTCTAAAAGTCGTTCCAGGACTCACCAAAGCAACAAAGAAGCGCGCAACAACCTTCGAAGATTTTATTTGGTTGGACTGCATCCATGTCTTTCTAACGGCCATACGTTCTGCAAAGTGATTACCTGCAGAAAGTATACCAATGAAAAGATCTACAGGGCCTTCAGGCAGAGCGGGAGCTTTCCATTTATCTGACATATCTAGAAGATTCTGTGGTGAAAAACTCGAGTGTGAAGAAGGCAAAGCCGTAGCAACAACTGTATTGACTTCAATTGCACCATTTATAAAGAAACCAGTGGCATCTTCAAGCACAAATCCCTGAGACAGCGATATGAAAAATCATTACAACGGTAAATTCAGAGACCTCAGAGGTCGATACAATGATAAGCATCGACGCCAAATTGCCATCAAACAATAATTCTGCACGGTATTGATGCTAAAAACACTCACAGTTCGATAAGGGAAAGAGGTGACGTGCTTCCCATCAACGTTAACATGGTAACCCTCTAAACCTGCATTTATGGTAAGAACAAACAATCTATCCTCAACAAATGGGTATGGCCAATCAACTGATGCCTTCTTTGTGTGCCCAATCAAACGATTCAGCCACCATGTACTTCTACTCTGTTTCTGATCGTCACCAACATCAGTGATCCACTTTTCGCACTTCGGAAGCCCATCAACTGATAGAAAAGACAAACAAAAAGAAATGGTTAAAATTTTAACATGCTGGACCAGGGTTAGCACAATAGCCAGACAATTCAATCAGCTCAACAACAATGCAAACGAGGCAAACGATAAACAAAGAAGTTCCCCCAAATCTATACAGAAATGTTGATTGAAAGAAAGCACCTTCTAGTCCGGCACGAAACTACTGTACGTCTATGAGTGATGGATGGAATTGAAGCAAACCACTGGGCTATTTATTACCAGTTGAGCTGCTACATCTTAGCTTTGCGTCAAAGCAACTTAATCTACTTTTAGCCTACAGGCATATGAGTTATACTTATTGCAACTGGGAGACACGACTTGGTGGGACTACGTTTTTTAAAAATACATTTCAAAGTTGTTCATCATCATGACCCTAGCCTGGTCCCAACAAAATACATTTCAAGGTCGATGAACAAAATTTCCGCGATCCCTCTCGGATGGTAAAAGAGTTCTTATGCCACTTCGGTGTAATTAAAGCATGGTATACAGCCGTAATCGTCGTGACATGTACCTGGCATCCTGGTAACAAAACTTGAAAATTTTAAGTTTCCAGTTTCCAATAACAAAATCATTAGCTTTCTGAACCCAGTATCCGTTATCGACTGCCAATCACACTCTCAGCTAAAGTTTCTTTTCAGGGAAGTTTATGGAATCTATAGCTACGAAGGGCATTTTTGTATACCCACTGACAAGGCGGTATTGTATTGCCCTGACCTATGCCCTTGAAAGTGCATTCCAGGGCAAGTGACAGAGCA
This sequence comes from Gnetum montanum, assembly GCA_015680685.1. Taxonomy (NCBI): domain Eukaryota; kingdom Viridiplantae; phylum Streptophyta; class Gnetopsida; order Gnetales; family Gnetaceae; genus Gnetum; species Gnetum montanum. Next base: position 318,176 of record MNCI01017497.1, read on the forward strand.
GCGAAAATTAACTCGAGAAAACGAAGAGACGTATGGGAGAATTTCGTTGGTTGCATGGAAATGAAAAAATAAGGGCTAAAATGGCAAGGCAAACTAAGGGAACATGGAAAGAAACAGCGGAGGAGTTGCATGGAGAGCGTACCGGTGTCATCGTGGGAATTGGAGGAGAGGGATTCGGATCCGTCGCAACGCTGGGCAGAGGCCCACTGCATTCGGTAGCAAGTGTTGTGCTCGATCACAGGGCGGCCGCTCCAGTCGCCGCGTATGCGAGGATTGAAGTGGAAAACGCGCGGCGGATCCTCCTCTTCCTCCTCCACAACGACGCCCTCCTTCGTCTCCTTGAGCGCCAGGCCCTGCAACTCCATTCGGAACTGCAACTCGCCACTGCCGCCACGACGCCGGGGCCTTCCCACCACTGTAATGGAGGATCCCACGCGCAGGCCGCACGGCAAAAGCATCTGCAGCGGCTGCGTCCGTGCTGACCCCTCCCTGCGCGCGCTTATCGACTGTTGGCACCACTCCCTCTTCTTCTCCTTCTCCTTTTCCTTTTCCTTTGCCATGCTCGGAGCAATCCCCTGCGGAGCCTGAGCCTGAGCCTGAGCCTGAGCCTGCGCCTGCGCCTGCAACTGCAATCTGGCTCTTGTTACGGCCTCCGCCACGTCTTGCCATGCCATGCTACCAAGTGATATGGCCTCGGCCGCGGCCGCATCTAGGCCTCCTACTTTTGCCTCTGAATCTGCCAAGCGACGCTGGTGCTGTACATGGAAAACGAATGGCGGCAACGAAGATGAAGAGGAAGAGGAAGAGGAAGATAGTATGTGGCTGTGAGATCGCGGCCGCGGTGGAGCGCTGGCTGCCGACACGAGTTGCTGCCTTTCGTTGCCGAGAAATTGCGTCCTTGGTCGCGGCAGCGGCAGCATCGCTTCCACGGACGACGCGCGCGTTCCCTCGCCATCGCCCGAAGAAGACAACACATCTCTGCCCCCGCCCCCGCCTCCGCCGCTTTTGGAGGCGTGCAGCACGTATAGGCCGAACACTACCAGATAGAACGCGCACAGCATCATCACTACATCGATACCTCTCACCCCAGCGCCGTCTAATCTCGGCTTCCTCATTTCCTCTTCTTCCCTCTACCAAACCCTAGCCTACCTTGAATCTCTGCAAAACTCACGGCCAACGACAACGATCCATGCAATTGAACAAAATCTTCGAGTGCTAGCAAAACCGCGGGATTCTCGACTCAAATCCTTTGGTGATCGATCTGCACCTTCTTCCTACAACCACTCCCCCTGGTCCGAATGCGATGAACGGCGAAGCGGCAAAAACACGAACTCTACTACCTATTTCTGGTCCGATGTTGGTGAAAAGCACAAATTCTGGAACCTCTCTCTCTGGTCGACGATTGACGGAGAAATCACGAAACAAAGAAAGAATATATGTCAAAAAGAAACACACACCCAGAGAAGAGGCCAGACACAAACGCAACAACAGTCTGGAAAGCAAAGCAAAGGGAATTACAGAGCTGATTTTAATGTATATCAAGCGAATCCAGGAATATCCGCGGATTCCAAGTGCGATGCAAATAGCGACGTTTCCGCTAGGGTTTGACCTGGCAATGGCAACGTCATAAATTCAGAATCCTATTACGCCCTTCATCAATCATTCATGCATTCAGGACAGGTCTGAAGCAGCGGCGGCGGCAGCCGCCTCCGTGTAATTGAACAAGACCAGTAAATTTTATGCAGCAGCAGCAACGCGTTGCATTCAACGGCGGTGTGAGTAGTGGTAACATGACATAACATGAATGAATGGGAATAGAGTGTGGTTTTTTGAAAGTGCAAGTGCAGGGAGCGTGCGTGGGCAGAATCTTGTTCCCTCTTTCTTCTTTCCTCTTTAAATTTTTCCGTGTGTCGGCGCAACTGCGTGTCTGTTCGAGAAACAACGGTCACGCGGAAGCAGCAGCAGCAGCACAGAAAAAACAACGAACGCTACGCGCACGCGCAGACGCAGACGCAGACGCAGGCGAAGCACAGGCGTAACACGAGGCGCTGTTTCCTTTCTTTCCATGCCATCTGGACGTCTGGCAGCATCCAGCTGGCGTCGCCTGGTTGGCTACTTTACTTTAATTTAGTTTCGCTTTGGACAAGGACTAAACATACCGTTGCAGCATTTATTGTCTATAGAGATAGAGAGAGATACAACGGTTGAGTTGATAGAGACACAGACAGACATGGCCATAGACATAAACACATTGTCTGCCTCACCTTTACTACTCTAACGTTCTGATTGAGGTGGACACCAACGGCTGCCCAATGGCATGGCATTATTCGTTACTGGGCACATATAATATCATCATCAATAACATTATTATGATGATGATATATTGCCGCTGTTGCTTTGGCCTTCTTTCATTTTTACTTGCCGAGTTGAGGTTGCCCTTCGTCCTCCATCTTCGTGATTCGTCCGATGCCAAGAGCACCAGCGTGCTTTGCTTTTAAGCGGCAACCTCGTCTTTCTTTTAGTTATTCCGTATATAAATTACTGACAACTTTGGTTAATTATTTATTGATCTCATTAACTTCGGACCCACGCCAGGACATTTAATATAACTAAGTCTTGTTGGCTCAGACGGCGTCTAGACAATGCTCCGTTGGCAGATGACTTTTTCTGCCAAAGCAAGCTTGGGTTGGAAATATAGGCTGCACGTTGCCTGTTTTATACCATTTATTTTATTGTAAAGTTACTTTTGGCTGTGTACATTTAAGATGCAGAAATTCCAGCCTCAATGGGGTTTTCAAGCTCCTCTAAACGTAATTGATATAGACTATTGATGCAATGCCTAAGATACCGTAAATGAACATTAACGATATAAAAGGTGGATTTTCCTAGCTAAGAAACATTATGATAGAATTTTATTTATAAACGCTACCTTCAAGAAGTGGTGATTAAAAAATAAACCTAAATACCACGACCACTTAATAACAGTGAGCAAAGAGAAGGCAACTACATAAGCTCAAATATTGTTTGTTATTACATGCATTAATTTTTTTTAATTGTATTGTTACAATATTTATGATGTTTTGATGTGATATAATGTAGTGTTGAATATTTAGCTGCATATATTTACAATGTAATCATTATAAACTATTGTTCATCTCCAATCATTTTATTGTTGTCCAATCATTTTATTGTTGTTAATGTCCACCGTAATGTGTTTAACTTTCATCCCTATGCTATCTTCTTTTCCATTCTTTTTATGATTAAGAAATTCTCTTTGAGATGAGATAAAGATCCAAGAGCTTGCTTGTTGCTAAAGTTTTCTCATTTTTCTCTAGAATATATTCTTATGTTTTTCTAGTAATTTATTTTTATTGTTGCCACAAACGATCTCAAACCTCGCAATTTTGATTTTCATATTGTTCATGGCAATAGTTAATAGTACATGTGGATGTCCATCGTAGTGCGTTTAGCTTTCAATCCCTGTGTTTTCTTATTCTGCATTCTCTGTTGTTCATTGTGATTAAGAAATTTTCCTAAGATAAACATCCAAGAGTGATTGAGAAATTTTCCTAAGATAAACATCCAGGAGCCTACTTCTTGTTGGAGTTTTTCTCATTTTTCTCCAAGATATATTCTTGTGTTTTTCTATCAATTTACTTTTATTGTTGCCGTGAATGATCTCAAACCTCACAATTTTGGCTTTCTTTGTTGTTGTCATGAATGATTTGAAAATCAAAATTGAGGTTTGAGATCGTTCATGCCAATAGTAAAAATAAATTAATAGAAAAACACAAGAATGTATCTTGGGAAAAAACAAGAAAACCCCAGCAATAAGCAAGCTCCTAGATCTTTATCTTAGCTCAAAGAGAATTTCTCAATCACAATGTACAATAGATAATGGGAAAGAAGATAGCACAAGGATGAAAGCCAAACACACTCCTTCAAGGCTTATTTGTCATCATATTTGCAACGAGTGGAAAATTCAATTGTTAGAAAACCAAAAATCCTAGGTGGAACAACTTTAGCCTCAAATCCCAAGGGCCTCCGAGAAAGAAGATTTGAGGTACCCTAAACAGTCTAGCTAATCACCCAAGGACCTAGAGAGTGTAAACAAGAGTAATCAAAATAAAAACTAATGCAGATCCGATTAAAATGAATGCACAAAAGAACACAAAATTATGCTAATTTGCACAACAAACGGAACTGTAAACTTTATTACAATAAAATATTAAAAATAAAGAGAGTTCAGACTATGTACAAATGGTGCCTGGGGGTGCAAAGGATGCACTTTAATGGGGTTTGGAGTTTGTTGAAACCGGTAGCCTTAGATGCCATAATTAGCTCCACAATTTCTAAAACTACAACACTTTGCTGGTTTATTCACCAAATTTGTAGTGTTGGTGGTACAAGGGGTAAGATGTGTAGGGGGTTTTGGACCATAAGGAAGAGGCATGCTAGGAGTTTTATGCCCAAGTTGCTTAGCATTGTCACGAAATCTCACATAATCTCAAGGGTTGAACAGTGGTCAAAAAGGTTGTAGGTTCCATGCTGGAAAATCTTCAAAAGCCTTGTGTTTGTGCTAAGTTTCCAAAGCTCTTGAATGCCAAAGTGGTGGAACCTTTTCATGGTGCTCAAGCTTGGTTTATATAGGTCTTATGACCATAATTTTGGCTACAAATTTCTATCCTAATTACTGACAAATTGATGTCATGTGTAGGTGTAGCATGTGTCTAAATCCAGCATGGTTTCTATTTATAGTAAGTTTTGATACCCTCAAGGTACCAAAACCATTCCAGTTACTAAAAATAGTAAATGGGAATTTTACCCATGTTGGCTTCCTCCACCCACATTGGCCTTCCAGGGCAATGCTAGGGTTGCATGAGCAACTCTGAGACTATTAGAGAAACATTTGGTTGCAGGAGCAACACTGAGCTATAGGAGCAATGCTAGGCTATAGGAGCAATGCTAGGCTGCAAAGAGTAATGCTAGCCATATTGAAGTTAAACCCCCCAACACTGAACATCGGTGCCTCCATTGTAGCAAAGGTTGCAACCCCCACAAAACCCATGAAAATGCTAATTTTGGCAATCCAAGAGGAATTTTTTACACCCCGAAGCATTTTTTAGCCCCAAAAGTTAATGTGAAATTAAATCTCATGGATTACAATCTTCACATCTTATAATGAGTTTTTAGCCTCAAGTTTTGTGGGAGAATACAGTTGTAATGCTAAGAGATTGCAACATGCATTTTCTAGGTGGTGTTTCAATATTTATAGTATGGGATGCACGTTCATAAGTATTGTTAACTAGATGTAAACTAAACATTAATAATAATAAATTGACTAGAGATGAATAATAGTTTACATTGATTATTGATAAGAAGTGAGGAATCCCTATGCCCAACCATACGAATCACTAGTGTTCACTAAGTGATTTGGTCGAATTCCATAGACTTTACCTCTCTGAGTACACTTTGCCTAAATAGTGAATTTAATGGACATGATTGTTGTCTTCTCAATTTCACTTGTAAAGTGCAAATGTATGGTTAAGTGTAACTGAGGCATATGATTTTTATCATTTTATATTTATTATTTAAATCACCTAAGTGTTATAAATAATGTAATTAAATGTTTAATTAATCTAATAACTAACTAATAGTCTTAACATAAGCATCTGTTCCCATTAACGATACACATCCTGAACCACATTGCAATGCTAATGGGATTACCAAACATTAATGTATGCTCAAAATGGTCATACTTATTTGTATTAATTAATCACTAATCAATTAATTAATCAAATGCATTAAATTAAATTACTCTAATAATAAATCCATGAAGTAAACATTAAACTAATTCTAAGTGTTGCAAGGTTTATGAAGAAAGCTCATCTTTACTATTATTCACACTAAGGTGCTTAGGTTCAGTGCTTAAATAAAGATCTATACACTTCTCACTCCTACTGTGGGCACTTAGAAAATATTCTAACTTTCAAATGAACAAAATGAAAAAGCTTTACTAGGATACTAAATAATGGATGCCATAAATGCAGCTAGTGAGTGTGTATTTATAGGCAAGACAAGACACTACGTCAATGGGGTCACATCAATGCATCAAACCATGCATTGACATGACTGTGTCAATGGAATCATGTTGACAAGATCATGTCGATGACATCCTATTGATGCACCTTGAGGAAGACACTTCATCCTACCCCCACGATTGAATGAAAACTTGTACTCGAGTGAACAAAAGGTGGAACAAGTTTCTTTACAAAATTTTGGGAAGGTATGGAATTATTAACTAACTAACTAACATACAAATTAACACAAACAAACACTAAGTGCCCAAGTGTACTGATTTAGAATCATTACAAAATTTGATGTTCATGACAACAAAATTGAACACTATGACAAAAATTGACAACACAACTCCTCTGGCAACTCAAAGATGAGAAGAAAATAAAATGGTCCCAAGCGATGGGGGTTTTTGAGGTTTCGAAAGACCTTCTCCTACCTTTAGTGCACATGGCTATTGTGGCTAAGGTTGTTCAGTTGCAGCTACAACTTCTAGTGAAAGACAAAAAGCATCTAGTAATGCTTTCATCTTCTCCTCCTTACTCCTAGGATTATACATGGTCCACATAGCATCACCAATGTGGGCCAATATGGAAACATCCTAATAATAGGGCATTGCAAGGAATAGCTCCTCAACGTTGATAAACTAGGTGGTGAATTGTTTGTGTTCAATGCCAAACACCCTAATTGCATTTTGTAGTTCTTAGTAGTCATTCATTCTTTTGGCTAGGTTCTTTACTATTGATCTTTAATTAGGGAACTTCACCTTGAGAACGTTGAGTTTAACATTAGCTATTGCTAACTTATATTTTGTTTCTTTGTGGTACTTGGACTCAGCCTCATACAAAAGATACAAGCTACCACTTATTTCTCCAATTTTGACCTCAGCCTTCTGCTAATTAGCATTGCCAGGTTTGAGTAATAAAGGTTGGCAAGCTCCATGAACTCTGTCATCTCCTTAATCTATAGCTCCTTGAGGTGAATTTCAACTTTTTTGTACTTATTTAGGTCATCAAAGATGGGCTACCATACATCACCTCCTTGTAGGAGCTATTGGAGGGCCTCATTCACCTTCGCCTTCGCTAGTTAGATATGTTTTTTATTTATCTCGTTTTGTAAGCCAATGTGGTCCCTATAATGGTTCTTGAACCTTTCAAATTTGAGGGCCTCATTTTTCCAGGAAATAATTTCAACTACAAATATTTGGAAGGGCATGCATCTCCTTTATCAAGAGATTTTGATTTTTTATAACCAACCTCCTCAATTCAGTGTTTACCTAGGCAAGCTACTCCTGCTATTGTTGGATGAATTCTACCATTTGATCCTTTTGTATCTCGACATTTTGCAGGCGATGGTTCTTCTAGGTCATTTTGACATTCTACTAGAGAACTTTTAACAAGTCCTTTTGAATGTTGTATGTAGTGGCATCTACTAAGGACTGATAAAAAATTACTAACTTCTTCGTGTACTTAGCCTCCAAAAGTTTTGTCTGAAGTTATTGAAAAGCTTCATCTCATGCTATTTTTTGGCTGAGTATGGTGGGATCAACAAGGTGGGCTTTCAATTTTGCAACTTCAGTAACTAATTGCCAATTCTACTCTATGGCTATCTCAAGTTGGGCATTGGTAATGAGCACCTTGCCCCTAGCCTCAAGTAGTTCTGATTAGTTTACTAAAATGGTTTTGGGATATCAAAGATATCTGAAATCGGTTACTCAATTCCTACCAATTAGTCCAACAACTCCTCATGCTAGGCTACATTGAATTTTCCACTTCCTACTCTTGCATACACCTACACATCTTTGAGTGTAGCAACATCTGGTACAAATGTTGTAGGGGCATTAAGTGCATCAACCACTCTATTAGTGACCACCTCTACTACCATTTCCTGCCGTTGGTGCTACATTACCAGAACAATTGCTCCCTCACCCTCCTCCAAGTACACCAAAAAGGTAGCAACATTTCCAAAGATTTTTGGGAATTGTTCTTGTTGAGAGAGGGACATTGTTACCTCTCGAGAACTAGGATTTGATCTTGTAGGCACTTGCATTCTTTGAGTAGAAAACATTGGCTTCGAACCCTCCATCATGTTGATTGGTCATGCCACCTTACTGAGATGACTCAATGCTAGCCTATAGACAAAGGGTTTACCACTACTCGGTCCTACTTGTTGTTGTTGTAAGAGTTGCTCATGGAGTTCCCACATGCACTCAACTATAACACTAGACTTTAGCATTGATTATTCATGAGTGGATAGTGGTGGCGACTACTCCTCTTCTGTCACCTTGGTAGGCAATTTATCCTTCATCATTTTCACCTAAGAGGTAGTAGGAGCATGTCTAATGTTATCATTGGAATAGTGGGCTATTTCTCCCCTTTTGCATAATTTTTGAATGAGACATGGAAGGGGACTACTTTTCTCCCACGTTCATTTTTTTGAATCACGTCTCTATCTTAAGGTAAATCATCTATGGAAGTTTGACAAGAAATTTTTTGCTCAAAGTGATGCACGCATAGGCAGAGAAGGCTATCATCTTGCTAAGCTTCATCGTCGGATTAAGGTGGTAGGAATCCATCTTAAATTATGCACTCTTTGCTGTTGTAAGTGCATTGTACTCCTTATCATCAACTTCATAATAGCACTGGACCCACTCCTTTTTAACCTTTAGGTCCACTTGCATTGAAATTTTTGCCAAGGTTGACCTAGTTTTTGGCAACCCAAGGACCTTAGAAATGGCCTTCATTAAGTAGGACATAGAAATGTTCTTAATCTTCATGGTGGCATCACCTTGCCTATTATTCTAGATGAGATAGGTTTATCCCATGTACCATTCTCCACTAGAAGTGAGAATGGGCCATAGGGGAGAAGTTTGAACTGGAGCTTTGACATCTAGGGCAAAGTCCAAAAAAATCCAAAGTTTAGTTTAGGGAGAAGTGCTTTTTAGATCTCCTTGGACCCAATTTGCCTCAAGCAAGCCTCTATCAAAGTGACCTAAAAGTTTGGGCTTGTTTTGGGTGTCTCATGTTGGTTGGATTGCTCTATTTTAGCTTTTGGAATCCATCAAATAAATTCCACTTTAGGGTCCTCCTAAAGAGGTCCTGTTACATGTGTCTTGGCTACCTACTCCTCAAGTAGCTCCACTTCCTAGCCTCTTCTAGTTCTAGGCCATTTGTCCCTTGGTTGGGATGGTCCTGCTTCCTGCAGACACTTAGGTCTTGGTGCCATATGTAATCACAACATGATCAAGGATTAGTGTTTGGTGTGTAACTTTGGAACACTTCGGTACCTTATCTCTTGGATTAGCCACACTTGGCTAAGTTGCGATCATGGCAGATTAATCATTTTAAGGTTATATTATTATTATTATTTTTAATCAGATTGCTAGCAGAGTTTGGTGGAAAATGTTTAATGTTCATTAATTAGTGACTTTAATATTATTCTATTAGTTAAACATTGTGGAAGTTAGAAAATTTCCAAAAAGAAATTTGTCAGAAACCTAAGGTTTGTGGCCCCCACAATGTAGAGCTCATCTTTAGTAGCTATAGGAACAAAGAATGAGGTTAATCAGACAAGTGATGTGAAAGTTATGGGCTTTGGAAGGTTTTGAGCTTTGAAAACTACAAAAATCTCCTTCACTGTTTGGAAGCAAATGACAAAAATTTTCAAAGTCTTGTGCTATATTTATAGGATTTTATGGCTGTGTTGACAAGATCTCATATATGGGGTTGCATCGATGCAAGGGACTATGTTGATGAGATCCCACCGATGCAACCAAAAGACAAACATTTTTCTTTGAAAATTTGAGGAAAAATAAAGAGTTTTTGCATAAAATTGAAGTTCATAGAGACCTAGAAATGCCATCAACATGAAGAAATACTCAAACAAGGCTAACTATTCCACAAAAAGGAGATTTTATTGGGAGAATGATTGGAGAAAACTTTAAAAAGGAGTGCAAAACTAGACATAATCAACATGGGGCATGAATGGTTTGAATGCAAAAATGTTGAAGGGATGAGGAACTTAACTAGCCTAACTAAGGAGTATATAAGTGGGTCCTCCCCATAGCAGGTGTATGCCCTTAATGCCCTTGCATGCCTCAAACCAAGGAGTCCATGGGCCCCATGGGTGATGAATGATTATGGAAGGTTAAGGACTAAATCCCGTAAGAAACTATCTAAGAATTTTGACAAATCAAACTAAGACATCAAATAAGACATGAAAAATGGTAGTTAGGTGAGTTATGGGAAGCATAGGTGGATGAGGTAAAGAGTGGAATGGAGTCTCATATTGTGGTCATAAGAAGTCCCTTGTGGATTTTGTGGTTAATATGACCTAATAAAATCCATCCTTAGTTTGAATTAAAACCAACCACTTTCAATGACTTCACATTAACACTCTAAGATTAGTCCACCCCCTTAAGGTACAAGAATATCCCCATAGATCAATCACCATTCCTAAAAGATAAGAAAAGAGAAGTAGGAAGTGAGATGGACCTTAGTTAGAGGGGACCTTCAGGCATGGGTAACATGTCTTTCTAGTCCCATACTTAATGCTTGTAGCCTATTATTTTGTCTAAGGGGTGTGCTTTGAATTTCCATTATTGTATTGTGCTTTTTTTTTTTGTGTTTTCTATTTTTTTTTATGGGAACCACACCATGAAAATGCTTTTAGCTTCGTATTATTAGTCGATACTGGATTGGTGAGAAATCCTTGGAAATAGTCATGCATCCAAGAGGGTAGGCAAGTACAAAGAGCATCAAATCCCTCTTAAAGTCACACCCTTTTCTATCCATTTAATCCTTCCCAAGTTTGGAAACTACCAAGGTCACAAGTTTGTTATAAGTTTCATTTAAGAAGGGACCACATATTTTTGAAACAAGGGAACACCATAAAGTTTTGTGAATGGGTGGATGACATGGACTCACTGCCTATTATCATGAAAAAGAAACCATGTCGTAGTTATCAATACCAAAATTTAAAGATAGAATCCAGACATTAGCAATCAAATAACATTATAGTACAAACCACCATCAATTAATAACTACATTTTCACTTAATCCTAGTGGCAATAAAGAAAAACAAAACAAACATAAGAAAAGCATTAGAAAAATTCAAATCAAATAAAGTAAACCATAGAAGAAATTGTAAAATATTTAAGAAAGAGAAAAAAAATGTACTAAAGATGGTATAAAAAAAATTGTGAAAAAGATAAAAAATGAAAAATTGAGGAGCCACTTTGATTGATTAGCATGAATGTCCATCTCTCCTATGATTGAATTGGAAGGCAGAGATCCAAAAAATTAAGCATGCATGTCCATCTGTTGAGGTGTTCTGGTCATTGGTTGTCTTAGGCTCATGGAAAAGTTTTATTTGTTACATGTTGACCAACAATTTCTTGTTTGGGCTTTTAGGTTTGTAAATTAACATGGCCCTAGAAGAAGATCTTTTATAGATAATATAAGGCCCCTCCCACAATGTTTGGAAGTTGGTTCTTTGTGGTACGTGTGTGGGGTTATAGTATAGGATCCTATCTCCTAGTTGAAATTTTACTTTCCTTATTTTAAGGTCATGTCATTTTCTGTTGAATGCCTTGTGCAACTTGTTAGATAAAAAGGCTACTAATTGGTTCTCATCTAGCTAGTTGAGGTTCATTAATCTTTCTTTTTGTGCTAGACTTAGGTTAAGGCCAAGGTTACAAGCTATTAATAGTATACAAAGCTTTGCTTGGATGGGAAGAGTTGGTAACTTTCTATACACAAGATCATAAGGAGAGTAACCAATAGGAAGTTTCCAATTGGAGTGGTAGGCCCAAAGGGAATTGTTGAGTTTCATGCTTCAATCCCTCCTATATTTACTAATGGTTCTTGCTAGTATTTTCATTATTTTTCCTATTTGTAACCTTAGCTTGACCATTGGCTTGGGAGTGGTATGATGTTGTCAATTTATATTCAACCCCTAAGTGTTGCATGAGCTTCTGAAAGGTAGTCCCTATGAAATGAATACCATTATCAAAAATAAGTACACATGGCACCCCAAACCTTTTTACAACATACTATTGTACAAACCGAGTAGTCATAAAAGATGTGCAATCTGTGACAACTGTAGCTTCTACCATTTTATATAATAGTCAATAGCAACTATGATGTATGCCTTTCTATTCAACATGGGTGTGATGGGATCCATAAAGTCAATGCCCCAAATATCAAAGGGTTCCAATGGTTGGATCCACTATTGAGGTTCCTCCATACAAGCGGTCATTCCACCATCACATTGGTAGCATTCACAGGAGTGGACAAAGTGGTGAGCATCCCTAAAAGGTGTTGGCCAATAATACCTTGCCATGAGGATCTTAATGGCCATGCGTCTCCCAGCATAGTGGTCCTCACAAGGGCCCTCGTAAACATCTTGAAGAATGCATAGTTGATTAGCATTAGGAACACACCAATGAACCAGGCCATTGATGTACACCTTGTAAAGGTGTTCATTGATTTCCATGAAGCATCTCTCCTGGTGAAGAAACTATTGTTTCTTCTTATGATCCAACGCTTATGGTATCTCTTGAGTGAGAAGATATATGAGAATGTGATAATGGCAATTAGGTTCAGTGGCCATTTGTTCAGTTATAGCCTTGGCAAAGAGAAGTTCATCCAAAAACTGATCTGAGAGTGAGCTCTCCTCCTCTTTGTTGTTCCATCACAACTGAGACAAGTGGTTAGCAACCATGTTTTTTGTTCCCTTTTGATCTACCATTGTAAGATCAAATTCCTATAAGATCACCAACCACCATATGACATAGGGGCTCACCATTGGTTTATTCATTAGGAACTAGATTGCATTATGATCTATGTACATGAACATCTTGTACCCAAGCAAATAGTGCTTGAATTTCTTCAAGGTGAACACCACTACCATTAATTCTTTTTCTATTGTGGTGTCATTTAGTTGTGTACCCACAATGCTTTTGCTCACACAGTGGATGTAGTAGGTATGTTTTTAATCATCCAACTATGTGAGCATGGCTTCCAAGGCATAATTTGATGCATCTGTCATTATATAAAAGGACCTAGACCAATCAGGTGCTCCTAGAATTGAAGTTTTCACAAGCTTATCTTTGAGTTACTACAATGCATATTCGCATTCCTTGGTCTAGAAAAATGAAGCATCCTTCTTTGTTAGCTTCATCAATAGTTTAATGATCTTAGAGAAATTCTTAATGAATTGCTGATAGTAGCAAGTGTCTCAAAGGAATGACCTTAAATCTTTGAAAATTTCTAGCTATTTGGTAATTCCTTGGATGACCTTATTTTTTTAGGATCCACCTCGATCTTGTTTTCTAAAATTTTGTGCCCCAACATAATGCCATCCTAGACCATCAAATGGCTTTTTTGCTAGTTGAGCCTAAGGTTTTTCTCCACACACCTTTTTAGCACTTACTCAAGATGGTCTAGGGCTTACTTAAATGTAGCCCCATAGGTGGAGAAGTCATCCATGAAGACTTCTACCCCACCACCAATTTGCTATTGAAAGATGATTAGGACAAGGTGTTGGAATGTGATAAGGACATTGAAAATGACAAAAGGCATGTTTCTATATGTAAAAGTTCCCCAAGAACTTGTGAATGTAGTTTTGGCTTGATCTTTTGGTGTGATCTGAATTTGGTTATAGATAGTATAACCATCCAAAAAGTTGTAGTAGTAATGCCTAGAAATGGTGTCTGACACTTGGTCCACAAATGGTAATGGAAAATAATCCTTATATGTTGCCATGTTCAATAGCTTGAAATCAATGTAGACCCTCCATTTGCCATCCTTCTTTGGCACTATCACAAGTGGGCTAACTCACTTACTATTCACAATTGGATAGATGAATCCTACCTTGAGGAGTTGTTCAGTCTTCTCTTTTACGATTTGCTTCAATTTGGGGTTCAATCGTCATTGTGGCTGCCTCTTTGGCTTGATGGAAGAATCTGTGTAGATGTAGTGTTGGCATATCCTAAGATCAATTCTAGTGAGTTCAAGATATGACCAAGGAAAGTTTGTTGACCATTTTTTAACCACCTTCAACAAATTTTTTTTTATGTAGGAGCAAGGTTGACATTGATGATAATCGACTTTCCATTTTTCAAAAAAACATATTCCATTCTGGCTGATAGAGTTTTCAACTCAAGGGGCTCATGTTTAAAGCTCTCATGGATCTCCAATTCTCCCCAATTGGTATTATCAGGTTCATTGGAGAGTTGGTGATGGATTTATTCCATCTCATCCATGCCTTCAATGTAGGTGCTTGTAAGGCTCTCAATTGATTCCATGCATATTATTGAATTGCATTCTGCATCAGCTATCAGCCATTGGGTACCCTCTTGTTTTGTAGCTACTATGTACAGGCACCTTTGGATTTTTGTCACTTTAATACATTATCTATATGCTATGATAGATGTGCTTTTCATGGTCCATAATTTTTGCACACAGCTGCACCCTGTGTCACTGTACGCGATGCATGGAATGTGCTTCCTCTCGATCTTTCCAAATTCAATTTCCTTGAAAATTTCCAAGGATAGGTCTTGCATTCCTAGTTGTGCATTAATTATGCTTAACCAATCCCTCCTCATGATGATTGGAAAGTTCCCCTTGTAGTTATCTCCATGAATCACTAGGAAGTCAGTAGGGTAGGACCACCCACAGATGGTGATCACAATGTCTTTTATCAATCCTAAGGGAATGGTGATGGACTGATCTACCAACTCAAGACAAATGTTGCTCTTCTTAAGAGGAGGTAGGTTTCAGGGTTTTTAAATTTCATGGGAGATCAAATTCACATAAAAACATTAGTCCAAAAGAGCCTTACAAGGCTCATTGTTAGTGATTTTCATTAAATTACGGGGCTCCCAAGATCAGATATTTTCCTGGGAAGGTGGCCAACCTTAATCTAATATGTGATAGCATGGATTAACATTATAGTGTGGACCTTGGGAGGCATTTGGTTTGAAGGGCTCTCGATTGATGTAGTAGAGGATGAGGAAGAAGTAGGATCATTAGTCACAGGTATTTGTGAGGGCTTAAAAGGACTATTGGTTTGGAAGAAAGGCCCTTTTCAAGGTTTATTTTTTTAATTGCTCAGTTGGAAAGCCAGCTATAAGTTAATAGCCCTTGTAACATTTCTTTGCTATGGATGGATAAAAATTTCACTCTACATTGATGGAGTTGATGACAGTTGAGTTGAATGCAAAGGTACATGTGTACAAGGATGAGGAGGGTAAAAGGAAAATGGGGATTCCCCTCTTGGAGATTGAGCTTTGTAGTATTCAGGAGGGTAGTAGTGATGTTGGAAAGATGCATGGATGGAAGAGTCACATAGAGAAATCAATTACTAAACATAATACCCATATAGATCTAGTTGCCTATAAGGGTACTGCTACCTTGGTGGTGGCATTCCCCACAACTATGGATGTCGCCACTACTGGTACTGCTCATGAGGTTAGGGTGGAGCTCCACTTAGGTGGTAGGCTTATTTTTGGTGGAACTACTTGTAGTTTCCTTGAAGATAAGGCAACCTCATGGGTGCTTGCCTTCTTGCCAATCTAGGATTCAACGTGTATACCCTAGCTCCTGTAAGTGTGACACAATAGGGCAACATCCCTTAGAATGTTCGTATTGGTAGATGTCACACCCACCATCATCATCTATCTTAGATTCTACAACCTCCTCAATGGTAGTAGCTTTTCCCTTAGTCCTTTAATGACCATGTTTGGATTCCCTCATTCTCTTTTAATCATGACCACTATCTTGCTCTTTGGACTCTTCAGTAATTCTAAGAGTAGTTTGGAATTTTTCATCCAAAGAATCCCATATTTTATCTACCTTGGTTGATATTTTAGAAATAGATTTTTAGATTAGCAATGTCTTATGTTACACCACTTCATCAAGTGATGCCTCGTCCTCATTGTTACAAAATCAAACTTCTCTTTTTTGGATGGAAGGGTCCTAGTTGTACTCCTCTACACTTTCTTTCTTCCTCAACTCACGTTCTTCTTTGGCCACTTTCTCAATTAGCCTTTGAATCTAATGGACCCTTAGTTCTGAAAGTCTCCCTTAGGCATAGATCCCAAGAGTTCTTCTTGTTTCTATTTAGAGCCCATCTATGATGTGGTGAAGTTGCTCCCTTTGAGAAAAACCATGGCCTAGGTGCTTATGTAATAGAGAGTACTATCTACTCATGACTGCATCCAAGGATTCATGTGTTCCTTGTCTTCATCCTTAGATCTGCTTCCTTAGATTGGACACTCTAGAGTACGTTTAATACTTATCATTGAAAATTTCAAGCATCATACTTCATCATTTGATTAATTCTAGTTCTAAGGACCAGTAACAACTTTCAGCCTTCTTTATGAGTGTCCTTGGGAATCAATTTAATTTTTGCCATTCATTTTTAATGTTTTTTAAGGCATAGGCATCATGAACGGCTTGAAGATGATTTTGTGGATCTGAGTTGTATTCCCCTTCGAATTTGGGGATATTGTTCATATCCAACCTTTTGATTCTACTATATTTCAGATGCCTCATTGGAATCCTCATAGCCTTTGCAAAATTTAGCATGTTCCTTGTTGCAAGCAAAGGCTCATCATAGTCATAGCCCTTGTTATGGCCATGATGCCTATGATGTCCTTTGCTACCCCTTCATTCATGGTGGTGAACCTCCCTTGATTGCCCACACCCCTAATCTCTACTATTTTGGAGGGCTCTGCGATCATCTTTGTCCCATCGATCACCTCAATCATGGTCATGTCCTCTGCAACTTTAGTTGGAACTAGAGGAGAAAGAAGATGAGGATGTCAAAGGTGAAGAGGAAGGAGAGCTAGCACTAGCACGATGCCTGCTACTACCTCTCCTTAGGTCACGACCATGTTTACCATGTCTTTCTTTGTCTTGGTGCTTGTCTTGGTCCCTGCATTAACTCCCTCCTTTGGAGCCCCATGGACATGGGACTCATTCTTTCCTGAACCAGGATTGTTTATAGTGGATTGTAGATTCTAGTTAGGGCCTCCTTCATCAAAGAAGAAGGAGGGAGAGTTAGTGTTTTAAGAATTCTAAGAGAAGGGATCCTCATCTTCCTTTTGGCCTAGCAAGAATAAGGGGTTTGTGAACCATTTTTCCTTTGACACCTTATAGCGCATCTCCTGTTGCCAATCTTTCCTTCATTGTGCCTTAGTCGGATGATAATCTTGATAGTCATGATCCTGCACAATGTATTTAACATTGAGCCCCTAGATGCCCAATTTTATGAGTTTGGAGTAACATTGAACGAATTGATCGATCAGGCAGCAACACAATGTTACCCTCCATGTCCCTCTACTGAAACTATTCATCTTGATGTTGGATGAAGGTGAATTCTAGCACATACTCATCAAGATGAGTATATACCACTCTGCATTATTGGGGCACTGGTGGTTTTGCCCCTTTACACCTTTATTGATTGGATTTGCCTTCGTATGGTGGTAGAGAATCTCCCTTGTGAGAAAAGGCTATATTAGATGGAATAAAAACAATGTGCTCTTATTGTCATTATTATTTTTCTTAATGATGTTATCTTTCAGGTTCGTTACAACATCATTGAATAATTTTAGTAACTTCTAGATAGCACACATAGCTAACTAAAGTCCTCAGCAATGGTGCCAATGATGAGCAACGAGCGATCGCTACGCCCAACCATACGAATCCCTAGCGTTCACTAAAAGATCTATTTGAATTTAATAGACTTTAGCTCTCTAAGTATACTTTGCCTAGATAGTAAATTTAATAAATGTGATCGTTGTCTTCTTAGTTTCACTTGTGAAGTACAAGTGTATGGTTAAGTGTAATCAAGGCATATGATTTTTATCATTTTATATGTATTATTTAAATCACCTAAGTGCTAGAAATAACATAATTAAATGTTTAATTAATCTAATAACTAACTAATATCTTAACTAGTCCTAATATAAGCATCTGTTCCCATTTACCATGCACATCTTGAACCACGTTGCAACGTTACTGGATTACCAAGGGTTAAGCGCTACTGGGATGACCAAACATTAACATATGCTTGAAATGGTCATACTTACATGTATTAATTAATCACTAATTAATTAATTAATTGAATGTGTTAAAGTAAATTGCTCAAATAATAAATCCATTAAGTAAATATTAAACTAATTTCAAGTGTTACAAGGTTTATGATGAAAGCTCATCTTTATTGCCATTCACACTAATGTGCTTAAGTATATCAATGCTTGAACAAAGATTTGTGCACTTCTCACTCCTACTATGGGCACTTAGAAAATATTCTAACTTTCAAATGAACAAAATGCAAGAGCAGGCAAGATAAGACATTACATTGACGGGGTCATGTCAATGCATCAAACCACGCATCGATGCGATCACATCAACGAGATCACATCAATGGGATCGTATCGATGACATCCCATTGATGCACCTTGAGGAAGACGCTTCATTAACTACATTGCGAATATCTATAATTAAATATTGAACACTACAATATATTACAACATAACTGTTGTAACCATACAAATACAAATAGATTAACATTTTTAATCAATGAGATAACAATATTTAAGCTTATGTGAATGGTAGTTGCCTTCACTTTACTTATAATTCTCCCTCTTGAAGGCAAAACTATCATAAAGCCTAATCTCAAACCTCACAATTGTTATCAAAGTAAGGTTGTTCCTGTGATGGTGAATTTGCCAAGTTTTACTCATGATGGTTGTTTTGCTAGGTTTTGTATGTGGGTGACTATTGAATTCAACAATTTTGACAAGTGGTTGTTAAATCCAATCTTGTGTGTAACAAACAATCAAATTAGGAGGCCCTCAATAAGAAACTAGGAAGTCATGGAATCCTCTTCAATTTTTCTTTATTTTGTAATATTTATAAGATCTCTAAAATATGTTATATATCAAAATATAATCCCTCCTTCTAGCTAATAGAGAGATTTTATGCATTTGTACATAGTGTCAAAGGGAGATTATGGACATTTGTACATAGTGTCTTAGGATTGATGGCACTAAAAGAGTTTCTTGGGAAAGAGTTTTTTTTTTTGGTTGATGACATTAAGGGAATTTTTTGGTGCATTGATTCTCGTCCCAAGTTAGAATTTGTATGGAAAAATAAAAATCCAATTCAAGGGTTAAACTTTTGAAAAGATGTATCCTATATGTATTGATTTTAATAAAAATTTAGAGGGTCATCCTCCCTTAGGAGACATTGCTCTTGACTAATAGAATGATGTGAATGATATATAAGAAATAAGTATTGGAGAAGATTAAGTGGATATGAGGAAGTAGAGTATCAACATGATGCTTTATCAACTTCACAACCCCTAAGATTTTTTGATAAGAAAACTACACACTTGGTTGAAAGATCAAATTCTAATCACTAAAACTGAATCACTTACTTATGATGAAGCATATACATCTCTTTATCTTAAAGAGTGGAAGTGAGTGGTGGATGATGAAATGTCTTCTATTCATAAGAATAGAACATGGAAACTAGTTAACTTCCATCTAGTAGAAAATCCATTGGTTATAAGTGGGAGTTTAGAATTAAATCTAGTGACCAATTTAAAGCACATCTTGTGATTAAGGGTTATTTCCAAAAGAAGGGAATTGATTATGATGAAATCTTCTTGCTTTTGGTAAAATTAATATCCATTAGATCATTATTATCAATAGCAGCAACCTATGATCTGGAACTTGAACAAATGGATGTAAAAACTACTTTTCTTAAAGATGATCTTGAGGAGGATATATATATGCTTCTAACTAAAAGGTATGAAGTGAAAGGAAAAGAGCATATGGTGTGTTGATTGCTAAAATCATTGTAAGGGCTTAAACAAGCACCAAGGATGTGAAATAAAAAAAAGTTAATGAACACATGTTAAGTCTTGACTTCATTAGAAATCAAGAAGACTCTTGCTTATATGTCAAAAATAAAAATGGAAATCTTTTAATTTTACTAATATATGTCAATGACATGTTAATAGTAGGAAGTGACATGGATGAAATTAAGGAGTTGAAACAACTTCTTTCTTCTTGATTTGAGATGAAAGATCTTGGTTTTGTTAAAAAAAATTTGGACATGAAAATTAAAAGAAACATAGGTAATAAAAAAATTTGTATTAGACAATCTGGATATGTGTGAAATGGCTTAAAAAGATATAATATGCAAGATTGTAAGCCTATACACCACCATGTGAAATTGGGATGAAACTCTTAGCTGAATAATGACCTTAGACATATGATGAAAAAGAGCTCATGATAAAAATTCCATATGCTAGTGTTGTTGGTAGTTTGATGTATGTAATGGTTAGTACTAGACCTGATATTACATACATTATTGAAAAACTCAGCAGGTATATGTCTAATCTAGGGAAACAACATTGGATTGTTATAAAATTAATTTTCCAGTATCTTTGTGGTATTATGAACTTTGGTATTTTTTATCAAAGTGATTTGTCTATTCTACATGGCTATGTGAATGCTAATTGGGGTGGGATTTAGATAACAGAAAATCAACCTGTGGATATGTGTTTAATATTTGATGAGACGCGATATCGCATGCAGCGCGATATCGCGGCCGTCGCGATATCGCGTCGTCCCCTGCGATATTGCATACGCGATATCGCGGTCCGCTGCCAAATCTATAAATAAGAGGCGGCACTCCCCTTATTTCCCATCCTAGGCTTAAAGTAGGGAAACTCTGGCAGTTTGATCACTCCAGAGATAGAATATTTTCCATGTGCCCGCAGTAGGAGTCCCCAAGTGAACGGATCTTTATTCGAGCAGCTTTGTACCTGAACGCAAGTTGTGTACGGCAATAAAGACGAGCTTTGTGGATAAACCTTGCAGTGCATGGAATAGGTTTATTACATGTTATTTATTACCTGCATTAGCGCGACATGAGTACGACTTGATTATGAGCATTGACGAATGTGTATGGCTAATCAAGGAATCGGCTGCTCATCGCGATTAGTCTCTCTCATCCTCAACTCCTAGTATGTGGAATGAGTACGACTTGATTACGAGCATCTACAGATGTGTACGACTAGTCAAGGAATTAGCTGCTCATTACGTTTAGGCTAGTTAAGTGCCTCAGTACGACCACTTCGAGCACGTGAGTTACGTGTGGTGATTCTAGTAACGATTAGCATTTGGTAGCCATAGTTGCATAGTTCAGGGTGTGTACAGTAAGTGGGAACGGATGTTGACACTAGTTAATTTAGACTTAGTCCTTAGTTAGAGTTAGTTAGTTTCTCAACCCTTCGCTCTTAGCATAGAAGACATAAAACCATAAAAGACCATAAAAATCATATACCTCGGACTTACTTAACCATACACCATGACAATAAGAAGTAAGTCTGGGAAGACAACAAATGATTAACCCCAAGTGTTCCATGGGGCGTTTAGGCATTTAGTCTGCGGAGTTTGACCGGATCGCATGTGCTACGCTCGTTTTGTATGGTTGAGTGTAGGGGTACCTCGCCACTCATCATTGGCGCCATTGCCGGGGACTAAGTGTTTGTGCGCCGAATAGAACATAAGGGTATCACTCACATCATTGTCAGCCTTAACGAACCTTCGAGTTAATCAAAAGAAAAAATTTATATAACGGTGAATTAGCACACCGATAAAAATGCCTTCTTCTCATAAGAGCAACTCACCACCTAAGGACCATACACGAGACAATCAGCAACATAAAACACATAACCAAAATTAGCCAAGTCCTAAACAATATAAGATGACATATACTCATCCTGATGAGTATATTCCTAATTTTACTTTTGTTCTCCATTAAGACGAATAGCTGTGATGGAGAGATTTGCAAGGTAACATTGTGTTACCCCTAGATCGAGCAATCTCTCGCATGCTTTTCCGTGCCTTGGCTCAGATTGGCATGCAAGAACTATTTGCTGAATACATTGTAGAAGATTTTGATATGAGGGATTATTATCCCACAGATGCCCAACGTATGAGAGACTTACGACATGAGAGTGAACATGCACTATTGAAGGGCAAGGTCCCGCACATCCTTAGCGAAAGAGGAGATGAGGAACCCCTTATCACGGGTTCTTTAACAAATGATGTTCCCCCTCCTAACGATGGTGAGAAGGTTGGGTATCAGAACCTATGATCAAC
>MNCI01017497.1:341138-371175 GCA_015680685.1 Gnetum montanum
GGAAAGTGCGGAAGAGTATAACCGTGATCCCTCCCTTCGAAAGAAGGGAGTGAAATTTTTTGATGATGAGGATTAGTCACTAATCGAAGAGTTGATGAACCGGAAAACCTTGCCGATCCAAAAATTAATAATAGAAATAGCGGCTAAGGTAGATGACGTATGGAGTTCCTTAGACTCAAAATTGAAATTGTCTTAAAAATTGTAGAACAGTCTAAGGTTGAACAAAGTAGTGACAAAGGTAAGAAAAAGTGGAGAGATTTAAGCCCTGCACATAACAAGGATAAGGGAAAAATCACTAACTTTGATGTGGCTGTGGACTCTGATTTAGACGATGACGGTGGATGTGAGATCTGCCATTATGACCATCCTAAGGGATGTTGCCCCATTATCTCACAGCTACAGGAGTCTGGGGTGTGTGCGCTTAATCCAGGACTTAACCAACGGTAAACACCCCGAAGGTTACCTTATCCACAAGGTAACCCAAGGCAGTTCCACCAACCACTAACGTATTATCCAAGTGGAACTCCACCACAGCTCATTGGATAGCATCAGCAGTGGCAATACCTACAGTCATGGGGGATGCCATCGCTGAAACATTAGTACCCTTACTGGCAACCTGACCCTTATGGATATTATGTGCAGCAGCTGATTTCTCCAAGTGACTCTATGAGTCACACAACCCCGAACCGTCACTACCAAGTTTAGGAGTACTTTAGAAGGACTCCTTCTCCTCCGGGAGACACTCCATACCCACACCATCCTCTTAATTCATTTGCACCTCTTCCACCACAAGTAGTTCCCATAACACCTCCTGCTCCAACAATGCAAGGGGAACTTCCTCCTTAATCGCAGCAACATCACGCTGTGAGAGCTGTAAATATCCAACCTGCTGTTGGTTCTAAAAACTGTAAAAAGAGAAGACCTTACTTCAAAACCAAAAGCCTAGACAAACTCTCGCAACAACAAGCGGTTGGGCCCATGTACACTCCTCCACCATCTAACACTTCGGAGTACCCTTCTGTCCAAAATCAGAGCGTAACGCATACAGTTATGTTAACACATATTGTAACTGACTGGATCAAGGTGGGCCACCTTCCCAGGAAACTAACTAACCCTGGGAGTCCCTTAATCTATTTACAGATCGCCGGAAATGAACCACATAGGGCTCTTCTTGACTCAGGTTCCGGAGTTAACTTGATTTCACGAGAGATGTATCACGCCTGGAACCTGCCCCAACTTAAGAAAAGCAACATTCAACTAGAGCTGGTAGACTAGTCCATCACCATTCCCTTGGGATTAGTGGAGGACATCATTACCACTGTGTGTGGTTGGTCTTACCCAGCTGATTTCTTGGCAATTGAAGTTAACAACAACGAAGGGGACTTCCCAATTATAATGGGAAGGGCATGGCTTAGTACAATAGACGCATGTCTTAGGATCTGCGATCTTTCCTTGGAAATTTCTAAGATAAACATATGTGGAAAGATTGAGAAGAGGAAAGTTCCATGCATCACATACAGTGATTCATCAGGTGATGACATGGAGGAAATGCCTCCATGTAACAGGTGTGCTCTTGAAACATTAAAACAAAGATGCCTATATGTAGCAACCACACAACCAGTAGTAGATACCCTGTGGTTGATAGCTACTCGAAGGAGCAACCAAACATGTATGGAACGAACTGAGGAAACCCATGCCAACAACGAAGGCATAGACACATTGGAATATGAGCGTTGCCAACTTCCACCCCTTAATCTAAGATCATCATTTGGGAGAATTTGGACACTTTTAAGAAACTCAAATAGGCGCTCATTATTTCGGATCTCTCCCTTTCCACTCAGTCATGGGGGAGATGGCCACCTATGCTAATCATATGGGGCCCTCAGTTCTTTTTCAATTTTTCGTTTTACACATTTTTGTTTTACAACATTTTTTGTTTTACACATTTTTGTTTTTTTTATTTTTTTAACTTTTCTAATTTTTGGTTTACAAATTTCTTTAACTTTACTAGTTTTTGTTTTACATCATCATTATACTTTTCCATTTTGTGTGTGTGTGTGTTCCACCATGTAAGTTTGTCCCATAATAAGTGTTCGGAATGATGGTATAAACTGTTTTCATATTGATTGCTAATGTTTGGTTTTTACTTTTCAGTTACAATGTTGATACTAAGGTATGTTCTTTGATATGGCAGGCAATGAGATCACTTCATCCATCCATCCACCAATTTCTATGGTCTCTCTCGGCTTGGAAATGTATAGTTCGCTTCTTAATAAGAACTTAAATGAATCGGTGATTGGGAATTTCTCAAACTAAGGAAGGACTCAAGGATTGAAAAGGGTGTGACTTCAAGGGAACTTGATGCTTTTGTGTTGGTCATTCTCTTGGATGCTTGAATGTTTCTTCTTGTATTTTCTTGTCATTCCAATGTTACCCAATTATCGGAAGCTGAGTTAATAAAAATAAGAAGTCTTTGCATGGTGTGGTTCTCACGCATAAAAACACAAAAAAATGTGAGAATTCAAAGCACACCCCTTAGACGAATAAAATTTGGCTACAAGCACTGGTTATGGAACCAAAAGTGTTCCCTTTAACTAAGGCCCTTCTCACTTCCCATTCTCTCCTTTGTTTCGTTGGAATGGTGGTGGTTCTTGGAGGATGCATTCTTGTTATCCCAATGGATGGTTTGGCCAAATGCATTGATGCGAAGTCACTAGATGTGGTTGGTTTGAGGCCGGAGTTGAAATGAGAATTGCTAAGTGACATTAATCATAAAACACACAAGGGGCTGTACACCACCTTGTTCTTGGGATTCCATTCCATTCTCTTCTCTCCATCCTTCTCTCCATTGTTCACCTCATTGTTGGTTGTATCATTAGTGTATATATTTTGTTTGATGCATTGTTTTCTTTTTGGTAAATTCTTACAGTTAAGACTTTAACTCTTGTTCCAAATTACATTCCTGAAGCCTACGGACTCTTTGAATGGGGGTTTGTTAGGGCATTCAGGGCATGAGCTTGCTTTGGGGAGGACCCACTGACATTCCTATTTGGGGAATTAGTTAAATTCTTTTCCTTAACATTTTGCAATTAATTTTATTTTGTTCATTACCATCTTGACATCCATTTCATCGATGCCATAGCTATCTTTTTTTATCTATCTTTCTTACTCCTTTTCTTTCTCCATTCTAATGCTACTGAAGGTTCGCGATTAGTCATGGGGGTACGGGGCCTGATTTTTTCGATTTTCTCCTAGCCCCAAAATTTTTGATTTTCTTCCTAACCCCTACACCTTTGGTAGTCATCAGTAACATATTTCCAGAGATATCCATATCAGCCATACCACAACCTAGCTAATGGACTTACACCGCAGCAAGGTATCAACTACATTGAGATTCATTTACCCTTGCTAATTAAGATTGTGTTGTGTGTGGAGATGGTGGACATGCAACAACGGATTGGATCTGGAGCAAACACTTGGAATGGAGCAGTGTTGAAGTAGCTATGCAAGAAGCAAGATCGATGGTGCACTTATGGATGGACAACAAAGGTGCAATCTTGGTGTTGACAGTAGCAACACTTCTTTCTCTCTCTCTCTCTCAGCTGCCAACTAAGGCCTGATGTCATTGTAATAAGGTGTTCACCCTTGTTGTCATGAACACTCATTTTGTCAAGTTTTGTAATGATGATCTGTTCACATGGCATCCCACTAGTTCCATTCCCCTCAATAATTCCATACCTTCCCGATATTATTATAAGGAACTCGAGGACGAGTTTTCATTTAGTCATGGGGGTATGATGAGACACGATATTGCATGCACCGCGATATCGTGTATGCGATATCGCGTCGTCCCTTGCGATATCGCGTATGCGATATCACGGTCCGTCGTCAAATCTATAAATAAGAGGCGGCACACCCCTTATTTCCCATCCTAGGCTTAAAGTAGGAAAACTTTGGCAGTTTGATCACTCCAGAGATATAATATTTTTCATGTGCCCGCAATAGGAGTCCCCAAGTGAACGGATCTTTATTCAAGCAGCTTTGTCCCTGAATGCAAGTTGTGTACGACAATAAAGACGAGCTTTGTGGATAAACCTTGCAGTGCATGGAATAGGTTTATTACATGTTATTTCTTACATGTTATTTATTACCTGCATTAGCGGGGCATGAGTACGACTTGATTACGAGCATTGACGAATGTGTATGGCTAATCAAGGAATCGGCTGCTCATCGTGATTAGTCTCTCTCACCCTCAACTCCTAGTATGCAGGATGAGTACAACTTGATTACGAGCATCTATGGATGTGTACGGCTAGTCAAGGAATTGGCTGCTCATTATGTTTAGGCTAGTTAAGTGCCTCAGTACGACCACTTCGAGCACGTGCGTTACATGTGGTGATTCCAGTAACGATTAGCATTTGGTAGCCATAGTTGCATAGTTCAGGGTGTGTACGGTAAGTGGGAACGGATGCTGATGCTAGTTAATTTAGACTTAGTCCTTAGTTAGAGTTAGTTAGTTTCTCAACCCTTCACTCTTAGCATAGAAGACATAAAACCATAAAAAATCATAAAAATCATATACCTCAGACTTACTTAACCATACATCATGACAACAACAACTAAGTCTGGGAAGACAACGAATGATTAACCCCAAGTGTTCCATGGGGCGTTTAGGCATTTAGTCTGCGGAGTTTGACCAGATCGCACATGCTACGCTCATTTCGTATGGTTGAGTGTAGGGATACCTCACCACTCATCAATATCTTTGGTGGTGCTATCTCTTTAAAAAGCCAATTGTAGCCTTGTGTAGCTTAGTGTACTACTAAAGTAGAGTATGTTTCTACAAACCTAGCTAGTTGGAAAGCAACATGGCTTTAAAGATTAGTGGCTAAACTCAAGATTCCTAAGAAGATTGTTAAAATTGGCCATGATAACCAAAGTGCAATTTATGCATCCAAGAATCCCACTTTCCATAATAGGACAAAGCATATAGAAATACGGTATCACTATATTTGAAAGCAAATAAATGAACAAAGGATTCTTCCTGAAAAAATTAAGATAGAAGAGATTCTTCCTAATAGGATGACAAAATCATTATCATATTAGTTGAACCATTTCTCAAGAGTAAGGAATTTAATTTGACTTTGCTTCAATCAACACTTGCTCATCCACCCACACTATCAATATTATTGTTCTTATCTTAAGGATCTTTGGACTTAATAAAAAGCATTTTAGTTTTAATTTCATTATTCTCATTTTTTCCATGCACTGAGTTGCATACCTAATGGATTGGTTAATTGTAGTATTTTCTTTTACCTACTTTATTTGATTATTTGTTCAAGTTTTTGTTGCTAGAAGGTGGCTATGCTTTTAATTTTTACTTTTTCGTTTAACAACTATTAATTTTGAATGTGTCTACCAACACTAACATAGTTTCATCCTTGTTCAATAAGCTCTTAAGGTTTAAGGTTAGATCCACCAATAGCATTTAACCAAATCCAATGGTTAAGAGATTGTAGCAAGCATCACCCTTTCCTCATCTACCTCTAAACCTATGAGCTTTGTATAAAGAAATCCTAAAATGAACTATATTTCTTGCTGTACATTACACCCACTTTTTATTACCATTAGTGTATATCTCTTATGTAAGCTTTGTGAGGCACGTTTTTTATTTTAAGAAACCTACAAAACATTATGTAACAACTTTTGCAAGAGTAAATTATTAGCAACCACCTAAAATTATTTGTGTAATAAATAATATCTAATTTGACCATGCACCATATGGAATCCAAGTAAGACATTCTAGCCACTATATAAATAATTGCTTGAATGGTCATTGAATGTGAGTCATCAAATCATTGAGGCATTAAGCCATTGAATGTGTTTCTTGTCATGTAATACTTGGTTAGAGTTAAGGCTTAGTAAGAATCATAGCCATTGCTGAGATTTTTGTATGCTTTCCCCAAGATAATCTTACGTTCTTGATGCATCTATTCTAATTCATGATTAAATACCTATTTCTTTTGCTAGTTATTATTAAATTAACAAATTGGTATTAGAGGTTGAGTTTACTATTAGGATCCTTACCATGTTAACTAAAAGTATTTCTTGAAATGGTAAGTGTTTCAAGATACATTAAGGAAGTGGAAAATTTTGATGATAACAATTATAATCTTTGAAAGGTTCAAATTAAAGGTCTCTTGGTTTAAAAGAAATAAGAAGTCTCTATCACTAGAACTAAGCCTTCTTAGATGACAACAAATGGATTATGGGATGTTGTCGGTTTATCAATCCAAATTCTATTCCAATAAATTTCTTCTTAGAATATAATTATTTTTGTTAAGGATGTTTGATAATGCAACTATTACCTCTAATCTTCCTACTATTAATACCAAAGTAAATTAGCTATAATTAATAGGCAGTAATATAGAAGAAGAGGATTAATGCATTACATTATTGCAATCTATTATTGAATCATGGGATATTATTGCTCAAAATATTACTAATACAAGGGCATCCTTAAAATGTAATGATGATTGATAACAAAAAATTTTTAAAGAAACAGCTTTAAGCCTACACAAACTAAAGTATTAGTTATTAAAAAACTATATAAATAACACTTTGGTAAATCCTTTAGTAAGAATAATATTAAATTCAAGAAAGTTTCATATGAGGCTCCTAGAAAGTACTAAAATGCTGGAACTATAGGAAGTGTGATCATTTGAAAAAGAATTGCAAATATCTTTTAAAATAAGTACAAAGAGAATGGATCTAGCTCTTCTAAGAAAGTTGCTAATGAAGAACTCCCAGACTTGTGTATAGTCACTATTAGAAATAATTTCAACTATGATTGATGGTATGTTAATTTAGGTGCATCATATAAATTTACACCTTGAATAGAATCATTTATGAATACCATGAAGCTACATCCACTTCATTTTTCTTTGGGAATGATGAAACCTATGCAATAAAGAGCTATGGTAAAGTCAAGTTGTTTTACAATGGGGGAATAATAATAATTTCTAAAATATATCATATTCATAAATTCACCAAAAATTTGCTAATTGTGGCTAATTTTGATGATTTTCATTTTTTGTGTTAATTAGAAATAAGTAATGTAAAATTTTTTAAAGAAAAGTCATCATAGCCATAGGATTCAAATAAGGAAATAAACAGTTATACAAGTCAAATTTTGTTATAGTGGCTAATAAAGGTGAAACCCTTTATACAAGGAAAGGGAATTTTACCATGAATTTATGGCATAGGAGAATTTGACATGTAGGAGAAAAGACCATTTTAATTCTCTAAAAAAAGTATAATTAAAGCTAATGTCAAAGATCATTTATCTTACTATGAACATTCCCTGAAGGGAAAACAACATTTAAGCTTTCCTACAAGTACCCAAAGAGTTAAAAACACATTGGATTTAATTCATTGTGATATTTTTAGTCCTATTCTAGTGGCTTCAATCATTGGCTCTGAATATTATGTATCATTCATATATGATTATTCTAAGTATGGATTTGTTTATTAATATTTAAATATGAAGTTTTTGAAAAATTCAAGAAATATATAATGCTTGTTGAAATTCAAATTGACAAAAGAATTGATAATGCTAGGGAATATTGTTGAAATTAATTTGAAATTTTTTAAAGATTCATGGTATGGCTAGGCAAAAATATATTCCAAGTTATAACATCCCACTAACTAGGCTTAGGCTAGAAAGGTATTATTAAAATAATTAATAAAATATACCAAAAAATTAGAAATTACTACTTAATAAAAACATTGGACAATAATAAAATTGACTAGGCAAAGCAATAGGCATCTATAAAACAAGTGCATAGGGGTAAGAAAATATTGAGCACAAAGATAAAACATTATAAAAACTGTAACAATAGCCCCATGCATACAAAACCTAACATGTTCATTAAGAAAAGCATGATGAAGCTCTATTGCTAAAGCCAAAAATAACATTGATAAATACCAAAAAATTACAACAAAATAAATACATAAATTATCTTGAGTATTACATAATATAGAAATGTATCAAAAGGAATTAGGCTCTAATGTTAGCCAAGTTGCAAAAAATTTAAAATTTAAAATAAACTATGTTGAATAAATAAAGTTCAAAAGTAAGTTAGGCCTACTCTAAAGATAGGAAAATACAAATATAAATCCTCATAGAAGTTACATAGTACAAACATCCCAGTTGAACATTATAGCTTACAAACAAACAAACAAAAAATTAGGAACATAATGACTAAACTAAAAAAGATCTAAAATTTGGTATCTAATCATTAACTGCTCCTTCTAATTCCTCCTTGTATCAACTAAATAAATCACTTAAAAGGAAAAAAAATACAAAGGAAATCAATCCTAAGATTGACAAAATACTCCCTTATGGGCTTGCTTGGAGGCATTAGGTAGTGGGAAAATCATTGAAAAGGGGTAGTTACACACAAAGAGTTAGCATGCAAATAAAAATATGCAAAAATGATACTAAATAACCAAATTATATAACAAAATCAAAATAACTGAAAGGAGACTTCGCCACCACTCGCTAAACCTAAATAAAGCCAAAATGGAAGAAATAATACTAACTAATGTGGGGGGTGTCGGACCCCGAAAAGAAGTTCTATTGATATTAAAAGTGTATTGATTACAGTAACCTGAATAAGTCATAGGTTTGAGGGGAAGGAAAAGCTGGGAGTACTGTGAATGAGACTCAAGAACAACCTTATAAATAAGCGAGTATTAAAGGAGGAAACTCGAATTGGGGCACTATCAAATGTCCACACATATAGACTCATTACTAGATAGAATGAAATAGAATTAGATGAGGGAAAAAACTCTCAATTAATGATAGAGAGAGTTCCAATGATGACTCCACTCAACAAAGAGGGGAAGCTTCCTTGTAGAGATTACTGATGATGAGTGTTACTGGAATGCACAAGTCTTTCCCACGGTTCTTTGACAAAAGACATGGAAAGCATCCTTGCAGAGATTATTGATGATGAGTATTACTGGAATGCACAAGTCGTTCCCACAACTGCATGAGATGAACCAATTGATGTCTATCCAGATTGAACTAAGATAAATAAGATTTAATTATTGTTAAATGTTTAAATGCTTTCCTAGATAATTAATCTCTCTCAACCCTTGAATCTCCTAGTTAAGTGCATTCAGTACGACTGCTTCGAGCACGTGTGTAATGCTTGGTAACCCAGTAACGAGTAGCATTTGGTAATCCCAGTAGTGTTGCATTAGTTCAAGGTGTGTGCGGCAAGTGGGAACAGATATTGGTGCTAGGACAATTAGAACTTAGTTAGTGAATAGTTAATGAAAGTTAGTCATTTAGTTCTCTTCACCTTTCCCTCCTAGCATAGGCATTAAAAAGATAAAAGATATAAAAATCTCATACCTCAAGCTTACTTAACCATACAACCGTGACAATACAAGTAAGTTTGGGAAGACAGTGATTGATTAACCTTAAGTGTTCCATTAAGGTGGGTAAACACTTAGTCCTTGGAGTTCGACTGGATCGTGTGTGAGACGCTCATATTCGTATGGTTGAGTGTAGGGGTACCTCGCCACTCATCATTGGCGCTGTTGCCGGGGACTTAGTTGTTTGTGCGCTACGTAGAACATAGGAAATCATTCATATCGTTGGGAAGCTAGAATGAACCCTTAGGGTTGATCAAAAGAAAAAAATAAGATAACTGTAAATAGCACACCGAACAAGACTAAAATGTCTTCTTCTTCACACAAAAGCACTTCACCGCCTAGGAACAACACTAGAGACAGTCGGCGGCACAACACAAGTAATCTAGATCCACCAGTTCCTCAACAATTTTGTGTGGTATATGTTCATCACGACGAGTATGTACTTGAATTTACCTTTATTCTCCATCAAGATGAACAACTGCATTGGAGAGACTTGGAGGGTAACATAGTGTTGCCTCTAGATCGAGTAGTCCCCAACATGCTCCTTCGTGCTCTTGCACAATAGAAATGTCACAATTATACGTGAAATACATTGCATGTAGTTTTGACACAAGGGATTACCATCCGACAGAAGTGCAATGTCAATGGGACTTGCAACAGGAGAGATACTATACATCGTTGAAGGGTAAAGACCCCATAACGCTCCACCCGTTTTAAGCAAAATTGATGGTGGTGAACCTATTTCAATAGGTTCTCCACAAAATGATGTTCTCCCTCCTAACGATGGTGAGGAGGTGGTGTATCAGAACCTTCACTCCATGATTCAAAACCCTGGTTCTGACCCCCATGAACACCAAGTGTTCAATGAGGGAACACAAACACATGATAAGGGTAGGCATTCTGATCATCATCAAGATTGGGGCCAGGACCATTGAAGAGAAGGTAGGAAACATCATCATGGTGATGCTTCTCCTTCTTCTTCACCTTCATCATCACATTCATCCTCTCCTTTAGTATCAAGACGTAGTCATAAGGAGCCTAACCGTGAGGACAAAGGTAAATAGAGTGAGAAACCTCGACGAGAAAGTTGAGAGCAAGGATGAGGGCATTCTAGAGAGTCACGACATGGAAGAAGGGAGAGTAGGGAACCACGTAGACATCACAGACACTATGAAAGAAATGACCACGAAGAACCCCTACTTGCAACCTGAAGCATGTTAGACATCATGGAGGTTGTAAGAATTCTTGCAAGGCACCAGAAAGATAGCAGGATCAGGAGATTAGACATGAATAACATCCCACGATTTGAGCGGGGATACAACACTGATCCTCAGAACCACTAACAAGCATTTCACGATGCATGTGCCTTACAGAACATTGAGAATGAATGAAAAAAGCTAAAGTTATTCCCAAGGACACTAGTAAAAGAAGAAAAAAGTTGGTACCAATCCTTAGAACCGGAATCCATTCGAAGGTGGAGTACGATGCTAGAGCTGTTTAACAATAAGTATCCAATGCACTCCTGGGTGTCCAACCTAAGAAATTAAATCCAAGGATGGAAGTAGGGAACTCATGAACCCTTGGATGCTGCCATGGGCCGATACTATTCACTATTACATCGTTGCCCAAGCCATGGTTACTCGCAGCAGGATCAACTACGCCATCTCGTAGATGGACTTAGACATGAAACCAGGAGAACCCTTGGAACATATGCCCAAGGGAGATTATCAGAGCTTAGGTACCATCAGTTTCATAGATTTCTAGTGTAAGCAGCTAAGAAAGAAGGGGAGCTACGTAAGAGAGAAAGTGCAGAAGAGTACAACTACAATCCTTCCCTCCAAAAAAGGGGAGTGAGATTCTATGAGGAGGAGGAAGAGTCACCACTCGAAGAGATGGTGCATAGGAAAACCTTGTCACTCCAAAAATTAACAACAAAAGTATTAAAAAAGATAGACTAGATATGGGACTCCTTAGATAGTAGATTTGAAACTGTTCTCAAAATNATGGGACTCCTTAGATAGTAGATTTGAAACTGTTCTCAAAATCATAGAGGAGTCTAAGAAGCGAGGTAGTGACTATGACAAAAAAAAAAAGAGGGATTTGGACCATGCACGTAACAAAGGTAAGGGTAAAATGGCCATCACCAAAGAGGTTATGGATTTTGATATAGACAATGATGGTGGATGTGAGATATGCTAGTATGACCATCCTAAGGGATGTTGCCCAGTAATCTCACATCTGCAAGAGTTTGGGGTGTATGCACTTAACCCACGACTTAACAAGCGGCAAACACCCCAACGGTTACCTTATCCCTAAGGTAACCCGAGGTAGTTCCACCAACCTTTAATGTATTATCCAAGTGGAGCTCCGCCACAACCTATTGAGTAACACCAACAGTGGCAATACCCATAGTCATGGGGAATGCCACCACCAAGGTAACAATACCCTTACCGGCAACTGGATCCATATGGCTACTACATGTAGTAGCCAATCTCTTCACGTAACTCTGTTGGTCACGTGACACCACAATGTCACTACCAAGCTCGGGAGTATTACAGGATTCCTTCTCCTGGGAGAGACACATCACATACATACCATCCTCTAAATCCATTCACCACTCTCACACTGATAGCTCCATTACCATCTGCTCCAGCGATGCAAGGGGAACTTCCCACTCAACCGTAGCAACACAATGCTACGAGAGCTGTAAACCTTCAACCTGCTGCTAGTTCTGACAATTGTACAAAGAGAAGACCTTTTTTCAAAACCAATAGTCCAACAAAGCTCTCACAACCCCACGAGGTTGAGCCTCTAAACACTCCTCCATCAAATAAGTCTTCAAAGCTCCCTTCAAACCAAAAATAGAGCTCAACGCACATGGTTATGTTGCCATGACTGACTGGATTAAGGAGGGCCACCTTCCCAGGAAATTCTCTGATCCTAGAAGTCCTTTAATCTATCTTTAAGTCACTGGGAATGAACCATGTAAAGCTCTTCTGGACTCAGGTTCCGAAGTCAACTTAATATCACAAGAGATGTATAAAGCTTTGAACCTACCTTCACTCAAGAAAAGCAATATTCGCCTAGAGCTGGTTGACCAGTCCATCACTGTTCCTTTGGGAATGGTGGAGGACATCATTACCACTGTGTGTGTTTGGTCATACCCAGCCAATTTCCTAGTGATATGAGTAAACAATGACAAAGGGGACTTTCCAATAATAATGGGAAGGTCATGGCTAAGTACCATAGACACACGCCTAGGAATCTGTGATCTTTCCCTGGAAATATCTAAGGAAAAAACTTTTGGGAAGATCGAGAATAAGAAAGTTCCACGCATCACATACAGTGATACAAGGTGTGATGATGTACAGGAATGTTCAACATTGCCTGCGTGCAATCGGTGTGCCCAAGAAACTAACATACAAAAATGCCTGTATGTAGCAACCACACAACAAAAAGACACCCAGTGGTTGACAGCTGATCAAGAGGGTAGCTCACCAACGTGCATGGAACTAATTGGGGGAACATCCTGCACCCACATCGAAAGCATAGATACACTGGAGCAAGAGTGTCGCCAACTTCCGACCCTTAACCTGAAAACATCAATAGGTGGAAGTTGGAAATTCCTAAAAAATTCAAACAAACGCTCTGATAAAAGATTACTAGTTAATGTGCAATAGACCAAACCTTACCATGAATCTAGAATGGTCAGTGCACATTACACATCAGAGAGAGGATGACCTCACTCATTATTTTGGATCTGCCCCTTCCAACTTAGTCATGGGGGAGATGGCCACCTATGCTGATCAATCAAGGCCCTCCGTTCCTTTTTAATTTTTTGTTTTACAAATTTCTTTAACTTTTCCTGTTTTTTTACAACATCGTTCATACTTTTTCGTTTATTCATGTGTTTATTTATTTTGGTTTGTTAAGGTTTCTCACCTAATAAGTGCTCCTGATGGTGGTATGAACTGTATTCTATTGATTGCTAATGTTTGGTTTTTACCTTTGAGTTATGATGTTGATACTAAGGTATGGTTCTTTTCATATAACAGGTAATGAGTCCACGTCATCCATGCATCTATGAATTTCTATGGTCTATCTTGGCTTGGAATTGTATGGTCCCCTTTACTTAAAGAATAAGAACTATCAACGAATCGGTGACTGGGCATTTCCCAAACTAAGGAAGGACTCAAGGACTGAAAAGTGTGTGACTTCAAGGCAACTTGATGCATTTGTGCTGGCCATTCTCTTGGGTGCTTGGATGTTTCCTTCTTGGGTTTTCCTTACCATTCAAATGTTTCTCCATTATTGGAAAGCTGAGCTAATAAAAAGAATAAGTCTTTGCATGGTGTGGTTCTCATGCAAAACACAAAAAAAAAAAGGAAAACAGTGAGAATTTAAAGCACACCCGTTAGATGAAATAATCATTTGGGCTACAAGCACTGGTTATAGAACTAAATAAACATGTTACCGTTGTTTCTTTTTCTCCATCTTTCTTATTCCTTATCTTTTTCCATTCTCTCGCTACCGAAGGTTCGCTCTCAATCATGGGGGTCCTGGTCCAATTTTTTTGATTTTCTCTTAACCCCTACACCTTGGGTAGTCACCAGTATTATATCTCTAGATCTGCATTAGCCATATCACAACTTAGCCAATGGACCTTACACTAAGGTAAGGTATCAATTGCATTGTGATTCATTTACCCTTGCTAATATAAGATTGTGTTGTGTGTGCAGATGTCAATCATACACCAATGGATTGGATCTGGAGGGGACACTTGGAATGGACTGGTGTTGGAGCAATTATGCAAGGAACAACATTGATGACATGCTTACGAATGAACAACGAAAGGCGCAATCTTGGCGTTGGTAGCAACAGACTTCTTATTTTCTCTCTCTCTTCTCTCTTCTCTCTTAGCTATCAAATAAGGCTGGATGTCAAATTTGTATAGTGTTCACCCTTATTGTCATGAACACTAATTTTGTCATGTATTATAATGATGATCCGTTCACATGTCACCCCGTTCATCATTAGTATCATTCAAGTCAATAATCCCATACCTTCCCAATATTTTGTAAGGAACTCGAGGATGAGTTTTCATTCAGTCATGGAAGCATGATGAGCCGCAATATCGCGTCTGCCCCTGCGATATCAGGTACGCGATATCGTAGCCTGCTACAATGGCTATAAATAAGAGGCGGCTTTCCATGCTTTAGGCATCTAGAGGTAGTCCCTTAGCCAAACTATAGCAGTTTTACCATTCCAGAGTTAGAATAATTTCCATGTGCCCACAGTAGGAGTCTTAAAGTGAACGGATCTTTATTCGAGCAAATTGTACCTGAGCACACATTTGTGTACAACAATAAAGATGAAATTTTTGATAAACCTTGCAGCATGTGGACTAAGCTAAATAGGATTTAATTATTGTTAAATGTTTAAATACTTTTCTAGATAATTAATCTCCCTCAACCCTTGACTCTCCTAGTTAAGTGCATTCAGTATGACTGCTTCGAGCACGTGTGTAACGCTTGGTAACCCAGTAATGAGTAGCGTTTGGTAATCCCAGTAGCGTTGCATTGGTTCAAGGTGTGTGCGGTGAGTGGGAATGGATACTAGTGCTAGGACAATTAGAACTTAGTTAGTGAATAGTTAATGAAAGTTAGTCATTTAGTTCTCTTCACCTTTCCCTCCTAGCATAGGCGTTAAAAGGATAAAAGATATAAAAATCTCATACCTCAAGCTTACTTAACCATACAACCGTGACAATACAAGTAAGTTTGGGAAGACAGTGATTGATTAACCTTAAGTGTTCCATTAAGGCGCGTAAGCACTTAGTCCTTGGAGTTCGACTGAATCGTATGTGAGATGCTCGTATTCATATGGTTGAGTGTAGGGGTACCTCACCACTCATCAATAGTATTGAGCAAACGTGTAATTATGAATCTTGGATTTTCTAGGGAATCCATTGAAAACATCTACTTTTCTTAACATAGTAAGTTGCTAGGGAGTCTCTATGAGATAATCAAAGTTATTCTAAATTTGTGGCTATTAAGGTGTTCTATGGCATGGGCTTATGATGAGAGTGGTTACTCTAATAATTAGAGTGGTTATTATTAGGGCGGTTACTCTAACTATTAGAGTGGTTAAAATTAGAGTGGTAGTTTCTCTCTAAAATTAGAGGGGTAGTTTCTCTAAAATTAGAGTGGCAGTTTTTGTAATTATTAGAGTAGTTCCTCCCAAGCCTATAAATACAGTGCCCAGGCACACAATAGAAAAAGTTAAAAAAAGAAGAAGAAGAAAACAAGAAGAATTCAAAGGAGGAAGTCTTTTAGGTGTCAAGTAGCAAAACTCTAGCCAAGTGCTCGTAGCAAGAGGTCTAAGTATGGACGGATCTTTATTCGAGCATTATGTACTTGAGCACACCTTGTGTACGGCAATAAAGATGAGCTCTTGGATTCATCCTTGCAGCAATTGAGTTTTGTTTTCTTACTCATTTCCTTTATTTTATTTTCTTTTGCATTTATTTTATTTTATTTTATGCACTTTACATTTCTATTATTAGCACACACAGTACCATCACTTCAAGCATGCGTGTAACACTTGGTAACCCAGTAACGATTAGCATTTGGTAATCCCAGTAGTGTTGCGCTGGTTTAGTATGTGTACGGAAATTGAGAATGAATACTGGTGTTAGGATTAGTTTAAAGCTTAGTTAATTAGTAGTTAAGTTAAATTAGTCACTTAGTTATCTCTCTCTTTTCCT
This sequence comes from Gnetum montanum, assembly GCA_015680685.1. Lineage (NCBI taxonomy): Eukaryota > Viridiplantae > Streptophyta > Gnetopsida > Gnetales > Gnetaceae > Gnetum > Gnetum montanum. The sequence continues at coordinate 357,352 of MNCI01017497.1, forward strand.
ATTAGCACAGGACATAAAAACATAAAAGCTATAAAAATCATATGCCTCAAGCTTACTTAACCATATAATTGTGAAATACAAGCAAGTCTGGGAAGATAATGATCAATCAACCCATCCCTGTTCCACAAAGGTGCATAGGTACTTAGTCCTTGGAAATTGGCCGAATTGTGCGTGAAATGCTTGTATTCGTATGGTTGAGCGTAGGGGTACCTCGCCGCTCATCATTGGCACCGATGCCGAGGACTTAGTTGTTTGTGCGCTACGTAGAACATAGGAAATCATCCATATCGTTGGGATGTTAGAGCGAACCCTTAGGGTTGATCAAAGAAAAGATAAGACAATGGTAAATCGCACACCGAACAAGACAAAAATGTCTTCTTCTTCGCACAAGAGCACTTCACTACTTAGGACTAACACAAGAGATAGTTGACGACATCATACACATAACCAAGATCCGCCAGTTCCTCAAAAATTTTAGGTAGTATATACTCATCATGATGAGTATGTACCCAATTTCACCGTTATCCTCTACCAAGATGAACAACTGCGTTGGAGAAACTTGGAGGGTAACATAGTGTTGCCTCTAGACCGATCAGTCCCCAACATGCTCCTTCGTGCTCTCACATGAATAGGCATGCTACTTTTATACGTGGAATACGTTGCATGTGATCATGACACAAGGGACTATCATCCCACAGAAGCACAACATCAATGGGACTTGCGATAGGAGAGTTACCACGCATCCTTGAAGGGTAAATGGCCCCATAATGCCACACACATTTTAAGTGAAATTGGGGATGGCGAACCAGTTTCAATAGGTTCCCCACCAAATGATGTTCCCCCTCCTAACAATGGTCAGGAGGTGGTGTATTAGAACCTTCACTCCGTAGTTCACAAACCCTAGTTCTGATCCCCACGAACACGAAGTCTTTAACGAGGGAACACAAACACACGGTAAGGGCGAACGTTCTTATAGGAATCATGATCAAGGCTAAGACCACTGAAGAGAAGGTAGAAAACACCATCATGACGATGGTTCTCCTTCTTCTTTACCTTCATCATCACATTCACCCTCTCCTTCGGTGTTGGGACGCAGTCATAAGGAAACTAACTATGAGGATAAAGGAAGACAAAGTGAAAAACATCAACAAGATAGTCGAGAATGAGGACAAGGGCACTCTAAAGAATCACGACATAAAAGAAGGGAGAGTAGGGAACTGCATAGACATCATAAATGCTATGAATGAGATGACCACGAAGAACCCCTACTTGCAACCAGAAGCATGTTAGATATCACGGAGGTTGTAAGAGTTCTAACAAGGTACCAAAAGGATAGTAGAATCAAGAGGTTAAACATGAACAATATCCCAGAATTTGAAGGGGGATACAACATTGATCCTCAAAACCACTTACAAGCATTCCACGATGCGTGTGCCTTGCAGGACATTGAGAACGAATGGTAAAAACTAAAGTTGTTCCCAAGGACACTAGTGAAAGAAGCAAAAAGCTGGTATCGGTCCTTAGAATCGGAATCCATTCAAAGGTGGAGTACGATGTTAGAAGTATTTAATGATAAGTATCAAATGTACTCTTGAGTGTCTAACCTGCAAAAAAAAATCCAAGGATGGAAGCAAGGAAATCATGAATCCTTGGATGGTACCATGAGCCGCTATTACACACTCTTACATTGTTGTCCTGGCCATGGTTATTCGCAATGGGATCAACTACACTATCTCGTGGATGGACTTAGGCATGAAACAAGGAGAACCCTTGGAACGTATGCCCAAGGGAGATTATTAGAGCTTAGGTCTCATTAGGTTCATAGATTGCTAGAGCAAGTAGCCAAGGAAGAAGGGGAGCTATGTAAGAGAGAAAGTGCGGAAGAATAGAACCAAGATCCTTCCCTCCGAAAAAGGAGAGTGAGATTCTATGAAGAGGAGGAAGAGTCACCACTTAAAGAGATGGTGAATAGGAACACTTTGCCACTCCAAAAATTAACAACAGAAGTGTTGCCAAAGGTAGACCAAATGTGGGACTCCCTAGATAGTATATTTGAAACTGTTCTTAAAATCGTAGAGAAGTCTAGGGAGAGAGGTAGTGACTATGACAAAAAGAAAAAGAGAGAAGTGGACAATGCACGTAACAAAGGTAAGGGTAAAATGGCCATCACCAAAGAAGTTGTGGATTCAGAAACAGACCATGATGGTGGATGTGAGATATGCCAATACAACCATCCTAAGGGATGTTGCCCAGTGATCTGACATCTACAAGAGTCTGGGGTGTATGCACTCAACCCACGACTTAACAAACGACAAGCATCCCGATGGTTACCTTATCCTCAAGGTAACCCAAGGCAGTTCCACCAACCTTCAACGTATTATCCAAGTGGAACTCCACCACAACCTATTGAGCAACACCAATAGCGGAAATACGCATAGTCATGGGGGATGCCACCACCAAGACAACAATACCCCTACCGGCAACCGGATCCATATGGCTACTACGTGTAGTAGCCAATCTCTCCACATGACACTGTTGGTCATGTGACACCACAACATCACTATCAAACTCAGGATTATTATAGGACTCCTTCTCCTAGGGGAGATAACCCATAGACATACCACCCTCCAAATCCATCCGCAAATCTCACACCAATAACTCCATTACCACCTGATCCAGCAATGTAAGGGGAACTTCCCACTCAACCGCAGCAACGCAATGCTATGAAGGCTATGAATATTCAACCCACTACTAGTTCTGACAATCGTATGAAGAGAAGACCTTTCTTTAGAACCAATAGTCCAACCAAGCCCTCACAACCACAAGCGGTTGAACCTTTGAATGCCTCCCCATCAATTAAGGCTTCAGGGCTTCCTTCAAACCAAACACCAAGCTCAATGCATACAGTTATGTTAACATATGCTATTACTAACTAGATTAAGGTGGGCCACCTTCCCAGGAAATTCTTTGATCTTGGAAGCCCTCTAATCTATCTCCAAGTTGCTGGGAATGAACCATGTAAAGCTCTTCTGGACTCAGGTTCTGGAGTCAACTTAATATCACAAGAGATGTACAAAGCTTGGAACCTACCTCCATTAAGGAAGAGTAATATTGTCCCCTTGGGACTAGTGGAGGACATTGTTACCACTGTGTGTGGGTGGTCATATCTAGCTGATTTCCTAATAATATAAGTGAAAAATGGTAAAGGAGAGTTCCCAATAATAATGGAAAAAACATGGCTAAGTACTATAGATGCATGCCTAGGAATCTGCAATCTTTCCCTGGAAATATCCAAGAAGAACACTTTTGGAAAGATCGAGAAGAAGAAAGTTCCATGCATCGCATACAGTGACATAGGGTGCAATTGCATGCAAAGATCATGGGTTATGCAAAGTTTAGCATTTCTTGCATGAAATCGGTGTGCACAAGACATTAATATACAAAAGTTCCTATATGTAGTAGCCACATGACAAGAAGAAACCCAGAGGCTAATGGCTGATCAAGAGAGAAACTCACTAACATGCATGGAACTAAATGAGGGGATAACTAGTGCTTACATTGAAAGCATAGATGCACTAGAGCAAGTTCGTTGCCAACTTCCAAGCCTTAACCTTAAAAACATCAATTAGTGGAAGTTGGAAATTCCTGAGAGATTTAAACAAGATCCCTTAGATTTGAAACCATTGCCCACTGGTTTGGAGTATCTGACCCTTGAAAATGGAAAACTGGTGATCATCAACGCAAGACTTGTTCCCAAACAAAAAGAAAGACTGTTGAAAGTGATAAAAAAGTGGTCAAAAGCCTTTGCCTGGTCATGCCTGGAGTTAATTAGAATAGATCCTAGGATATGCCAGCATAGGATTTACACTGATCCCTTCATGAAACCTTGAAAACAACTGCAAAGGCGATTAAACCCAAAATTGAAGCAAATAGTAAAAGAAGAAATAGAATAGCTTCTTAAGGCTAGGTTCATATATCCCATTGCTAATAGCGAATGGGTTAGCCCTCTGGTGATCGTGCCTAAAAAGGGAGGCAAATGGAGGGTATGTATAGATTTTAGGCTGCTGAACATGGCAACATTTAAGGACCACTTTCCGTTGCCATTCATTGACCAAGTCTTAGACACCATAGCGGGGCATCGCTATTATAGTTTTCTGGATGGCTATAGTGGATACAACCAAATACGGATAGCCTTAGAAGATCAAGCCAAGACAATGTTCACCAGTCCTTAGGGAACGTTTTCATATAAACAAATGCCATTTGGCTTGTGCAATGCTCCTACCACGTTTCAATGCTTGGTTCTAAGCATATTCCAACAATAGATAGGAAATGGAGTGGAAGTCTTTATGGATGACTTCTCCACTTACGGAACAAGCTTTGATCAAGCCTTGGATCGATTAGAGCAAGTGTTGAAAAGATGCATAGAAATCAACTTAAGGCTCAACTGGCAAAAAATCCATTTGATGGTCCAAGAGGGTGTAGTACTTGGGCATAAGATTTCACATTTAGGAATAGAGGTAGACCTAGATAAAGTTAGGGGCATCTAAGGAATCACCCGTCAACCAAAAACTATCAAAGACATTTGGTCATTCCTTAGACACATTGGCTACTATAGGAGATTCATTAAGAACTTCTCCAAGATTGCCAAACCGTTGGTAGAGCTAACAAAGAAGGAAACACCATTTGAATGGACTAGGGAATGTGAACAAGCATTCCAAACTCTGAAACAAAAGCTTGTAGAAACTCTCATTATACAAGCCCCTGACTAGTCCAGATCGTTCCATATAATGATTGACGCATCCAATTATGCCTTAGGAGCCGTACTTACATAGTTAGATGAGCAAAAACGTCCTTACTACATCCAATATGCAAGTAGGAGTATCACCGGTGCACAACTTAACTACACAACTATAGAAAAAGAATTAATGGTTGTAGTGTTTGCACTGGATAAGTTCAGGCACTATGTGTTAGGTTAAAAATTGTTCATCCATATGGATCATAGTGCAATTTGGTTCCTCATGAACAAGCCAATGGTTAGCGCTCGTATTATATGATGGCTGGTAATCCTACAGGAGTTCGATCTAACGATGATTGATCGAAAGGGCACCAAGAACGTAGTTGCAAATCATTTATCTCAGTTGCACTTGGACAATAAAGAGGATGAATATGTAATGTCCGATCATTTTCCTGATGAAGCCCTCTTTGCCGATGGAGTGAATAACCAACCCATGGAGATGAATCAGTATAGTATCATTCTCACCTATCTCCTTACCCAACAAACACCACAGGAGCTGGACTTTAGGAAGAAACAACAGTTTCTTCAGAGAGCCAAGTACTTCATGGAGATCAACGGACAACTTTACAAAGTGTGTCCTGATGGTTTGGTTCAATGGTGTGTGCCTTAGGTGGACCAACTAAGAGTTCTCCAAGATGCTCATGAGGGCCCTTGTGGGATCACTATGCAGGGAGATGAACGGCTATTAAGATCCTTCTTGTAGGATATTACTGGCCAACATTATTTCGGGATGCCCATCAATTTGTCCAATCTTGTGAGTGCTATCAACATGATGGGGGAATTATTGCTAGAATAGAGGATCTGCAACAATGGATTTAATCTTTAGAACCCTTCAACATTTGGGGAATAGACTTTATGGGGTTCATTACACTAATGTTTAATGGAAAAGCTTACATCATTATTGCTGTAGACTATTTAATAAAATGGGCTGAAGTAGTTGCTATTACAGACTGCACATCATCTACAGCTACACGATTTGTACAACAACAAATCCTAAATAGGTTTGGTGTGCCACATGCACTTATCTCGGATAATGGAACACACTTCATAGGTGCAAATTTTCAGAAGTTAATGCAACACTTAGGGGTTAAACATAAATTGACTACACTTTATCACCCCTAAGCTAATGGACAAGCCAAGGTCACTAACAGGGAGATCACTAAAATATTGACAGGGACAATTAACAAGTATAGGCGAGATTGGAGCACTAAACTGAATGATGCTCTTTGGGCATACCGCTCCACTTGGAAACTCCCTATAGGCTACTCTTCCTATGCGTTAGTGTACAGAAAACNGGGACAATTAACAAGTATAGGCGAGATTGGAGCACTAAACTGAATGATGCTCTTTGGGCATACCGCTCCACTTGGAAACTCCCTATAGGCTACTCTTCCTATGCGTTAGTGTACAGAAAACCTCCAAAGCTTCTAATTCAAACTGAGATCCGTACACTATCCATGGCTTGTGACCTCCACCTCGACCTTGATCTAGCACAAAAACAAAGGTTGAAAACTTTAAATGTGCTAGACAAAAACCAATTAGCTGCCTTGTCATCAAATGAGTTGCATAAGGCATATAACAAGCAATGTCATGACTTGAAAATTTGAAAGGTTAAGTATCAACCAGGAGATAAGGTCCTCTACTGGAACCCCACACATGTGCCACAATGCACAAAATTTCAAACATTGTGGGAAGGACCTTACATTATTCATACAACCTTTCCTTCAGGGGCCATAACCATATACATACCTGAGAGCCCTAATAAGATATTATTAGTCAATGTGCAACAAATCAAACCCTTCCATGAACTTAGAATGGCCAGTGCACATAATACCTCTGAGAAGGGATGACCCTGCTCATTATTTCAGATCTCCTCCTTTCAACTCAGTCATGGGGGAGATGGCCACGTCTGCTAATCAATCGAGGCCCTCAATTCTTTTTGAATTTTTGTTTAACAGATTTTTGTTTTACACGTTTTTGTTTCATAGATTTTTGTTTTACACATTCTTTCAACTTTTCTTATTTTTGTTTTACACCATCGTTCATATTTTTACTATTTCCTTATTTGCTTGATTGCTTTTATCTGTCATCCAATAAGTGCTCATGATGGTGGATTGAATTATATCATATTGATTGCTAATGTTTGGTTTTTACCTTTGAATTATGATGCTAATATTAAGGTATGGTTCTTTTGATATAACAGGAAATGAGTCCACGTTGTCCATGCATCCATGAATTTCTATGGTCTCTCTTGGCTTGGAACTATACAACCCCTTTCTTTAAATAATAAAACTATTAACAAATTGGTGACTGGTCATTTCTCAAACTAAGGAAGGACTCAAGGACTGAAAAGGATGTGACTTCAAGGGGATTTGATGCATTTTTGCTAGCCATTCTCTTGGGTGCTTGAATGTTTTCTTCTTGGGTTTTTCTTACCATTACAACATTGCTCCATTATCGGGAAGTTGAGCTAATAAAAATAATAAGTGTTTGCATGGTGTGGTTCTCAAACACAAAAAAAAAAAAGGAAAAAGAAAAGGAAAAAAGTGAGAATTCAAAGCACACCCCTTAGACAAAAAAATGCAAAAAAAATGCATGGGTCTTTGCATGGTGTGGTTCCCATTCAAAAAAAAACAACAACAACATGGTAATTCAAAGCACACCCCTTAGACCAAATAAAAGACAAGCACTAGTTATGGAACTAGAAAGATATGTTACCCATGCCTAAAGGTTCCCTCTAACTAAGACCCTTTCTCACTTCCTAATTCTCCATCTGGCTCTCCTCAGAATGGTGGTGACTCTTTGTGGAAGCATTCTTGTTGCTTCAGGTGGATGGATTGGTCAAGTATGTTGATACGAGGTCACTGGATGTGGTTTGTTTGAGTCTAGATTTGGAATGAGTTCTACTCAGTCACATTAACCATGAAATACACAAGGGACTTTACACAACCTTGTTCTTGGGATTCCATTTTATTCTCTTCTCTCCATCTTTCTCCCCATTTTCCACCTCATTGCTAATTTTATCATTATCCTATTTCTAGGTTGATGCATTGTTTTTCTTTGGTGAATTTTTGTGGGTAAGTTTTAAACTCTTACTTCCAAATGACATTCCTAGAGCCTACGGACTCTTTGGTTTGTGGGTTTGTTAGGGCATAAAAGGCATGAGCTTGCTTTGGGGAGGATCCAATGGCATTCCTTTTTGGTGCAATTGTTAACTTCTTAAACATTTCTTGCAATCAATCATTTCTTGTTTCATCCCCATCCATGACATCCATTTTATTGGCATTGTCGTTGCTATTTTTTCCCATCTTTCTTGTTTCTCATATTTTTCCATCTTATAGCTATTGAAGGTTCGCTCTTAGTTATGGGGGCCCTAGCACAAATTTTTCAATTTTCTCCATTTTACTATTTGCCTAACCCCTACACCTTGGGTAGTCACCTGTGATAAATCTCCGAACTAGTTTTTGCCATAACCACAACTCTGCCAATGTGCTTCATCTCGAGGCAAGGTATCAACTGCATTGTGGTTTATCTATCTTTGCTCATTTGTAATTGTGTTGTGTGTGTAGATGGTGATCATACAAATAATGGACTGGGCTTGGAGAAAGCACTCAGGATGGACCAAAACTGGAGCATTTACGAAAGGGGCAAGTCTGGTGGTGTGGCTATGGATAAATAACAGAAGGTGCAATCTTAGCATTGGCGGCAACACGCTTCATTTTCTCTCTCTCTCTTTCTCTATAAGCTACCAAATAAAGGCTTGGATGTCATTTATATACGAGTGTTCACCACAATGTTGTAATATGCTTATTGATCCGTCCACTGGGCACGTTGAGTTTGTTATCTGTCAGTTATCAATTAGTCAATAATCCCATACCTTCCCAATATTTTGTAAGGAACTTGAGGATGAGTTTTCATTCAGTCGTGGGGGTATGATGAGAGCAGTTACTCTAATAATTAGAGTGGTAATTATTAGAGTAGTTACTCTAATAATTAGAGTGGTTATGATTAGGGCAGTTACTTTAATTATTAGAGTGGTTAAAATTAGAGTGGCAGTTTCTCTAAAATTAGAGTAGTAGTTTTTGTAATTATTAGAGTAGTTGCTCCCAAGCCTATAAATACAATGCCCATGCATACAATAGAAAAAGCCAAAAAAGAAGAAGAAGAAGAAAAGAAGAAGAATTCAAAGAAGGAAGTCTTTTAGGAGTCAAGTAGCAAAACTCTAGCCAACTGCCCGCAATAGGAGGTCTAAGTGTGGACGGATCTTTATTTGAGCATTGTGTCCCTGAGCACACCTTGTGTAAGGTAATAAAGACGAGCTCTTGGATTCATCCTTATAGCACTTGAGATTTGTTTTCTTACTCATTTATTTTATTTTATTTTATGCATTTTACATTTCTATTATTAGGACACATAGTATGATCACTTCGAGCATGCATGTAACACTTGGTAACCCAGTAACGATTAGCGTTTGGTAATCCCAGTAGTGTTGCGCTGGTTCTAGATGTGTATGACAAGTGAGAACAGATACTGGTGTTAGGATTAGTTTAAAGCCTAGTTAATCAATAGTTAAGTTAAATTAGTCACTTAGTTATCTCTCTCTTTCCCTATTAGCACAGGACATAAAAACATAAAAGCTATAAAAATCATATGCCTCAAGCTTACTTAACCATACAATCATGACATACAAGTAAGTCTAGGAAGACAACGATCAATCAACCCATCCCTGTTTCACAAAGGCACATAGGCACTTAGTCCTTGGAATTCGACCGGATCATGCGTGAAACACTTGTATTCGTATGGTTGAGTGTAGGGGTACCTCGCCACTCATCAGCTTACAAGAGGAAGATGACAAATAATGAGTTGTTGCTGAGATAAGATTTTTGAGTGAATATCATAATTTGGAATAGTTCAGACACAAAAATTTGGTTAAAATAATTACTGCATGTTATAGTGATAATAGAAGAGCATTCATTCTAGAGTTCATATGTAATGGAAATCTCCATTAGATGCTTCATCTACCATCATGCTATAGGCAACCTATGCCACTAAGCCTCAAAATGAACCTGTTAAAACCATATTATTTTGCTATTACCAATAAGTTCCCAAAATGTTATAAATGAAATATTATTTAGCATTATGGATGGCCTCTTCCTAATGTGTTATATACAAAATATAATTTAGCATTACCAATAGCCTCTTCCTAGAGTGTTATGGACAAAATATTATTTAGCATTATTGATAGCCTCTCCCTAGAGCATTATAGATGAAATATTATTTAGCATTACCAATCTAGAAGTAGTAGTTGGCCTCTAAGCCAAAATTAAATATAATATGTCAAATAACAAAAATAATTTCCTAGGTTGTAAGGAGACATATCCAAATCACTTGGTAAAGCTAAAGAGATCTAAGACCAAGCATGGTGTTTTTGAAATAAAGATTAGAGAATATCAAACAAAAGGCCAAGATTAAAATGTATGTTCTAATGACTGTCTTCAAAATGTAGAAAAATGTAAAAAATAAATTCTAAGCTCCCAGAGGCTGTTCTAAAAAAGGATCATCACTTGGGATCATAGTGCTCATCTTGCTAAGAAAGGTTCCAAGAGGTTTAGTATATAGTGAAAGCCTAACCTCTTCAAATGGCCATACCCAGGCTTGAATCTAGGTCTCAACTTAAGAAACAAGTACCTTACCATCCTTCTAAACAATGGTCCCTCTAAATTATGACCTATAACTTATGTAGCCTAAGTCATCAATTGTTGTTTTGAGACTTATGAAGCCCTAGATGCTACACTTTTTATTATTTTCATCAATTTCCATTTCTTGGATCTAAGAGTCACTTTACAAAAGTTGTTCAATTTTTAAGATAAAGCTAATGATGTTTGAAAAATTCTTCATGAATTACATTGTGACCCATGACAAAGTTCACAATAGAGAGGTGATAATACCTCTAGGTCCAGGTTGGCCAGTTGAGCAACTTTATCGTTTGGGTTGTTGCTGTCTAGTGCCATTTCAAGAATTAATAACATGAATTACAACTCAAAACCCTATTTCCATAAGTGAAAAATTTAGCAAAAAGGAAATAACTAAAAAACATGGTCAAAACATTGACTAACATCTCATGGATGATAAAAATTTCAAAAATAAATTAGAACTTAAAAAATATTAATAAAATAATTAAATTTGAGAGTTTAACATTTCGTCATATAGTTGCTGAACAGATGAAGATTGGCTAAAACATATTCACATGAAGCAAAAGTATCAAAACCTATAAAAATGAAGTAAATTATCAAATTACCCTACCTAAAATTGCAACACTATAAAAAGAAATCTTTAGATGTTTTAATCTCTGAAACAGGCTTCAAACTTGAAGTAAAGTTGTAGGTTAATGATGAGATCTATGTGAAATTTGAAATGATATGAAACTATGGCCTTACCAAGCTCTTGGTTGATAGCGCAAATCTAGATCTAGCTACTATCCAATTCACCAAGATGTCCCTCTTTGGTTTTATCTCCCATATATTAGGTATGTAATTAGATGATCTCTCATGGATTGGTTGCTAGGTATTTGTGCTTGCAACAACATGACATGGTTGGGCAAAAAGGATAATCTAATGGGAAACTAGAACATAGACTGAAGACTCGTGTGATCCAGAAACATAGAATCTGAAATGCTGAGTTTGGTTGTGCGATTGTGCGAAGCCACGCAGTAGAATATGCTGTAATAGTAAACCATGTGGTGCCACTGGTTCGCACCTCAGGCTTTTCGAATGCTCTGAAATGCCCCTAAATTATTTATTTGTGGTTGCTGATGGTTCATAGTTTATGGATTTAGATCTTGGACCTACAAACGAAGGCAGAGCGAGGAACGGAGATTGGATCGTATCGGATCAGGGCGCCCTAGCAGATCTTGCTGCCTATGAGATCGGATTGGATCAAGGCACCTTTGCAGATCTCAGGTAGATCTTGTGCCTGTTCTATTTTGTGATCGTGGAGGAGAAAGCTCTCTGACCTACTTTAGATCAGCTCCTTCGGTTTCCATGTCGCCAGATGGTGGCTCCACTTCTTCTGAGCCATTCTACGAGCTTCCTGATGATTTGTTTGAATCTATCACCCATGACATTTCTAGCAGGTATGTCTTTGTGTAAATTTTAGGCTACCTGCCCCGCTCTTCTGGCTTTTTGCATCATGTCAACTCTGTTTGAAAAGATCGTGGTTTGATAGCTTCACATGTTCGATATTTATCTAATTCTTTTCTACTTGTTGAGTTTATTAACTCAGAGATGGTCTTTGAAGCTCTTAGCATTAGTGTCTTTCACCATCGTCATGCTTTATTGATTATTCGCAAGTGGACTCCTTCTCTCAACCCAACTTCTCCTGAATTTCGAAAAGTCCCTCGTTTTGTAGAGTTACCGAATCTCCCCTTGATTTTTGAAAGAGTTGAAAGGGATATTATGTCTCGCCTTGGATTAATAAAACACAATGAATCCTTAGGTACACCTAGTAGCCTTCGCAGGACTCGATATATGATTGAAGTGGACTTAGACTCTCTTAAACAAGAACTTATTTTGTGTGCAGGTGGTATTAACTATATGCAAAAGGTGGTCTATTACAACCTTCCCAACTCTTGTCACTACTGCCACCAAGAGGGTCATATGTTTGTCTCATGCCCCTTTATGTTATGAAAGAAGGCAGTGCAAGCACGATCACAACAATCCGCCCCTACTGATCCTAAGGTTTCCTCTATTAGCAACAAGGCTCCTCCCACACCTAGGTCTCAAAGTAAGGTTACCAAAAAGCCAACTCCTCATGCTTCTTCATTAGCTAAGGGAAAACACCCATACGTTTTTACGGCTTCTAATAACCCTCCTATTGATGATGATGGATTTCAAAAAGTTCCCCTCAGTAGGAAACGTCGGGGTATGCCTTTTATCAACGACGTTACACTTCAGTCCAACCAATCCACTCAAACTCTCTTATTCACCCACAATCCCTTTACTGCCATTGATCACAACCAGGAAATGATTTCTTTAGACATTGTTAACTCTAAAACTAGGGCGGGGGCCTCCTCCCCCTTCTCTGGATGTTAGTCTATTCTTGGAATGTTCAGGGGCTCTCCAATCACCTCCGAACATGGGTGGTCGGTGCTTTTATTCGCTCTCGACCTTTGCTTCCTGACTTCCTTCTCCTGCAAGAGGTTAAAATTTCTACTCTGGATGCAATTATTGTAGGCAATAGCATCCTACCTGACTCTATTGTTTTTTCCACAAATTATATTACTGGCTAAGGTGGTGCAGCCCTTATTATCAATAAATCCTGGTCTAACAAAATTCTCTCTCATGGTAGTCACACCTCTTTTGTTTGGGCTACTCTTCAAGGCGTTTCTGGTCCTTTCGACATTTGTAATATTTATGCTCCCACTACTCCTACCACTAGGACCAGTGTTTGGCCATCTCTCCTTCACAGTCTACCTAACATTCCTTGGCTCTTTGGAGGTGATTTTAATATGATCGAACATCATTATGATAAAGTTGGTGGAGCCTCTTCTTAACTTACCAGCCTCGAGCTTTCTAGTTGGAGTGATGTTAAGGAGCAATTTTGTCGCTTTGATGCTGCCAGCTCTAACATGAATCGTGAAGGTTGGTTTACTTGGTCCAACATTAGGATTGGTGCTGATCGCATTTGTGAGCAACTTGATCGATTTTATTTCTCTAGTTATTCCTCATGGTTTTGTGATGGTCATGTTAAGGTCCACCTTGATGCTACCCTCTCAGACCACTTTCCAATTTCTCTCACTTTGACCTTTGGTTCTAAATATTTAGCTCAACATTGCCAACTTTTTCGCATGAATGCCTCTTTATTTCTTACTCCTTCTGGTAACGGTCTTTTGACATCTCTTTGGAATGCAGAGAGAAGGCCATCAGGTAATTTAGGTTGGATTGACTGGTGGTTGCATGCCACTTCTCGTATTCGCAACTTTGCTTGTTGGTTGGGCAAGTAATATGCTAAGAAACGTAGGTCTATTGAGG
>MNCI01017497.1:381668-407160 GCA_015680685.1 Gnetum montanum
AACACATCATACACCTCATCTAGACTAAACCATACGTGACATATGCAAAACTAGTCTAGGTGGGAAGATAGCGAACTGCGACCTAAGGCTAACTATCTAGGTGCCACAACTAGTCCATCTGCGGAGTTCGACCGGATCGCGCGTGCGACACTCGTTTAGTATGGTTGAGTGTAGGGGTACCTCGCCACTCATCACCTAGCTATCCAAGTATTGAGGAGCACATAGTCTCAACATGTTCTGTAAAATCTAGTTAACCCTCTCTACTTACTTGTTTGTTTGAGAGTGATAGCTTGAACTCATATTTCACTTGTTAAAAAATATCCTAAAAAGCATGCTAAAATGATAGATAAATTTGAAATCCTTATTATAAAAATATTAATTGGAATGTTGTATACTCATAGCGTTTTGGAAAAAATAGCTGAGCCAAGTCCTTCCTACTAGCTCTCATCTTCATGACTAAGGAATGGGCAAAATTGATCAACAAGTATACCACAACTAAGATGACATCTTTTTCCACTAGTGTGAAGTAAATCGGTAATGAAGTTCATTCCTATAACATCTTTATAAAACCCTTATGAATAATTAATAGAAGTGATACAAACCTCAAAGATATGGATTTAACCTTAATCTTTCTAAATAAAAAAAAACATTTAACAAATAAAATATATCAATTACAAGTATAAAGAAAGGAGTACAACATATTATAGAAAAACTCCTTATTACTAGCATAAATAATTAAATAAAATTAATTTAAAAAAATAATGAAAACACAAAAAGCATAGTTTCCAAAGAATAAAATAAATTACAAAATTGGAAAGCACGTGAGAAGTGAATCCCAATGACATCTATTTCATCTTAATATAACTTGTAGAAATAAAATTATTCGTGTTTAAATTTTTTAATAAAATAGTAAAAATAACATTAAAATAATAATATATCATAAAATAATATTAATTTTCCAATGTATAATGTCCATGAAAATGAAAAATGATCCTTGTGTCATCCTAAACAAGGCAACAAAGAAAAAAATTTCATAACTAGAATACTTTATATTATTTATTCATAAAAAATAGGTACATCCGTGACATGTCCAAACTTTTTACAAGTTTTCTATTTTATAAAAATACAAAATATAAAAAAGGTATGGGACTAATCTCAAAAGTCCATCCTCAACAAAACTGGATTAGCTATGATTTCATTCATGTCTCCTAGCATTTTCCTCACTACTCTAGGCTCTCTACCTATGAAGTATTTAAAGTTTTGGACTCAAAGTATACAGACATGACCTGAATAAATATTTTCAATTAACTATTCAAAAATATTTCAAAATCCAGAAATGCCATATATTTTCTAAAAATTTTATATTTAACCTAAGAATCTTTAAAGAACAATTCTTAGTTAATCCTCACTACAAAAAATATATTGATAGGTCTTGGGATAACCTTACTACTAAGATTAAATTATCCAAGTGATTTAAGTAAGTCCCTAATGTCTGAGTCTTAGCAATAGTCTCACTATTAATATCCTCAAGGACTATAACATCTTAGAAGGATAGGTCTTAACTATATC
The DNA here is from genome assembly GCA_015680685.1 of Gnetum montanum. NCBI lineage: Eukaryota > Viridiplantae > Streptophyta > Gnetopsida > Gnetales > Gnetaceae > Gnetum > Gnetum montanum. The sequence goes on from MNCI01017497.1 coordinate 383,238, forward strand.
TTAGCATACATCATTAGTAATGAGTGGCGAGGTACCCCTACACTCAACCATACGAATACGAGCGTTACATGCACGATTCGGTCGAACTCCGCAAACTAAGTGCCTACACACCTCATGGAACACTTAAGGTTAATCATTCATTGTCTTCTTAGACTTACTTGTATTTCTCATGGTTGTATGATTAAGTAAGTCTAAGGTAGATGATTTTTATATCTTTTCTGTTTTATCTCCTATGCTAATGAGGTGAAGGGTGAAGAGACTAATTAACTAACTTTAACTAACTAACTAAGCCTTAATTAACCTAGCATCAGCATCCGTTCCCACTTACCGTTCACACTCTGAACCAATGCAACCTTCTGGGATTACCAAACACTATTCATTGCTGGGATTACCAAGCGTAACGCACGTGCTCGAAGTGGTCATATTGAATGCACTTAACTAGGAGAGAAGGGTCGAGAGAGATTTAATTAAATAATAAAGCATTTAAATGATGAACAATAAATAACAATAAATAAAGTCCTATTTAGCCTAGTCCATGCACTGCAAGTTTTATCCAAAAAGTTTATCTTTATTTCCGTACACAAACTTGTGTTCAGGTATAATATTTGCTCGAATAAAGATTTGTTCACTTTGGAGCTCCTACTGTGGGCACATGGAAATTATTCTATCTCTGGAGAGGTAAAACTGCCAGAGTTTTGCTATGTTTTAGGCCTAAACTGAGAAAAAAGGGAGAGCCACCCATTATTTATAGATTTGATGGTGCACTGCGATATCGCATACGCGATATTACATGGGAAGACGCGATATCATGACAGATGCGATATCGTGTACGTGATATCGTGGCCCATGCGATATCGCGTCCCATCATACCCCCATGACTGAATAAAAACTTGTCCTTGAGTTCCTTACAAAATATTGGGAAGGTATGGGATTATTGACTCAAATGGAACTAATGGTGAAAGGGATGACAGATCATCATTACAGAACATGAAAAAACTGGTGTTCACGACAACAAGAGTGAACACCTTATACATTTGACATCAGGCCTTATTTGGCAGCTAAGAGAGAAGAGAGAAAAGAGAAGAAGTTTGCTACTACCAACACCAAGATTATGCCTTTCATTGTCTATCCATAAGCGTGCCATCCATGCATAGCTACCTTAGCATTGATCCATTCCAAGTGTTCTCTCTAGATCCAATCCATTATTGTATGATTGCCATCTGCACACATAATACAATTTGTATATTAGCAAGGGTAAATGAATCACAATGCAATTGATACCTTGCTTCGGCAAAAGGTCCATTGGTTGAGTTGTGGTATGGCTGATATGGATATGGAGATATCAGAGTGGTGACTATCAAAGGTGTAGGGGTTAGGAGAAAATCGAAAAAATTTGGGTCCAGACCCCCCTGACTAAGAGCAAACCTCCAGTAGCGATAGAATGGAGAAAGAAAAAGAACAAGAAAGATGGAGAAAAAGAGACAATTATAACGTCAATGAAATGGATGTCAAGATGGAAATGAATAAAATAGAGTGGATTGCAAAAATGTTAAGGGAAAGAATTTAACTGGTGTACCAAATAGGAATGCCAGTGGGTCCTCCCCAAAGTAGGCTCATGCCCTTAATGCCCTGACAAACCCACATTCAAAGAGTTTGTAGGCTCTGGGAATGTCATTTGGAACAAGAGTTAAAGTCTTAACCATAAGAATTCACCAAAAAGAAAACAATGCGTCAGCCAAAATGTACACTAATGATACAACCGACAATGAGGTGAATAATGGAGAGAAGAGAATGGAATGGAGTCCCAAGAACAAGGTGGTGTACAACCCCTTGTGTATTTCATGGTTAACATGACTTAGCGAATCCCATTCCAATTCCAACCTCAAAAAAACCACATCCAGTGAATTTGCATTAATGCATTCAGCCAATCCATCACCTTGAAGTAACAAGAATGCCTTCCCAAAGAGCCACCACCATTTTGACAAAATGAAGGAGGAGAGAATGGGAAGTGAGAAGGGCCTTAGTTAGAGGGAAAATTTTTATTTTAGTTCCATAACCAATGCTTGTAGCCCCAAATGATTATTTCATCTAAGGGATGTGCTTTGAATTCTCACAGTTTTTTTTATGTGTTTATACGTGAGAACCACACCATGCAAAGACTTTGTTATTTTTATTTGCTCAGCTTCCCGATAATGAAGCAATGTCGGAATGGGAAGGAAAACTCAAGAAGAAAACATCTGAGAACCCAAGAGAATGGCCAATACAAATGCATCAAGTTCCCTTGAAGCCATACGCTTTTCAATCCTTGAGTCCTTCCTTAGTTTGAGAAATGCCCAATCATCGATTCGTTGATAGTTCTTATTTAGAAAGGGACTGTACATTTCCAAGCTGAGAGAGATCATAGAAATTTGTGGATGTATGGATGAAGTGGACTCATTGCCTGTCATATCAAAAGAACCATACCTTAGTATCAACATCATAATCTTAAAGGTAAAAACCAAACATTAGCAATCAATATAAAACAGTTCATGCCATCATTAAGAACACTTATTGGGTGACAAACTTACAAGATGGATAACACACACAAGAAATTGAAATGTATGAACGATGTTGTAAAACAAAAATAAGAAAAGTTAAAGAAATTTGTAAAACAAAAACTTAAAAGAACTAAGGACCCCGAATAATCAGCATAGGTGGCCGTCTCCCCCATGACTGAATGGAAAGGGAGAGATCCGAAATAAGGAGCGTGGTTGTCTGCTATCAGAGGTGTAATTTGCACTGGCTGTTCTTGGTTCATGGAAGGGTTTGGTTTATTGCACATTGACCAGTAAGCTCTTATTAGGGGTTTCAGGCTTGTATATTGTCATGGCTCTTGAGGGAAAGGTCGTATGAATAATGTAGGGTCCTTCCCACAATGTTTGAAATTTCATACATTGTGGTACATGCACGAGGTTCCAGTAAAGGACCTTGTCTTCTGGTTGGTACTTAACCCTTCGAATTCTTAAGTCATGATATTGTTTGTTATGTGCCTTGTGCAACTCATTTGACGATAGAGCAACCAATCTATTCTCGTCTAGCATGTTTAGAGCTGCCAATCTTTGTTTTTGTGCTAGGTCGAGGTCAAGGTGGAGGTCACATGCCATGGATAGTGTACGGAGCTCAGTTTGTACTGGGAGCTTTAGAATTTTTCAATATACTAACTCATAGGGAGAGTAGCCTGTAGGGAGTTTCCAAGTGGAGCGGTACACCTAGAGAGTGTGGTTCAGTTTCGTGCTCCAATCTCACCTAAATTTGCTAATTTTTCTCATTAATATTCTCGTAATCTCCTGATTAGTGACCTTAGCTTGGCCATTGGCTTGGAGTGATAGGGTGTGGTCAATTTATGTTCAACCCCTAAGTGTTGCATCAACTTGCGAAAGGTTGCACCCGTAAAATGTGTTCCATTATCAGAGATGAGTGCATGTGGCACAGCAAACTTGTTTACGATTTGTTGTTGTACAAATCGTGTTTCCATAGATGATGTGCAGTCTATTACAGTAGCTGCTTTAGCCCATTTAGTTAAATAGTTAACAACAACAATGATATAAGCTTTCCCATTGGACATTAGTGTAATGGGCCTGATAAAATCTATTCCCCAAATGTCAAAGGGTTCCAAAGGTTGAATCCATTATTGCGGACCCTCCATTCTAGTAGTCATTTCACCATCATGTTGACAATGCTCATAGGATTGGACAAATTGATGGGCATCTCGAAATAGCATTGGCCAGTAATATCCTACAAGTAGGATCTTAATGGTCGTTCATCTCCCTGCATAGTGGCCCCCACAAGGACCCTCATGAGCACCTTGGAGAACTCTTAATTGAACCTCATCGGGCACACACCATCAAACCAAGCCATCAGGATAGACTTTATAGAGTTGTCCCTTGATTTCCATGAAGTACTTGATTTTATGAAGAAACCATTGCTTCTTCCTAAAGTCCAACCCTGGTGGTGTTTTTTGGGAAAGGAGATAAGTAAGAATGCTACTATACCAATTTGTTCCCATGGGTTGGTTATTTACTACACCAGCAAAGAGGGTTTCATCGGGAAAATGATCAGATATGACATATTTGTCCTCTTTGCTGTTCTAGTGCAATTGAGATAAGTAATCTGTGACTACATTCTCGGTGCCCTTTCGGTCTACTATTGTTAAGTCGAACTCCTGAAGGATTACCAACCAACGTATAATACGAGGGCTAACTGTTGGCTTGTTCATGAGGAACCTAATTGCACTATGATCCATATGAATATACACTTTATAGCCTAACACATAGTGCCTAAATTTGTCCAGTGCAAACACTACATCCATTAATTCCTTTTCCATAGTTGTGTAGTTGAGTTGTGCACCAGTGATACTCTTACTTGCATAGTGGATGTAATAAGGGAGTTTTTGTTCATCTAACTGTGTTAGTACGGCTCCTAGGCATAATTAGATGTGTTGTTCATGATATGGAATGGTCTAGACTAGTTAGGGGCTTATAGAATGGGAGTTTCCACAAGCCTTTGTTTTAGAGTTTGGAATGCTCGTTCACATTCCTTGGTCCATTCGAATGGTGCATCCTTCTTCGTTGATTCCACCAATAGTTTGGAAATTTTGGAGAAGTTCTCGATGAATCTCCTATAGTAGCCAGTGTGTCCAAGGAATGATCAAATGTCTTTAAAAATTTTTGGTTGTCGGGTGATTCCCTGGATGACTTTAACCTTTTCTGAGTCCACCTCTATTCCTGACTATGAAATCTTATGCCCTAATACTACACCCTCTTGAACCATCAAGTAGCTTTTTTGCCAGTTGAGCTTCAGGTTGGTTTCAACACATCATTTTAGCACTTTCTCTAATCAGTCCAGGGCTTGATCAAAGCTTGTCCCATAAGTGGAGAAGTCTTCCATAAAGACTTCCACTCTATTTCCTATCTGTTGTTGAAATATGCTTAGGACTAAACGTTGGAACGTGGCAGGGGCATTGCACAAGCCAAATGACATTTTCTTATATGTGAACGTTCCCTAGGGACTGGTGAACATTGTTTTGGCTTAATCTTCTAGTGCTATTCGTATTTGATTATACCCAATATACCCATCCAGAAAACTATAATAGCGATGCCCTGCTATAGTGTCCAAGACTTGGTCGATGAATGATAATGGAAAATGATGTNCAATCATGCCTAAGAAGGGAGGCAAATGGAGGGTATGTATAGATTTNTGCTAGAGGACTAACCCATTCACTATTAGCAATGGGATATATGAACCCAGCCTTGAGGAGTTGTTCTATCTCTTCTTTTACTACTTGTTTCAATTTCGAGTTCAATCGCCTCTGTGGTTGTTTTCGAGGCTTCATGGAGGGGTCCATGTAAATCGTATGCTAGCATATCCTAGGGTCTATTCTAGTTAGCTTGGGATATGACCAGGCAAAAGCTTTTGGTCATTTATTAATCACTTTCAATGGGCTTTCTTTTTTCTTAGGGTCAAGTTTTGCATTGATAATTACCAATTTTCCATTTTCAAGAGTCATATACTCTAGACCAGTGGGCAATGGTTTCAGATCAAGGGGCTCTTTGTTTAAATTTCTTAGGAATTTTCAACTTCCCCTAGTTAATGTTTTTGAAGCTAAGGGCTAGAAGTTGGCAACGAACTTGCTCCAGTGCATCTTTGCTTTCAATGTAAGCACTAGTTATCCCCTTAATTAGTTCCATGCATGTTATCGAGTTGCTCTCTTGATCAACCATTAGCCACTAGGTGTTTTCTTGTCGTGTAGCTGCTACATATAGGCACTTTTGTATGTCAATATCTTGTGCACACTGATTGCATGCAGGCAATGTTAAACTTCACATTACCCATGATTTCTGCATGCAATGGCACCCTATGTTACTATATGCGATGCATGGAACTTTCTTCTTCTCAATCTTTCCAAAAGTATTTTTCTTGGATATTTCTAAAGAAAGATTGCAAATTCCTAGGCATGCATCTATTGTACTTAGCCATGCCCTTCCCATTATTATCAGGAAATCCCCTTTGTCATTGTTTACTTGGATCACTAGGAAATCAACTGGGTATGATCAACCACCCATGGTGGTAACAATGTTCTCAACTTGTCCCAAAGGAACAGTGATGGACTGGTCAGCCAACTCTAAGTGAATATGGCTCTTCTTGAGTGGAGGTAAGTTCTAGGTTTTATACAATTCTTATGAGATTAAGTTTACTTCAGAACCTGAGTCAAGGAGAGGCTTATGAGGTTCATTCCTAGCAACTTGGAGATAAATTAGGGGGCTTCTGGGATCAGAGAATTTCCTGGGAAGGTGGCCTACCTTAATCCAGTTGGTAACGGTATGTGTTAACATAACCGTGTGCATTGGATGTAATTTTTGATTTGAAGGAGGTCCCGAAACCTTATTTGGTACAGAGGCGTTTAGATGTTCAATTGCTTGTGAGGGTGAGGGCTTAGTTGGATTGTTGGTTCTGAAGAAAGATCTTTTTAGCATAAGATTGTCAGGACTAACTAAGAATTGAGGATTGGAAGCCCTCATGACATTGGGTTATTGCGGTTGAGTGGAAAATTGCCTTGGCATTGTTGGATCAGTTGGTGGTGGAGCTATTGGCGTAAGAGGTGTGGATGGATTTGGAGGATGGTATGCATGTGGAGTGTGCCTTCCAGAAGAGGAAGTCTAAAAATACTCCCAAACTTGGTAGTGACGTTGTGGTGTTGCGTGACCCATAGAGTCACTTGGAGAAACCGACTGCTGCACATAGTAGCCATACGGGTCTGGTTGCTAGTAAGGGTATTGTTGTCTAAGTGGTGGCATCCCCCATGACTATGGGTGTTGCCATTGCTGGTGTTGCCCGATAGGTTGTGGCGGAGTTCCACTTGGATAATATGTTAATGGTTGGTGGAACTGCCTTGGGTTACCTTGGGGATAAGGTAATCGATGGGGTGCTTGCCGTCTGTTAAGTCTTGGGTTGAGTGCATACACCCCAGACTCTTGTAGATGTGAGATTATTGGGCAACATCCCTTAGGATGGTCATATTGGTAGATCTCACATCCACCGTCATTGTTTGTATCCGAATCCACAAACTCATCAGCGATATTAATTTTTCCCTTACCCTTGTCATGTGCATGGCTTGAATCTCTCCACTTCTTCTTGTCATCATCACTACTTCGTTCCTCCTTAGACTCCTCTACGATTTTTAGGACAGTTTCAATTTTACTATCTAAGGAGCTCCATATTTCATCTACCTTAGCCGACACTTCTGTTGTTAGCTTTTGAAGTGGCAAGGTCTTTCTATTCACCAACTCTTCGAGTGGTGACTCATCCTCTTCATCGCAAAATCGTACTCCCTTATTTTGGAGGGAAGGATCATGGTTATATTCTTTTGCGCTTTCTCTTTTCTGTAGCTCCCCTTCTTCTTTAGTTACATGCTTCAACAATCGATGAATTTCATGGGACCTAAGTTCAGATAATCTCCCTTGGGCATATGTCCCAAGGGTTATCCTAGTTTTGTGTCTTAGCCCATCTATGAGGTGGGAGAGTTGATCTTGTTGTGCGTAACCATGGTCTGGGCAACGATATAGCAATGCATAATATTGGCCCATGGTAGCATCCAAGGGTTCATGATTACTCTGCTTCCATCCTTGTATCTACTTATGCAAGTTGGACACTTTGGAGTACATTTTGTATTTATCGTTAAACAATTCTAGCATTGTACTCCATCGTCTAATGGTTTCTGGTTCTAAGGACTGGTACTAGCCTTCCGCTTCCTTTACGAGTGTCCTAGGAAACAAATTTAACTTTTGCCACTCATTTTTGATATTCTGCAAGCTGTAGGAATCATGAAATTCCTGTAAATGGTTCTAGAGATTAGTGTTGTATCCCCCTTCGAAGCATGGAATATTGTTCATATCTAGTCTCTTGATCTGACTATCTTTCTGGTGCCTTGTAGGTATTCTCACTACCTCCGTAATATCTAACATGCTTTGAGTGGCAAGTAGGGGTTCATCATGATCATCTCTCTCATGATGTCTATGATGCCTACGTGGTTCCCTACTTTCCCTTCTTTCATGCCTTGACTCCCTAGAGTGCCCTCGTCCTTACTCTCAACTCTCTCATCGAGGTCTCTCATTTTGCCTACCCTTATCCTCATGGGTGTGCTCTTTATGACTACTTCCTGATGTGGAAGGAGAGGGTGAATGATGTGATGAAGGGGAAGAAGAAGGAGAACCATCGCCATGACGATGTTTCTTACCTTCTCTTCAGTGACTATGGCCCCGATCGTGATGACGATTTGAATGCCCGTCCTTGTCATGTGTTTTTGTTCCCTCAGTGAACACTTGGTGTTCATGGGGATCAGAACCAGGATTGTGTATCGTGGAGCATAGGTTCTGATACCTCACCTCCTCACTATTGTTAGGAGGGGGAACATCATTTGATGGAGAACCTGTTATAATTGGTTCACCATCTCCAATTTCTCTTAGGATGTGCGGGACCCCTTTGCCCTTCAACAATGTATGGTGGCTCTCCTCCCGCGAGTCCCTTAGATGTTGCCCTACCGTGGGATGGTAATCCCTTATGTCATAATCTTCCACAACGTATTTAGCATATAATTTTGGCATGCCTATCTGTGCAAGAGCACGAAGAAGCATGTTAGGGACTTCCCGTTCTGGAGGTAACACTATGTTACCTTGCAAGTCTCTCCAACACAATTGTTCATCCTGATGGAGGATAAAAGTAAAATTGGGTATATACTCATCGTGATGAGTATATACCACCTGATACTATTGAGGAACTGGCAGTTTTTAGTTATGTGTTTGGTGTCGTCGACTGTCTCTAATGTGATCCCTAGGAGGTGAAGTGCTTTTGTTAGAAGAAGAAGACATTGTGTTTTATTCGGTATGCTGATTAACTGTTATATAATTTTTCTCCTGATTAATCCTAAGGGTTCGTTTAAGCTTCCCAATGATGTGGATGATTTCCTATGTTCTACTTAGTGCACAAACAACTTAGTCCTTGGAAATGGTGCCAATGATGAGTGGCGAGGGACCCCTACACTCAACCATATGAATACGAGTGTTACACGTGTGATCCAGTCAAACTCCATAGACTAAGTGCCTACACGCCTCATGGAACACTTAAGGTTAATCATTCGTTGTCTTCCTAGACTTACTTGTATTTTTCACGGTTGTATGATTAAGTAAGTCTAAGGTGTATGATTTTTATATTTTTTCTATTTTATCTCTTATGCTAATGAGGTGAAGGGTGAAGAGACTAATTAACTAACTTTAACCAACTAACTAAGCCTTAATTAACCTAGCATCAGCATCTATTCCCACTTACCATTCACACCTTGAACCAATGCAACCTTCTGGGATTACCAAACACTATTTGTTGCTGGGATTACCAAGCGTAACGCACGTGCTAGAAGTAGTCGTACTGAATGCACTTAACTAGGAGAGAAGGGTTGAGAGAGATTTAATTAAATAATAAAGCATTTAAATGATGAACAATAAATAACAATAAATAAAGTCCTATTTAGCCTAGTCCATGTACTACAAGGTTTATCCAAGAAGTTCGTCTTTATTTCCGTACACAAACTTGTGTTCAGGTACAATATTTGCTCGAATAAAGATCTGTTCACTTTGGAGCTCCTACTACGGGCACATGGAAATTATTCTATCTTTGGAGAGGAAAAACTGCTAGAGTTTTGCTACAGTTTAGGCCTAAACTAAGAAACAAGGGAGAGCTGCCTCTTATTTATAGATTTGGCGGTGCACTGCGATATTGCAGGGGAAGACGAGATATCACGTACGTGATATTGTGGGGGATGCGATATCGTGGTGGACGCAATATTGCATACGTGATATCATAGCCCATGCAATATTGTGTCTCATCAATTAGGATCAACTACCTAGTGCCATGGTTTTGGCTAATTCCTCAACCACTCAGAACTTACAAATAAAATTCCAAGATAGGAAAATCCATCCAAACCTTGTTCTCATAGGGTGAGACCTAGCAAAAAACACCTTGAAACTACTTGAAAATGGGAGCATTTCAAAGATCCATAATTCCCATTACCAACTAAGCAAACTTAATGACAATGAGGTGTTCGCCTAGTAGTAATACTATTAATTTGAAAGCTCCAAGTCATGGGTTTGATATTACTAGGCAATACTAAGTTATAAAGTTCTAGTTGACTATATATCTTGAGGTGTACTTATATTATAATTATTATAGGATTCCAAAACCCTCACCTTCCTCCCCTCCCTCCTAAAGTGCAAGGATTTATTTATAGATAAATAAGTTACATGCAACACGACGCATGGTTTGGTATATATATTCCAAGGTTAGAAATTTACAAAAAATTTTCAAACAATAAATATAAAGTTTCAAAATGGTTTTGGTTTCTAAAATGAAGAAAATTTGATGCATAGTGAAGGTGATAGAAAAACAAAGGTAATGCATATACTTATAAAAAGCATATATGCTTTTTATCCTTTTTTGATGTTTTATGCTTTATGTTTTTTTACGTTTATCATAACCACTTATATTTCATAACCAATATTTGTAAACTTTATTATGTTTTTATTTTTCAAGAATTTTCATAAGTCTATTTCCTATTTTCTCCCTCCCATTAATATCACCAAAGCTCAAAGACTCATAATAAACATACACAAACTTCAAATCAAAATTTGTTTGAACCTACAAGATCCATATCAAGTACACTATGTGTTCATATGTCAAAATCATATTTAAGCATCACTATGCATAACTCTATGAATCAAATGCATAAATGTCAAAACTTATGTGGGATTTTTTTAGAAAATTTAAAATTTGATATTTCAAGCACCATAGTTCTAATTCTGGAAAACCAAGGATTAAAATTGATATTTTTGAATGTCCTAGACACATTGAAAAGGTCAAATTTTAGGTAGGACATCATCTTAAGATACTTCCCTATGAAAGCTATTTATGCCATATTTAATTATAATTAAAAATGAGTTGAAAATTTCATTTTGATGACAAAATGATATAGAGGGTATGACTCAGATAAGGATAGCATCCTAAATGCTTCATAAACAAAGTGTTATATAATCACATGTGCATAATAAAGAATAGAATATTCATAATTAAATGTGAATATAGAATATAATATGCATAGTTAAATATTTGTAAAGGCATGATATTTGATAGAAGAAAAAATTTTAAGCATAATTGGAATTTAAAATTTAATCATAAAATATATAAAAAATCTATAACTAAGAATCAATAGTAGTAAGAAACAAGGCATATAAAACCTTAACAAAATACTTTGCTAAGGTTATTGTATTTACATAAGTAAAAAAAAAACAATAATATTATAATCTACTATCTATTGTATGCAATTAGAATTAACATATCAAAATATATTTGATAGCATTAAATAATTAAGTGCATGCATTAAATTAAATAATTAAACCCTTGCAAAATTTTAGGTTGTAATAATTCCAATGACCTTTCATTTTCACTGTGAAATAGTGTGAGGATATAGATATCCTCCTGGGCACCAGTATTGAGGGTATAGGTATCCTCTTAGAGCTTAATCTTGACTTATTGATAAATCAAGCACTTGATCACAAATTCTCCAACCTACTTCTTTATACTAGGACATCAATACACTCTCCTTAACAATTGATACATATTCTCACTTCTATGATAGCATTTGGAACTTACTCAAATGCATCTCCTCCAATAGTTGTTGATACAAGGACTTAAGCACACCAACTTGATTCTTATGATGTAGAAAACCAATAGAATCTAAAGACATTATGGACTCATCCACATATCTCAATTATAGATACCATGGATCCCATTGCTATTCTTCTCGAATTTGATTCAAGACATTAGATTGAATCACAAGGATGCATGAGTTACCAACCACATAAATCAAGGAATTTGCAACCACATTGTATTTTTCTGATTGATATTGAATGGTAATATCAATATTGACTAGTAGTTATAGCCACCTTTAAGGTAAGTTAATCTATGGCTAATCCATCAAATATTGCAAACTCTTATGATTAGTTTAGATTATATTGATTATTATACACACTTTGGACAATGATGAGTGGCAAGGTACCCCTACACTCAACCATACGAATACGAGCGTTACATGCACGATCTGGTCGAACTTCATAGACCGACTAGTTGTGGCATCTAGACAGTTAGCCTTAGGTCGTAGTTCGTTGTCTTCCCACCTGGACTAGTATTATCTTTGTCACGTATGGTTTAGTCCAAAGTGAGGTGTATGATGTGGTTTCTAATCTAATGCTACTCCTGAAGGCAATGGAAAGTAATCTTCACTAATCTAGGAGAGATAGGGTGAGAGAATCTAAACTAGCCTAAGTGTGATGAGCATCCGTTCCTTGATTATCTGTACACATCTTGGGATTACCAAGCACAGATCCTAGGTACGCTACTGGGTTACCAAGTAGTCACACTTAAATGCTTGTAATCGATTCATACTCATTCCACATTTAACAGGAGTTTAAGGGTGAGAGATATTAACTAAGAAAGTAGTAAATAGTAATGAATTAAATGATTAATTAAACTAAGTGAATGCTGCAATGATGAAGTAATCTTGATCTTTATTACTGATCATGTGCATGTCCAAGTATGTCACACTCAAATAAAGGATGTCATACAATTACAATCACCACACTGTGGGCATACACCGAGAGGAAAGGGTTGAGAGGAAAAAATCAAAACACTAAACACTAATTGACTCTAAAACTGACTTATTTCCTAATGATGATAACTGATCTGTCTACCTCTTATTTATAGATGAGGAGACAGGCTATGATATCGCATATGCGATATCGTAGTTGGGCTGTGATATTGCAGATGCGATATCGCATACACGATATCACAATTGCCCAAATGACGATTCATGATACCCCCACAACTGAATGAAAAATCGTCCTCAAGTTACAGTGATTACATAGTGGATAGGTATGGGATTATTGGATGGTGAAAATGGGATTATGCCACAGTGTGGAATGAAAAAAAACAAAGAAACAACACAAAGAATGTGCTACAACTACAAAATTTGTGAAACTCGTGTAGTTCCTGGTGGCAGTGGCTCCTCCATTGGTGATTTTCCTTTGTCTTGTGCTCTAGGTTTTGAGACTTGATGGCATTGGAGTATGGCCTGGAGCTTCTCCTCTTTGGTTTGGGGGTCCTGTGCCATCCATGCTAATTTTCTGATGTTTGACGAAGTCAACACCTCCCATAGATAGGGTAGTTGTGGAAACATTTGATTGGCCTTGACATACCAAGCCGCAAACACCCGACGTTCCTATTTGTAGGCTCTAGCTTTATCTTTGTATTCTTGAAGATCCACAAGCTGTCGAGCCAAATCCACTACAACACCTTTTTGGCCTTGGTAGCTTGCCTTCACCACTTCAAGTTCAGAATTTGCAATCTCCAATTTTTCCAACAACTTCTTGCATTCTACAAATTTTTCCTCATATTTAACATAAGTGGTAGCTACCTGCTACTCGAGCTCTATTCTCGGGTGCCCTACTATTAACATGGCAAGGTTGGCATACTGTAGATTTGCCAACTCGATGTATTCTATTAGATCCTGAATCTGCAAGTCCCAGTTCTTAACTTCTGCTTGGTGGGCAAAGGCATATGTGTCCAATATGGCCTGCCAGTCAATGTGTTGAGCACTAATAGCATTGATGTGGGCCTTGGCCATATGGATCTCCTTCTCAAGGATCTATTTGTACATTCCCACCTGATCTCGAAAGTGCCCCTTTAGCTTTTCATGTCATTTGGCCTTATTTTTCCACACGCTTATTTCAATAGCTATCTTTTGATGAATTGCGTGTACCTCCTCCATTGAGAGGGTTCTATTCTCCCTGGCTAAACGACTTATGTCTTGGTTAACCTAGATGAATTGTTCTCGTAGCTGATGGAAGTGTTCTTCGAGAACATTCTTTTGCTTTTCCATAGAGGTCAATCGAAGGTTGTCGGCAACGAGTTATTTATTTTCCTCCAGTAACACGTTGAGTGCTTTGAGATGCACATGAGTTTGCACCTGTGCTACAGATACATCCCAAACAGCCTTCTCTTTTTCTTTAGCCACCTTTTTATTCTTCGTGATTAACTTGGTTAGTTGCTTAATTTGAAATTATCTAGCTGGTATGTGGGAACAAATTGCAAAGGGTCCTACTGTTCTGCTTGTAGGGCCACGAGCTACTCTTGTAATTTTTGCCCTCTGCTTCAGCATACTCGACCCTCACTTTTGTTAAGACTAGCTTTCCCTTTGTGGAAATGAGGTCTGACTAAATTACCATAACATCCTGAGGGATGTTAAACACTGACATCATTACTTGCCTTGTTTGGAGTAATCGATCAAGCGCATCCTCATGTTCTGTAGGAGTCATTGATGTTCTGACCAAAGTTTGAGCATCTCGTGCTCCTATGAGATCTACCAGTGGTACAATAGGTACATTGAATGATTCTTTGATGTGGTCTATGAACACATCTGTGGCTCCTGCAGCATCCTGGTGTTGCATGACCATCATAGTGGCCCCTTTACCAGTTTCTAATTGCACCTAGAAAGATGCCGCATTTCCTGAGATCTGTTGTGACCAACTACTTTTCCATCCTCCTATATGAATAGACACTTCACCCCTTGTGCGATCCAAAGAAACAGTGGGCTGAATGACATCATCAATGACGCGAAAGAGATTTGCATCATCACGACTCCCCCAACTGACTGTCTCAGCGATGGCCCTGAGATGGCTCATCGACGGTCTGTAGTCTTGTGGTGGTGGTGGTTGATCCTAGCCTATGCTAGGCCCTACTTCTTGTTGTTGGCTAGGTGTTGTACTTGGAGGTTGGCTAGGTCCTACAAGTTGAGTTGCAGTTGTTCCAGCTGTCTGTTCTTCTTCTTCTTTTGGCCCTAGCATCTCACCAGTGATTTTCCTTGCGGCTGGTGGCTTTAACAGTTCAACATAGGAAGCATTTTGGGTTTTTTAGAGGACATCATTGGTGTACCCTTGGATACTAGCACATCAGCAAAGTTTTCTGATAAGACAATAGAAATTCAATGCCATCTTCCTTGTCTTCCGTTCCTCGAACCACCTTAGGATCTCCGTTAAGTATAGATGGGGCAGGTTAGTATTAACCTTTCCCATCAGCACTACACATCCTCTTACTACATACGTTGATATTCTTTTTAATCCCTTTGTGGGGAAGAGGTGATATGTTCCAATTTTGAAGTAGATCCTCTCTTCCATCGTCAACTCACCAAATGTTTTATCTCTACCATATGCCCTTTCCAACCAATCCTGTCGCACATTGGGGTCTGAATGGGTGGATAATTGAGCAACCTTAGGTCCTGTATTCAGAAGGTTTAATACTTCCAAAATGGTTTGCGCAGAGAAATCAACTAACACACCATAGATGTTGACAGTGGTTCCTTGCTCTTTGATGTGCCAGAATTGGTACATCTCCCCTAGGTACTAGGCACCACTTTTAGAGAGGATAGGCCATAAGGGAGACCCTTTGAGGTGATCCCTAATAGCCTTAGAAGAGAAATCTGTAAAAGATGCAAAGTTTAATTCCACAATCACTGTAGCGAATGTGGAGTTTTCATGGATGGCCTGAACACAATCTTGGGGCAACGTGAGATGTTGTCCTTGTTCAGGCGCTACAGCAGTTCCTCCTTCTACCTGCCCAGATTGTATGGTAGGAGGGTCCTCTTGATGAATACTAAATGATTGTTCCTCTTGTTCTACATGTTGTCTAGCAGGATCTTGTCTTCCACCTCTCCTAGGCCGTTTTCTTCCACCTTGAGTAGGACCTTCCTTTTGTCCACGTTTCAAGGCCATTTGCAATCACACGGGGACAAGCATTAGTAAGGTTATTTTTGAAGTTATGTTATACCTTACTGCTTACCTTAATTAATTAATTTGTTTATCTCCTTGTGATATTACCCGAAAGATTGTAATAATGAGTCCATTTTACTTAGGTGGTTTCCAATTTTAATCTCTTGGTGTACCTAAAGGATTAAATGATTTTTTGGCACATTTTATTCTTAATTTACAACTAATTACCCTTAATAATGTCCTTTGGGTGATGAAAAATTCCAAAAAAGTTAGGTGCTATTTGGTAGGTATCCCTCCCCCACAACTAAGTTGAACACTCCAGGTTCAAGTAGGTTCAGACGGAATGAAAATCGAAGTACCAACGAGCGAGATAGAGGTTGAAAAGCAATGGTGTCACACTTGCAAGTTGTAGAGAAAAATTTGAAAAACTCCCCCATGTAATGTGTGAAAAATGAAGCTAAGTGTTGTGGGGGGTCACCTATTTATAGGTTTGGTGAAACGTGATATCGCGTACGATACATCACGTACATGATATCGCGTACGATACATCACGTACATGATATCGCGTCGGCCGCGATATCGCGTATGCGATATCACGACCCTAGTGACATTGGGCACCACAATAAAATACCAAATTTTTGAAGATTTTCTTGAAATCAACGTTGTAATTAGGACATTTGACATATGTTGAATGGGTTCTAAGGTAATTAGATGGTTTGGAAGGCATGAATAATTATGATGGTGTGGAAATGATCAATAAAACCTCGGGTGGTAGAGAAAAAGGCTATGTAATGGTACATAGGAACGTTATTATTCAAAGGGATAGTAGTAGGGAAAGAAAATCATTTGAAAATTTTGCTAAGGGTAAGAAATGATGTGTGTGAGCTATGTCATAAGTGAAAATTACAAAAGATTACACAAGTGGGTCCTCCCGAAATTAGGTTCCAACCTATAATGCCATTGTGTAACCACACTTAAAGTGTCCATGGGCACTAGAAGGGTTAAATGTAATCTGCATTGATTCCACAAAACACACACATGTAAGTATCACCAGAATGATGTAATAATTTTATGTTACACATGACACGAGCTATAATTACATGAACAGTGAGATGAGACGAACTATAGAAAGGGATTGTAGAGATTGGGACATGAGGTAACTGACCCAGGGCATAGTGAATCCTGCATGAAAAGCATGATTAAGGTGTCATTAACTTGTCATTCCAAGATTAGGACAAAGTCCATTCCTCTTGATCAGTGACATCGCATTGTTTCCTCCCATTATGAGCAACTATGAGAGTACCATAACAACAAGGTGTATGATCACTTAGTATTTTATTCAAGAGAGGAGTGGTTTTTGTTTTGTGGCACTTTCTTTATTTTTTTTTCTTCTCTCTTTTTTTTTCGATTGCTGAATCTAGAGAAGCCGACAAACGTTAGGCATGGGTGCATGTATTTCTAGTGGAACCCCCTAGAACAGCATTGGATTTTTGAGTGCCCTTTTGATTACGCTTACTCCCATTTATGTTAGATCTACAAGGATCTTAGTACAACGATATTGCATGATAACTCCCACAGAGGTCACCAAAGAGAATCCACAAGTCCCCTTGATGTCACACCCTAATCATTCCCTCTTGGTCCAACCTTCTTCATTCTGGGTGCAATGAACACAAAATTAATTTTAAGTTTTAAGTTTTAAGAATTTCAAGAATATCACTATACCCTCGAATAGAACCTCTTATTTGTAGAATGGATGAGTGGGTGTAATGGGCTCACTGTCCACATAATTGATCACTTGAGACTTGATAACATAGAACACACCTCAACCAATGATCCACATGAGTGTTTTATTCATAGATGAGATTACTTACAAAAGCGTAAAAAGATAAAAATACTAAAAATACAAAAAGATAAAACAAGAAGTTGAAAAATGAAAAACTGGAAAAGAAAAATTAAAAAATTAAAGAAAATGAAAAATATTTCTTAATCCTGCTTGTTATTAAAATGGGGGATATCCCCCATAACTAAACAGTTGAGGATGACAAGGATTAGTAAATGGAAGATGAGGATCCTTGCATGTTTGAAATATTCGGGCTAGGTCATATTTACCCCATCGGGGTTCACACACTTGATTATAATAAGCATAGTGGGGCAATTTATACGATGTAGTTCTTGGATAACGAGTTGACCCACTATGATATTTGGGACCCTTAGATGGTATGCAAGGATTGGGTTGTCACTCTCCATTCCTGTGTTCATTGGGCCATATTGTTGTTGGAGTGTAAGTTGGTGGCCCTGATGAAGTAACATGAGGCATTGGGTTCGAAGATAAGGGTGCACCATAGGGTTGGACTTGTGCTGAGTTGGAGGATGTAGTGGCCTCGGAATTGTGTTGTCCCTTCTTACGGTCATGTTTAAAGAAGGGATGCTTTGGATGTTGAGGAGGCCTCTCACTATTGTTGGTAGTAGCAGCACAAGTAACATTCATGGATTGTTGCGATGGTGCAAACACCTTAGGAACAGTTGGTGGTGATGTATAAGGAGGGAAAGGATGAGAATGTTGAAAAGTAGGAGGAGTATAAGGTGCACAAGGTGGTGGTTGTGTTGAGGACATGGGCTGATAGTATCAAGGAGAATGGTACTATGGGGAGATAGAGTATGTTAACCTAGTTGGGGAAACAGGATGTTGAACAAGATAAGCGATTGGGTTCACATGATACAAAGGATGTCTCCAGTTTAGGTGTGGTCTCCCCCATGACTGGGATTGTTGCCACTATGATCGAACATAGTACCTCTGTATGAACTTTGGATGTAATGTGTTTTTCCAATGCTCATATAAATGTAACAATATTGGGCATTGGCCCTTGGGGTGATCGTACAAGCATATGTTGCATCCATACGTATGATTAGCAGTTGAGCTCTTATTTTCCTTATCCCTTATTTTCGATTGTCTAATGATACTTTGTCCTACTTCTCGAGTTGTCAAAACTCTATCTCCAATAATATCGATATATTCTCCACACTTTTTATACGTCCATTCCAACATATTATTGATCTTTGCCTCGACTTCTTCTAGTGATTATTGTATTGGCAAAGATGGTTCTTTATCCTTGCGATAGGTTGATTTCTCCTTTCTATGATCATGGACCTTTGTTAAGTTGAGATTTTGGTCTCATTGATGTTTTTGAACACTCTTCCATCTAGCCATTTCTCCTTCTTCTTTTGCTACCCACTTAACAAGCTCTTAGACTTGATGGGTTCATAGTTCGTATAGTTGACCTTGGGCATACATCCCTAGGGTTTCTCTTGTTGCATCATGAAGCCCATTGATATATGGTACATTAGCCTTTCCTCAGAAAACCCATGGCCTAGAAAGCTGTTTAATAGTGCATAATATCTTTCTAAGGCCATGTCCAAGGGTTCATGTTTTGCTTATTTCCACTCTTGGATTTGTTTCCTCAAGGCTGACACTCTTGCGTAGGTTTGATATCTTTCGTTAAAAAGTTCCACCATTATTGACCAACGTTGTATTGAATTTGGTTTTAATGATCTATACCATACTTTTGCTTGGCCAATGAGTGTCATAGGGAAAAGCTTGAGTCTTTGCCAACCATTATCAATGTTGTTCCATGTACAGGCATCGTAGAAGGCTTGTAAATGTTGATGTGGATCTAAGTCATAGCCTCTTGAAAAATTGGGAAAGTTGTTTAAATCGAGCCTATGTAGACGGCTCTCTTTACGATGCCTATGTAAGATTTGAACAGCCTCTTGTATTTGCGTTAATATTATAGTGGAAAATGGGGGTTCATCGTCATTAGGTAAGTTATGCTTTCGTGCATTGGGATGACGTTGCTTTCATTCATGTTTATAAGAAATCCCCACCTTGGGTTGTGTACTCCAATCTTCATTGTCATATAATTCATTGGTTATCCAATGAACTTCCTCACTAGGTGTGGCATTATCGTAATCTTGTAGGAGAGGCATGGTTGTGGAGTTTTGTGTGAATTTATATGTGACTTTTAATAATTATTTCTTTCTAAAAGATATATCATTAATTCCTTTACAGTGACCTTGTATGATATAACTAATCTAGATAACTAGCACCGTCCCTGGCAATGGTGCCAATGATGAGTGGCGAGGTACCCCTACACTCAACCATATGAATACGAGCATTACACACATGATCTGGTCAAACTCCGTAGACGGACTAGTTATGGCATCTAGATAGTTAGCCTTAGCTCATAGTTCATTGTCTTCCCACCTGCACTAGTATTATCTTTGTCACGTATGGTTTAGTCCAGAGTGAGGTGTATGATGTGGTTTCTAATCTAATGCTACTTCTGAAGGCAATGGAAAGTAATATTCACTAATCTAGGAAAGTTAAAATGTATTATAGATTCTAAAAAAAATGAATTCAATAAGTTAAAGTTCAAGGTGATAGAAGATCATATTTACATATAGAAATGTAGAAAAATTAAGTAGAAGCATAAAGACAAAGTTCAAATTTCAAGAAAAGACAAAGATCAAGTGAAGATAAAATAGAAATATTGTAAAATAGGAATAAAAGCCAAGGAGTTTAAAATTGAATTTTCCTAACAAATAGGAAAAAATATAAAAGTTCATTTATTTTTCCTTTTATAAAATATTGATGAGTAAATGTAATTAAATAATGGTCTAAATCTCTTATGCCCCTTTAATTTCCAGCACATGGTCCTATTTATTAGCTATAAATATATGGGCAAATAGGTTATATTTGAAACTTCATCAATAATATTGTATGAGTTACAAAATTTTCCACTTTAATTCATCAAATTTTGTATATAATTTCTGTATTCAATAATTCATCACCATTTCATTATTCATGATTACTTTATTAATTTTTCATTCATCTCTTTAAGAAATTTCATTATTCAAAAATAATTATCATTCACCAACGTCATCAACATTTAATGAGAGCATTCCATCATTAGCTTCATGAAATTCATTAAATATATTTAATGACATTCTCAAAATTTCAACTTCAACAATCAACCATAGGAAGATCAAAGATTTAAAAGATGGAACTAATTGATTTTCTTTCAAAACTCAAATGAATTTTCTTAATTCCTCCTATGTTTTTCTACTTAGGGAAACATCAAAAGTTCAACTTGCATTGAAATGTGATTTCAAAATTCCTAGAAATCCATTTTTTATATAGAATAGCAAACTAATCATAACTCATGATCAACTCATGATATTCAAAAAATTGAATTAGAAGGTTAGCATTATTCATGGTATTATTTCAAGACTTGTGGTGAATTATTTTGAAAAAAGTCAAATAGTTATAAGTAATATTATTCCAAGTGATACTTGACTAATTAAATGAACTTGAATTGAGCTAAAATTTTCTTGACACATAAATTTATTCAACAGCTTTAGAATGAGCCTAATATCACCTTAAAAATCCAAAAAGCAAGGGAGGTATGGACTTCCAAATGTTAATTCAAAAATATACTTTTTAAATACCACGATCCATGATATCCTTAATTTCAAATTTGTTGATTATTTTTAAAGATCACAACCTATGATTAGCTCATGATCTAAAGAACATGAATTATGTTGTAATACCATGACCCATGATAAATAAAATTTTAATTATTTTCATCAAATTTTGATAGAAATCCAAAGTTTTCATCCAGGGATACTATGGATTGTTGAACTTAGAAAGAAGGAAGGAGGGGGAGGGGAGGGGGGGATGAATAAGTTCCTCAAATTAAAAAATCTTTGATGAATCATGTTTTACATAAGCTCCGATATCGAGGTGGCTATGGGTACATGGTATCGTGGTCCAAGATGTGATATCGGGCATGCGATATCGCGGGGTACTCTTAGGCCTATAAATATAGCCCTTGGGCACACGATTTAGGGGTAGTTTTTTGAAGTCAAGTAGCAAAATTCTTGTAGTTTGTTCATTCAAGAGTTAGAATATTTTCCAAGTGCCTATAGTAGGATATCTAAGTGTAATTAGATATTTATTCAAGCATTGATATACTTGAACACACCATTGTGTTGGAAATAAAGATGAGCTCTTTGGTTCATCCTTGTAGCACTTGAGACTTCCTTTCTTTATGCATTTATATATCATGATTTTATGTAGTTCACATTTAATGTTATTCAGTCAGCAATTAATTTTGATTAATTAAAAAACTAATGAAAATACACAAGCACAACCCCTTCGAACATACATGTGACACTTGGTAGCTTAGAAACAGTTAGCATTTGACAACCCAGTAGTGTTTACATGAAGTTCAGGATGTGTTCGAGAAGTGGGGGCAGTTACTTGTGTTAGGTTAGATTAGACAATAGTTCACTTAGCATTTAATTACTCTTACTTTCATTATTTTTTTAGGCAATCAAATTGATAAAACATAAAATGATAAAAATCTTATGCCTCAGTCACACTTAACCATGCACTTGCATTTCACAAGTGAGACTGGGAAGACAACAAATAGACAACATGAACACACTGTTTAGTTCTAGGGTACTTGGTAATTAAAGTCTGCGGAATTCGATTAAATTGCATGTGAATGCCTATGATTTGTATGGTTGGATGTACAGGTACCTTGCTGCTCATTATGGATGCCATTGCTAGGGACTTTAGTTCTACGTGTTGTATCTAAACTTAGTGAAACTTAGTAACCTCATTGTTCAAACCTTAAAGGTTGAATCTTATGAAAAAAAATCATTATTACATCTAAATTAAATCTTAACTACACACTACATATAGATTCATTAATATAAAATTTCTTCTTCTCACAGGAGTTTATCTCTGCCCAGGGTAGACCAAGTGCCTCAACAATACCAGGTGGTATATGCTCATCCCGAGGAGTATGTACTAGATTTCACCTTCATCTTACACAAAGATGAAATGTTGCAGTGGCTCGACATGGAAGGCAACATTGTGTTGCCACTAGATTAATCTATTTCAACTATGCTCTAGCTAATTCTTGCACAACATGGACTTCAACATATTCACAGGGAGTATGAAATGCGAGATCCTGATTTAAGGGATTACCATCCCACTGAAGCACAAAGGTTAAGGGATCATCAGTTGGAGCAACATCATGAGCTTTTGAAGGGCAAGGGGTCAAACACTTTTCCACCTTTTCTTGATCCATTGGATGGAGGTGAACACTTCTCTAGGGGCTTTTCCTTTGGTGACACTCCTTTCTTTGACTTTGGTCAAGGGGCCCTCAACCAAAATGTGCAATCCAAAATTCATAATCCAAGTTCTGGTTAGAATGGATCCAATGACAAAAATGGATCTAGAGGAGCAAGTCATGATAAAGGGGGCAAATGGAAGTCACGATCATGATTGTGATCGTAATCATCGAAGAGAAGGTGGTAGGCATTGGCACGATGTAAGTCCTCCTTCCTCTTCTACTTCATCATCATCATCATCATCTTCTAGCTCAGATCATGGATGTAGAGGGCATGACCATGATGGAGGTGACTGATGAGATTGAAACAATAGAAGGGACCATTGGGACAATCATGATCAGAGGCGTGGGCAATCTAGAGAGGCCCACCATCATGAAAGAGGGGTTAGTAGAGAACATCATAGGCACCATCACTATGGCCTTGATGAACCTCTACTTTCCACTTGGACCATGTTAAACATTGCAAAGGTCATGAGGATTCCAACAAGGCATGTAAAGTATAGCAGAATAAAGAGGCTGGACATGAACAACATTTCTCGGTTTGAGGGAGGCTATGACGTTGATCTGCAAAACCATCTCCACACCTTCCAAGATGCATGTGCCTTGTAGAATATTGAGAACAATTGGCAAAAGTTGAAATTATTCCCAAGGATAGTCATTAAGTGATGAGTGGTGAGGCAACCCTACACTCAACCATACAAATATGAGCATTCTCACGCACTATCTGGTCAAACTCTGTAGACGGACTAGTTGTGGCACCTAGACATTAACCTTAGGTCGTAGTTCACTATCTTCCCACCTGGACTAATATTATATTTGTCA
>MNCI01017497.1:407229-466234 GCA_015680685.1 Gnetum montanum
AGCACAGATCCTAGGTACGCCACTGGTTACCAAGTAGTCACACTTAAATGCTTGTAATCAAGTCGTACTCATTCCACGTTACTAGGAGTTTAAGGGTGAGAGAGAAAGCAGTAAATAACAATTAAATAAAAAAATAAATAACAAAGTGAATGTTGCAATGATGAAGTAATCTTGATCTTTATTGCCGGTCATGTGCATGTCCAAGTACGTCACACTCGAATAAAGAATGCCATACAATTACATTCACTAGACTGCAGGTAGACACAGGAAAATAATCTAACTCTGGAGGGATCAAACTGCCAAAGTCTAGCTATAATCTAAACTAGGATGATCAACAAGGGAGAGCTGCTTCTTATTTATAGACATTGCAGTGGACTACGATATTGCGTACGCGATATCACAGGGGAAGACATGATATCGCGGCCCATGCGATATCGCGTCCCATCATACCCCCACGACTGAATAAAAACTCGTCCTTGAGTTACAGTGACTACACAGTGGATAGGTATGGGATTATTGATGGAAAAAGAAATGGGACAATGTCATAGTGTGGGAAGAAAACACAACACACAAATACTAGAACTTCAAAAATTTGGAACTCATGTAGTTCCTGGTGGCAGTGGCTCCCCCATTGGTGTCTTTCCCTTTTCTTGTGCTCTAGGTCTTAGAATTTGATGGCATTGAAGTATGGCCTGGATTTTCTCCTCTTGTAAGGCCATGAGTGCCTTGGCATGCATGTAAGTTTGTGCTTGTGCCATAGAGGTAGCCCAGTCAACCTTCTCTTTTTCTTCTGCCACCCTTTTATTCTCTGTCAACAGTTTATTAAGTTGCTCGGTTCTGAAGGTGTCTAGCTGGTTCTGAGCAACCTTTGGCCCTTTATTCGAAAGGTTTAATACTTCTAAAATGGCTTGAACAAAGAAATCAATAGTCACACCACAAATGTTAATCATGGTACCTTCTTCTTCATTGTGCCAAAATTGGTACGTTTCCCCTAAGTACCAGGCACTGCTTTCAGAGAGGGCATCTTCTGCTTCTACTTGCCTAGACCGTACGGTAGAAGGATCATCTTGATGAATGTTGAATGATTATTCCTCTTGTTCTACATGTTGTCCGATAGGATCTTTNGGACCGTACGATAGAAGGATCATCTTGATGAATGCTGAATGATTATTCCTCTTGTTCTACATGTTGTCCGATAGGATCTTTTCTTCCACCTCTCTGAGATCGTTCGATCGCACCCTAAGTAGGACCTTCCTATTGTCCACGTTTTGGGGCCATCTACAATCACACGGGACCAATTGTTAGTAAGGTTGTTACCAACGGTAGGTTATACCTTACTGCTTACCTTAATAGATTTAGTTTATTTTCGTGTGATGTTAATTATTGGAAGAACATGTCCTCGAAAGATTATAATGTTGAGTCCTCTTCGCTTAGGTGGTTTCCCAATTTAATTTTTTGGTATAGCTAAGGGGATGAAATTGTTTTTGACACATTTTATTCTTAATTTTAGAACTAATTACCCTTAAAGATGTCCTTCGGGCGATGATGAATTTCAAAAAATTTATGTGCTATTCAGCATGTGCCCCCTCCCCCATGACTAAGCTAAACACTCCAGGTTCAAGTAGGTTCAAATGGAATGAAAATCAGAGTACCAGCGAGCGAGTTATGGATATGAACGCAAGGGATGCACAATCGCGAGTTGTAGAGAGGAATTTCATTAGCACAATCGTGTGAACAGTTGCAAATGATGTTGATTAGCAAAAGGGGGTCACGTATATATATTTTCATTAAAGTTAGGGCACTTAGAGAATGTACCAAATTTTTAATATTTTTTTGAAATTAAACAATGTAAACGAAGAACATTTGGACGATTGTTAAAGGGTTCCAGGGTAATTCAACTAGTTCTGAAGGCACAAAAATTATGATGGTGTGGAATTTATCAATAAGGACCTCAAATGGTAGAGAAAAAGGCTATGTGATGGCAATAAGGGAAATAAAATTGTTGGCAATATGCTAAGGGTAAGAAATGATGTTTTTGAGCTGTGTCATAAGTGAAGATTACAAAAGATTACACAAGTGGGTCCTCCCCAAAGCAGGTTCCAACCTATAATGCCCTTTTGTAACCACACTTAAAGTGTCTATGGGCACTAGAAGGGTTAAATGTAATCCGCACTAACTCCACAAAACACACACATGTAATTATCACCGGAATGAGATGAAAATTCTATGCTACATGGAACATGAGCTACAATTACACGAATAGTGAGATGAGACGAACTATAGAAAGGGATCGTAGAGATTGGGACATGAGGTAACTGACCCAGGGCACAGTGAATCCTGTGTGAAAAGCATGATTAACGTGTCATTAACCCATCGTTCCAAGATCAAGACCAAGTCTATTCCTCTAATCAATGACATCACATTGTTTCATCCCATGATGAACAACTATGAGAGTATCATAACAACAAGGTGTACGATCACTTGGCGTTTTGTTCAAGGGAGGAGTGATTTTTGTTTTGTGGCACTTTTCTTTTCTTTTCTTTTTCTTTTTTTCTTTCTTTTTGAATACTGAATCAAGAAAAATCGCCAACCTTCAGGCATGGGTGCATGTATTTCCAGTGGGACCCCCTAGAACAACGTTTGATTTTTTAGTGCCCTTTTTTATTACTCTTACTCCCATTTTTCATTAGATCTACAAGGATCTTAGTACAACCACGTTGCATGATAACTCCCAAAGATGTTACCAAAGAGAATCTGCAAGTCCCCTTGATGTCACACCCTAATCATTCCCTCTTGGTCCATACTTCTTCATTCTAGGTACAATGAACACAAAATTAATTTTAAGTTTTAAAAATGTTAAGAATATAATTGTACCCATGAACAGAACCTCTTATTTGTAGAGTGGATGAGTGGGTGCAATGGGCTCACTGTTCCAAATAATTGATCACTCATGACTTAATGGAAAAAGACAAAAACACAAAAAGATAAAAAGATAAAACAAAAAGTTGAAAAATGAAAAACTGGAAAACAAAAAATTGTAAAATTAAAGAAAATAAAAATGGTTATTAATCCTGCTTGTCATTGAAATGGGGGATATCTCCCATAACTAATCAGTTGAGTATGGCAAGGATTAATAAATGAAGATTGAGGATCCTTGCATGTTGGAAGTATTGGAACCGGTCTATACTTATCCCCTCGAGGTTCACACACTTGATTATAGTAAGCAGAGTGGGGCACTTTATACAATGTAGTTCTCGGATAACGAGTTGACCCACTATGATGTTGGTGACCGTTAGATGGTATGCAAGGATTAGGATGATGCCTCCCATGGTTGTGTTCATTGGGCCATATGGTTGTTGAAGTGTAAATTGGTGGCCTTGATAAAGTTACATGAGGCACTGGGTTCGAAGGTAAGGGTGCACCACAGTGTGGGACTTGTGCTGAGTTGGAAGATGCAGTGACCTCTGAATTGTGTTGTCCCTTCTTACGACCGTGTTTAAAGAAAGGACGCTTTTGATGTTGAGGAGGCTTTTCACTACTATTAGTAGCAGCAACACAAGTGTTGTTCATGGGTTGTTGCGGTGGCACAAACACCTTAGGAATAGTTGGTGGCACTGTGGAAGGACGGAAAGGATGATAATGTTGAAAGTTAGGAGGAGTATAAGGTGCACAAGGTGGTGGTTGTGTTGGAGGCATAGGTTGATAGTATTGAGGAGAATGATACTGTGGTGAGATAAAGTGTGTTGGACCAAATAGAGAAATAGGATGTTGAACGTGATAAGCATTTGGATTTGGAAAATATGAAGGATGCCTCCAGTCTAAGGGTGATCTCCCCCAAGACTAGGATTTTTGCACTGTGATTGAACACAGTATCTCTGTATGAACTCTGGATGTAACGTGTTTCCCCAATGCTCATATAGATGTAACAATAATGGGCATTGGCCCTTGGGGTGATCGTATAGGCATATGTTGCATTCATATGTATGATTGGTAGTTGAGAGCTTATTCCCTTCATTCTTTTTTTTCGAATGTCTAACGTTTTGTCCTGCTTCTTGGGTTGTCAAAAATCTATCTCCAATATTGTTAACACATTCTCCACACTTTTGATACATCCATTCCAACATCTTATTGATCTTTGCCTCAGCTTCTTCTAACGATTGTTGTATTGGCAAAGATGATGTTTCCACCTTGAGATTTGTTGATCTCTCCTTTTTATGATCATGGACCTTTGTTAAGTTAATAGTTTGGTCTCGTTGATGTTTTTCAATACTCTCCCATCTAGCTAATTCTCCTTCCTCTTTTGCTACTTGCTTAATAAGCTCTTGGACTTAGCGGGTTCGTAGTTCGTATAGTTGACCTTGGGCATATACTCCTAAGGTCTCTCTTGTTTCATTACGTAGCCCATCAATGATATGGTACATTAGCCTTTCCTCGGAAAACCCATGGCCTGGATAGTTGTTTAATAGTGCATAATATCTTTCTAAGGCCATGTCCAAGGGTTCATGTAGTGCTTGTTTCCATCCTTGGATTTGTTTTCTCAAGGCTGACACTCTTGCGTAGGTTTGATATTTTTCATTAAAGACTTCTACCATTGTTGACCAGCATCGTATTGAATTTGGTTTTAACGATCTATACCATACTTTTTCTTGCTCAACAAGTGTCATAGGAAAGAGCTTAAGTTTTTTTCCAACCGTTATCAATGTTGTTCCATGTGTAGGAATCGTAGAAGGCTTGTAAATGTTGATGCGGATCTAAGTCATAGCCTCCTGAAAATTTAGGAAAGTTGTTTAAATCGAGCCTAGGTAGATGGCTCTCTTTATGATTCCTACGTGAGATTCGAACAACCTCTTGTATTTGCGTTAAGCTTGTAGTGGCCAGTGGGGGTTCATCGTCATTGGGTAAGTTAGGCTTTCGTGTATTGGGATGACGTTGTTTTTGTTGATGTTTATAAGAAACTCCCACTTCAGGTTGTATACTCCAATCTTCATCATTAGAGAGTTCATTGGTTCTCCAATGAACTTGCTCACTAAGTGTGGCATTATTATTGTCTTGTAGGAGAGGCATTGTTTAAAGTGGTGTGTGAATTTGAATGTGACTATTTATAATTACTTCTTTCTAAGAGATATATCATTAAGTCCTTTACAGTGACCTTGTATGATATAACTAATCTAGAGAACTAGCATCGTCCCCGGAAACGATGCTAATGATGAGTGGCGAGGTACTCCTACACTCAACCATACGAATATGAGCGTTCTGACGCGTGATCCGGTCGAACTCCACAGACGGACTAGTTGTGGCACCTAGATCGTTAACCTTAGGTCATAGTTCGCTATCTTCCCACTTGGACTAGTATTATATTTGTCACATATGGTTTAGTCCAGAGTGAGGTGTATGATGTGTTCCTAATTCTAATGCTACTCCTGAAGGCAATGAAAAGTAATCTTAAGTAAGCTAAGATAGGAGGAAAAGGGTAAGAGGATCTAAACTAGCCTAAGTGCGATGAGCAACTGTTCCTTGATCAACTGTACACATCTTGAACCTCGTGCATCACTACCACTGGGATTACTAAGCGTAGATCCTAGGTATGCCACTAGGTTACCAAGTAGTTACACTTAAATGCTCGTAATCAAGTCGTACTCATACCGCGTTACTAGGAGTTTAAGGGTGAGAGAGAAAGCAGTAAATAACAATTAAATAAACAAATAAATAACAAAGTGAATGCTACAATGATGAAGTAATCTCAATATTTATTGCTGATCATGTGCGTGTCCAAGTACGTCACACTCAAATAAAGAATGTCGTACAATTACATTCACCACACTGTGAGCAGACACAGGAAAATAATCTAACTTTAAAGGGATCAAATTGCTAGAGTCTAGTTATAATCTATATTAGGATGATCAACAAGGGAGAGCTGCTTCTTATTTATAGACATTATCGCGGACTACGATATTGCATATGTGATATCATAGGCGAAGACGCGATATCTCGTACACGATATCACGGGGGATGCGATATCACGGTGGACGCGATATCGTGGCCCATGCGATATCACGTCCCATAATTAAGGAAGCAGAAAACTAGTACCAGTCCTTGGAACTAGGATCAACCAGGCGGTGGAGTACGATGTTAGAATTGTTTAATGAAAAATATCAAACGCACTCCCGATTGTCCAATCTAAGGAAGCAAATCCAAGGGTGGAAACAAGGAAACCATGAGCCCTTGGATGTTGCTATTGGCCAATACTACTCTCTGTTGCATAAGTTTCCCAGCCATGGATACTCTCAGCTTGATCAATTTCACCATATTATAGATGGGTTACGATCTGAAACAAGGAAAACCTTGGCATTTATGCTTAAGAGAGACTAACAGAGTTAAGCGTTCGTCGAATCCAAAAGTTAATTAAGTAGGTAGCCATGGAGGAGGGAGAATTGAGAAAGTGAGAAAGTGTAGAGGAATACAATAGGGACCCTTCCATTCAAAAATGTGGGGTTCGATTTTGTGATAGTGAGGATGAGTTAACAAGAGATGAGGTGGCTAACCAGAAAACCTTGCCACTTTAGAAATTGTAGTTTTAAATTACAACTAAGGTTGACCAATTATGGCACTCCATGGATAATAGGTTTCAAGTTGTCTTAAAAATTACTAAAGAGTCCAAGGAACAAAGTAGTGAGTGTGAGTGCTGGAGACATAAGGAAGCTAAACAAGCCATATCCAAGGGTAAGGGAAAGATGACTATGATAGAGACGGTTGCACACAGTGAATCAAATGATGATGGAAGATGTGACATTTGCCAGTATGAACATCCCAAGGGATGTTGTTCAATTGTGTCACACTTGTAGGAATCTGAGGTGTATGCCTTACATCCGTGACTTGCACAAAGGCAAACACCCAAAAGATTGCCTTATCCAAAAGGAAACTCTCGATAGTTTCACCAACCACAACAATATTATCCAAGTGAAACTCCATCACAACCCTATGAATCATATCAGTAGTGGTAGCAACCACAGTTGTGGGTGTTGGCACCTCCAAGATAGTAGTATCCCTACTGGCAACCAGATCCTTATGGTTATTATGTTCAGAAACTTTCATCTCCACAGGACTCCTTTGGTCATGTTACTACTTGCCAACCTCATCACTACCCTCCTAAAGTGTACCAACTACCATATGCAAGGAGGGATGCCATCTACTATTCTTATGCTCCTCCTATTCTTGCACCTACACCTTCACCTCTTGCATAGCTACCACCTACTCCATCCATACACGGTGAATTACCTACCTAACCACAACAAAGAAACACTACGAGGGTAGTTAATTTGTAACTGATTAGCCAACCAAGTGGGTTGGAACCATGATCAAAGAAAAGATCCTTCTTCTGACCTCATAGCCCACCAAAGCTCTCAGACACACTAGTGGTTGGTAGCCCTGCTCCTCCACCTTCCTCTAGCTCACCTTTATCCAAGTCCCCTTCAAACCAAAATCTCTCTTGAATTCATACTGTGATGTTGACCCATGTTGTATCTGATTGGATTCGAGCTGGTAACCTTCCCAGGAAGTTAGCTAATCCCAAGAGTCCCTAAGTATATTTACAAATTACTGGGAATGAGCCTTGTAAAGCTCTTCTTGACTTTGGTTCTGGTGTTAATTTGATCTCACATGAGATGTACACTATGTGGAACCTTCCTCCCTAGAAGAAGAGTAACATCAAGCTAGAGTTGGTAGACTAGTCCATCACTATTCCATTGGGATTGGTAGAAGACATCATGACCACCGTTTGTGGGTGGTCATATCCTACTGAATTCCTAGTAATCAAGGTGGAGAATTGTAAGGGGGACCTCCCAATTATTATGAGAAGGATGTGGTTAAGCACTATTGGTGCTAAAATGGGCATTAGATATCTTTCCTTAGATATATCCAAAGAAAATGAATTTGGGACAATCGAGAAGAAGAGGGTTCCATGTATTGCGTACAATGATTCAGGGTGCCATTGTGTGTAGAAGCTATGGTCAGTGAAGCGAACATCTATCTCTGCATGTAAGTAGTGTGCACTAGAAGTTGAAATCCAAAAATGTCTATACATGGCAGCCACAAAACAAGAAGGCACCCAGTGGTTGACAACTAATTCTAGCAGTAGTATATTGTGCATGGAACCTACTGAGAGCCTAACATGTGATTATGTTGCAAGTATGGATTAACTCGAGTAAGTTCATCACCAACTCTCTGAGGAAGTAAATGATAATATCAATTGGGGAGAGTTGGAGATTCCTGATAATTAAAAATAAGAACCTCTTAAATTAAAGACACTACCAACCGAAATGGAGTATGTGTTCTTAAAAAATGGAAAGTGGATCATTATTAATGCCAAAATTGCTGTAGGATAAAAGAAGATGTTGATGAATGTTATGGAAAAATGGTCAGTAGTCTTTACCTAGTCATATTCCGAGCTCATAGGAATATATTCAAGAATATGCCAGCACTAGATATACACCGACCTTGTCGTTAAGTCGAAATGATAGCTGCAGTGGTGATTGAATTCCAGATTAAAACAGATTGTCAAAGAGGAGATCGAGCAACTTCTCAAGGTAAAATTAATCTACCCTATTGCAAATAGTGAGTGGGTTAGTTCACTCATGATCATTCCCAAGAAAGAAGGCAAATGGAAGGTATGCATCGATTTTTGGTTGCTCAATATGGCAACTTTCAAAGATCATTTTCCATTGCCCTTTGTTGACCAAGTGCTGGGCACCATTTTTGGGCACAACTTCTACAACTTTTTGGATGGTTATAGTGGCTATAACCAAATCTAGATCGCACTAAAGGACTAAGCGAAGATGACTTTCACAAGTCCTTCGAGGACTTTTGCTTACCATCAAATTCCATTTGGTCTATGTAATTCCCCATCTACATTTCAATGATTAGTCCTTAGCATTTTCCAACAACAAATTGGTAGCGGGGTACAAGTCTTTACGGATGAATTTTCTACCTACGGAGCTATGTTTGAGCAAGCCTTGAACCATATTAAGTAGGTGTTGAGGAGATGTGTCAAGAAAAACCTTTAGCTCAATTGGGAAAAGAGTCATCTTATGGTGTAGGAAGGCATAGTCTTGGGGCACCCTATCTGAAAAGTAAGAATTGAGGTGGACTCTGAGAAGATAAGGGTCATCTAAGGAATAACCCATCAACCGGAAATAGTTAAAGAAGTGCAGTTATTCCTTGGTCATACTAGCTACTACCGACACTTCATCGAGAACTTTTCCACAATCATCAAGCTGTTGGTTGAATTAATAAAGAAAGATGCACCATTTGTCTAGACCCTTGCATGTGATATAACATTTCAACAATTGAAGCAGAAGCTTGTTGAGACCCTAATTATACAAGCACCTGATTGGTCCAAGCCATTTCATATAATGATTGATGCATCAAATTATGCTTTGGGAGTAGTGCTTATGTAATTGGATGATCAAAAACATCCATATTACATTCACTACACAAGTCAGAGTATCATAGGTGCACATTTGA
Organism: Gnetum montanum; assembly: GCA_015680685.1. NCBI lineage: Eukaryota > Viridiplantae > Streptophyta > Gnetopsida > Gnetales > Gnetaceae > Gnetum > Gnetum montanum. The sequence goes on from MNCI01017497.1 coordinate 416,749, forward strand.
ACTACACCACTACAAAAAATGAGTTGATGGCAGTGGTGTTTACCTTAGAAAAGTTTAGGCACTATGTGCTTGGTTATAAAGTGTTCATGCACAAAGATCATAGCACCATCTGGTTTCTAATGAATAAACCAAAGGTGAGCCCCTATGTCATACGGTGGCTCCTGATTTTGCAAGAGTGAGATCTCACAATGGTAGATTAAAAGGGTGTGAAAAATGTGGTTGCCGACCACTTATCACAGCTAAGATGGGATGATAAGGATAAAGAGAGTCCATTATTTGATCAATTTCCTAAAGAATCTCTCTTTGTAGGGCCTATTAATGCATAAATGCCAAATGAACCAAGATGGTATGACACCATTCTTACTTATCTACTTAAGCAAGAACTGCCACAAGGGCTAGACACCCAGAAGAAACAACAATTTCTTCACTAGGTTAAGCCATTCATAGAAATCAACAGGAACCTTTACAAAGTATGTCCTGACGGCTTGGTACATTGGTGTATCCCTAACATGGATCAACTATGCATTCTTCAGGATGCTCACGAAGGCCCTTACAGTGGCCATTATGTTGGGAGACGCATGATCATAAAAATCCTCATGGTAGGATATTACTAGCCAACAATCTTCAAGGATGCACACCAGTTTGTTTGCACTTGTGATCGTTGTCAGAGAAATGGTGGAATGAAAGCTTGAATGGAGGGGCCATAGTAATGGATTTAACCTCTTGAGCCATTTGATATTTGAAGTATTGACTTTATGATTCCCATTGCACCTATGTCAAATGGAAAGGCATATAGAATAGTTGGGGTTGACTATTGCACTAAGTGGGTAGAAGTAGCAGCTGCCACCGACTGTACATCCACTACTACTACTTGGTTTGTATAATAGAACATCATAAATAGTTTTTTTGTGCCTCATGAGTTAATTTTTGATAATGAAACTCATTTTACAAGTACCACTTTCTGAAAACTTATGCAGTGTTTGGGGGTTAAGCAAAAACTCACAACACCTTATCACCCTCAAGCCAATGATCAAGCTGAAATCACTAATTGGGAGATTATGAAAATTCTAATGTACACTATTAGTAAGTATCAAAGGGACTAGAGCACAAAATTAAATGATGCCCTTTGGGCCTATCACTCCACATGAAAGCTTTTGATAGGTTATTCTCCCTATGAGCTCAAATACGGAAAACTACCAACACTACCCATTCAATCTAAGCTCTGCACACTCTCTACAGCCTGTGACCTTGACATGGATCTAAGTCTAGAACAAAAGGAAAGATTAATGAACCTCAACTTGCTAAATGAAAATCAATTAATGGCCATGTTATCCAATAAAATACATAGGCTTTCAACAAGAAATGCCATGACCTCAAAATAAGGAAAGTTAAGTTTCAACTAGGAGACAAGGTTCTCTACTAGAATCCTACACACATACCTTCATGAACCAAGTTTCAAATGTTGTGGGAAGGACCTTACATTATCAAAGAAAATTTTTTATCTGGGGCCATGATTATATATAAACTTGATAGCCCAGACAAGAAGTAATTAGTCAACATCCAACAACTGAAACCTTTCCATGAGCACAAGCCAACCAACTCAATAGACACCTCGCTAGATGGACAACCATGCTCAATCTTTCGAATATCCTCCTTCCAACTTAGTCATGGGGGAGATGGCCATCCATACTAACACTTTAAGCAGCTCCTTAGTCTTTCAACTTTTTGTTTTACACATTTTTTGGTTTTACAACTTTTTGTTTTCATATTCTTTGTTTTACATCTATTTTTCTCAAGTTATTGATATTTTCTAAGTTTTTTTTTTACATCATTGTTAGTATATTTAATATTTCTTGAATATTATTTTACTTTCTTTTATATTTTCTTATATTTGATGTAATCCTCTACTCTTTTTGTTAATAAGGTGCTAGGTACCATGGTAATGTGCTACTCAATGGTGGTATGTATCAATTGTAATTTGATTGTTAATGTCTAGTTTTTGACTTTGAATGTCATTATTGAAAACTAGGACATGGTTTCTTTTCATGTAACAGGTAGTGATTCCACATCATCCACCCATCCACACACTTTATGGTTTTCCTTGTTTTGGAAATGTGTAGTCCTTTTTTCGTTAATACAACCTTAATAAATTTGTGACTTGTGTAATTTCTAGAATGAGGAAGGAATCAAAGGTCCAGACATGGTGTGGCTTCAAAGGGATGTGATATTCTTCATGCTTTTTCATTTTCTTGTGTGTGAGGATGTTCTCATGAACTTCTCACCATTCCGTGTCATTCCACAATAGGAAGTCGAATAAGTCCTTGCATGGTGTGGTTCTCATCCTAAAAAGAAAAAAAGAAAAAAAAAAGAGATGATGAGGATTCAAAGCACATTCCTTGGACAAAATAAATGCAAAAATGCATGGGTCTTTGCATGGTGTGGTTCCTATTCAAACGAACAAAAAACAAAATTATGGAAATTCAAAGCACACCCCTTAGACTAAATAAAAGGACTACAAGCATTGCTTATAGGATTTGTTTTGTTTCCTCTAACTAAGGCCCTTTATCACTTCCTACTTCTTCTCCAATTTGGAATGGTGGCTGTTTTGTGGGAGCATTCTTATGTTTTAGGGGATGGACTAGTCTTAGAATGTCAATGTGAAGTCACTGAAAATGGTTGGTTTTGGTCTGAGCTAAGGATGGATCCTATCAAGTCATTTAATCACAAACTCTATAAGGGGCTTCATGTGACCATAATTAGGAACTTCATTCTATTCTCTCTCTCATCCATCTATAGTTTTCATGTGTCACCTCGCTGCCAGTTTCATGTTTTGATTCGATGTTCTAGTTTGGTGTGTCAGGTTTCTTAGTCAATTATTGCTGGGTTTTTGTACTAAACCTTCCATAACCATTAATCATCCATAAAGCCCATAGAATCTTTGGTTTGGAGTTATGCAAGGGCATAAAAGGCCTATGCTTGCTATGGGAAGGACCCACTTGCATATCTTTTAATTTGGTTAAGTTAAGTTTTTAAACCTTAGACATTTTTACAATCAAATTCTTTTTATTTACCCCATCAATGCCATCCAATTGTATGCATCTTCACAACTAATTTTAGTGAATAGTTTCTTTTTATTGTTGTGAATTTCCATACCCTCTTTCTGGTATTCCTTATGTTGAGATTTTTCTGAATTTTATGGACCGCTTCTCTTACTTTACCTATTTGTCAGTCTTCACACTAACATTATCAAGCAATCAATCTACCACAATCATAACTTAGTTAGATAAAATCAATGAAGAGACAAGGTATTCAACCACTATGTGTTACACTTTATATACTAATCCTTGATTTTGTCATAATTGAAGTGGGGAGCATGGACTGGAAGCAGGACTATCTTCAATAAGGATGATGGAACAAGATCACTCGTAGGAGATTGTTCATGACTGTTGGATCTCTTCTACCTCTCCCTCATTCTTCTATTTCCAAGAGGTGTTGGATGTCCATTGGATCCAAGGGTGTTCTTTCTTGTTGTCATAAACATCCAACTTTGTACACAATTGTAATGATGTATGCTTGGGCCATTTTGTATTTGTCTATTTCCTCTGTGTCACTCTACATGTCAGTCAAGCATTCCATACCTCCTAATATATATTGTAACGGACTTTTTCCTCTTCTTTTGTACTCAAGGATGTGTTTTCATTTAGTTGTGGGGGTATGATGAAATATATTTTACATAAGCTTCGATATTGGGGTTGTCACGATATTGGGTATGCAATATCATGACCCAAGATGCGATATCAAGCATGCGATATCATGAGGTACTCCTAGGCCTATTAATATAGCCCTTGAGCACACGATTCAGGGGTAGTTTTTTGAAGTCAAGTAGCAAAATTCTTGTACTTTGTTCATTCGAGAGTTATAATATTTTTCAAGTGCCCATAGTAGGTGGTCTAAGTGTAATCAAATCTTTATTCAAGCATTGATGTACCTGAACACACCATTGTGTTGGCAATAAAGAAGATCTCTTTGATTCATCCTTGTAGCACTTGAGACTTTCTTTCTTTATGCATTTATATATCATGATATCATGTAGTTCAAATTTAATGTTATTCATTCAGTAATTAATTTTGATTAATTAAGAAACTAATTAAAATACAAAAGCATGACCACTCAGTAGCTCAGAAACAATTAGCATTTGAAAACCCAGTAGTGTTTACACGAAGTTTAGGATGTGTGTGGGAAGTGGAGATGGTTACTTGTGTTAGGTTAGAGTAGATAATAGTTTACTTAGCATTTAATTACTCTCACTTTCATTATTGTTTTTAGGTAATCAAATTGATAAAACATAAAATGATAAAAATCTTATGCCTCAGCTACACTTAATCATGCACTTGCATTTCACAAGTGAGACTAGGAAGACAATGAACGGACAACATGAACTCAACATTTAGCTCTAGCATTCTTGGTAATTAAAGTCTATGGAATTTGACATGATCGCACGTGAACACCTATGATTTGTATGGTTGGATGTAGGGATAACTCGCCGCTCATCAATCTTTGAGATAAAGCACACATCAAATTTAACGTGGTTTCAAAACTTGGATAGTCCATACTTGGAGGGTAGTTTACAAGCACACCTCTAAACATTGTTACTCTCAAATGTGGTTTGAAGGGTACTGCACCTTGTATAAGCTTTAAGCTCTGCAATGGAGTGATTCGACATTATGAATCCAATTAACCTAATAAGGTCTTGATAAGCTTATAAGTGGTTTATAGGATCCCACAACCTTTACAACTTCAGCTCTGCTTCGGAGTGTTGTGGTGCTACACAAACACTCAATCGTGCAGGATCCTAACAACCTCAAGCAAGGTTCCTTCATGCAAGAAGCACATCAACCTTGTAGGGCAACAAAAGAGAACAACAATTACAAGGGATGGATGTAGCTAAATTTGTTGATCCTTGTACTTTAGGTACAACTCACATAGACCAATTACAATAGACAAAATATTGTACAATGAAGAGTAACAATGATTGTCAAATGATTTCAATGGATAGTTCACAATGCTTGCACTTTTTCCAATGAGAATGATTTCTTTTTATAGTCACTATGTTTCTAAAATTATCTTGGAACTCATGAAACAACTAATTAATATTGATTGAAGACATCCTCTTTCTTCATAACCAAGATGTCTTTTTGCATCTGGCCTCCATTTTGGGAAGACATCTTCTTTTAGTGAAAGACTTCTTTCTGTAATTGGCCTTCATTCTAGGAAGATGTCTTTGTTTGAGGAAAGATGTTTTTCTATTTAGAAAGATGTTTGCTATTTTGTAGAGATGTCTTCTCTTGTGCTACCTTGAATTCTATTAAGATGTGTACTATTTCTTGGAGACATCTTTCTTTGCACTTGAATTCTTCGTTCCTTGTTCATGTTATTGAGCTTATGCAAGCCTTCTTGTTTGAATCCAAGTTCTTGTCCTACAAACACAACAACCACACAAACACATATACATTCTTATTCTCCATTTTTCTTAATGTTTTGACATACCAAAAGGCCACAATCTTCCCCTTTTTGGTGATGTTTAAAACTTAAGAAAATGGATTAGTAGACATGCAAAAAACTTCAAATATATCATCCAATATATCATAAACTATACTATGCTTTCCATTTTTGAACAGCATAAAAAATGATAAGACACATAAATAAAGCACTAAAAAATAGAATAAGACATATAAATTCCTATGGTGACTAGGGATAAGGATAAGCATTGATGTTTGATAGTACATGAAATGATGAAAATGCAAAATAAAGAGCAAAGATATATCACACAGAGATAATAAAGGAAAAAAAATACCATTTGTTCATAACTCAACTGCAAACTATCACATACCAAATTTTCCATACATCACATCACAACTATTCACAATTATCACATCACATTAGTCACATATGTGCAAAGTTCCAAAATCACATATGTGAGAAATAAAAAATATCTCCTCAATAAAAGGAGAGACAAAACAACCACCTAAGGTCTCAATCACTAGCCTTGGTCACATGCTCAGACTTTGATCCCTCTGCTACTCTAAATGGATGATAAGTCTCATCCTCATTATCATCACTGCTAGTGTTGGAATGACTTGATCTTTGTATATCCTTATTAGAGAACTCAACCTGTTGAACTGGAGTCTACTTGGGATGAAGTTTCATTCAAATTCAAGATGAAGTTGGAGGATCTGACTGAACTAGAGGCTATTGAGTTGGAACTCATTAGGATGTTTTCCTAAAGATACTCTCCATAACATGCTACTCAAAAGAGCTAGGAGTATTGGCTGATGGAGGTATTAAGTGAACAAGTGATGTAGGATAATGATGATCTCCCTAGATAGGAGCTAGTGGTGCCTCAACCTCTAAATTAGACTCCATTCTTGATTCATAAGCATGCAAAGGGCTAGTTACTAAAAAATGTCATGGTGGTGCAGGAACTCTTAAGCAAGTGAGAGAGGTTCCTCCCAAGCTTCTCGATAGCTCGTGCAAAAAGGTTAGAAAAGTTTCTTTAGCAATGAACTAATTTAGGCATCCATAGATTTAGATCTTTTTAGTTGTGAAGAGGCTTCCTTCCTTTGCTTTTGTGATTTGTTACTAGGTATTGCTTCATCTAGATGTGAAAGACTCCTCTTCTCAACATATTCACTGAGACTTCTCTTACCTTTGAGTAAAGGCATCTCTAAAATAGGTACACCCCTCTGATGGATCAACAAGATAATGAGATAAGGGTGACCAAGGATCCTTCCCTTTGAAAACAGACTCAGGATGTCCCAATAGAGTGTATGTCTGAAATCTAATGGTAGTTTTATGGGAAGATAATAAAGCACATATGCTTGGGATGGCAGAAAATAACTAAAACTTCCCTCTCTTGACCATAGTGTTATATAATACAACAAGAGACTAGGTGGAAGCATCAGGAATCATTAGGCTCCTTTCAACATGACCTCTTTTAAATGTAACATCCTTTTTGAATAATACATGACTGATGAGCGGCTAGGTATCCCTACGCCCAACCATACAAATCATGACCATTCATGTGTGACTCGGTCGAAATCCGCAAACTGTAAGCACTTAACATACACCAAACTTCTAACCAGTGAAACCTTGGGTTAGAACAATCATTTTCATCCTAATCTCACTTGTGAAGTTCTGTTTATGATGGTTAAGTGAGATTAAGGCTAATGATTTTTATATCTTTTTAATTATCTTTTCGGTGACTAATTATCTTGGAAAATAAGGATAGAATATTAATTAATCTAAAATTATCTTAATCTAGATCTTAACGACTCCTAACATAAGTATTCGATCCCATCTTTCGAGCATGTTCTGAGCATCTACCAACACTTCTAGGTTACTAGACGTTAAGCATCACTAGGCTTACCAAGTGTTTGGATTATGTTCAGGATGGTCGTACTTATGGCTTTAACAAACTATGAATGAACAATAACGATTGAAATTATAATAATGAAAACATAAGTAATTAACAAGTAACTAATAAAGCATAAACATATTAAACTATTAATTTCATAAAATAACTAAGTCCAAATGCTAAAAGGACTGCTTGAATAGTTCGCCTTTATTGTCGTCATGCCAATGGGCTCAGATACATCAGCGATCGAATCAAGAGCCGATCACTTTTCTTACACCTGTTGCAGGCACTTGGAAAATATTCTATCTCCTACAAGAACAAACTACAAGAGCTTGGCTACAACTACTCAAAAGATGCGTAAATGAGGCGGAAGGCCCTCTTATTTATAGGTTGGGAAAGGTGGTTGCATAAACGGGGCCACGTTGATGTAGGTTGGCTACGTCAATAGGCCCATGTCGACGCAGTCATGTATACGCAGCCTTGTATACACGGCCCAATCAATGCATTGACTAAATGACACTTCATCATATCCCCACGACTAAGCAAAAACTAGTCCTTGAGTTACTTTACAATTTGGAAGGTATGGATTCTTGTTTACAACACACATAACGTAAACACATACATGACACACACATGACACAACATAAATTTAACCAAGTTCCAAAGTTACAGAGGGGGACAAATTACAAAAATGGCAGTGTTCAGAGATAAAATTGAACACCTTGCTGGTCTTGGAATCTCTGTTGTGTAGGATGATGCACAAAATTGCTAGAGAAGATCACACTGTCCCTGGGGGCGATGGTTCTAACGGACCTTCTCCAACCTCTGGCCCATGCGTTGGTGGCAGCATGGATGTCAGTAGCCCCACAGCAGCTGCAACTTCTGGAGGTAGCCGAAAAGCCTCCAAGAGAGGCCTCATTTTTTCTTCTTTGCTTCTAGGGTTATTCACAGTCCAGGCAGCTTCTCCAATATGTGCTGGAACTGGAACTTCCTAAGGGTAAGGTCGCGCTGGAATGAGTTCTTTTAAGTTGACAAACCAGGCTGTGAACTGTTTGCATTCAATGTCGAACACTCGGATTGATGCCTGCAGCTGCTAGTAGTCATTCATTCTTCAAGCTAGGTCCTCTGCAACTGTACATTATCCTTCAAAGCTTGGGCGGAGGACCTCAAATTCTGTGTTTACTATTGCCAGCTTTTTTTTATTGCCTTGTGCACCTGAAACTCTCCCTTGTATAAGGAATACAAGGTGACCACTTGCTTTTCTAACTTTGACCTTGGTCTCCCAACTATGAGCATATCCAGGTTTGCATATCGAAGGTTGGCCAATTCCATGTATTCTGTCATTTCCTCGATCTGCAGCTCCTTTAGGCAGATTTCTACTTTATTGTAGGTGTTCAACCCATCGAAGATGGATGATCATACATTGCCTCTCTCTCGGAGCTGTTGGAGTGCTTGCTTCATCTTGGCTTTAGCGACTTGAATGTGCTTCTCGTTTACCTCCTTCTGCAATCCCACTTGGTCCCTGTAATGATTTTTTACTTTTTCGAACTTTAGGGCCTTGTTTTTCCAAGCGGCAATTTCGATTGTAGACTTCTGTCATAATGGACAAACCTTCTCCATTGACAAATTTCTATTTTCAACTGCTAACCTTCTTATGTCTGCGTTCACCCTGGCTAGCTCCTCCTACTATTGGTGGATGAAATCTTTCATGTGTTTGTTCTCTGCACCAACATTGCGCAGGTGATGAACTTCCGTGGTCAGCTGCATGTTCTCCTAGCGAACCTCCACCAAGTCCTTTTCTAAGTGATATGCTTGGTCATCTGCTATGGACTTGTTTAGGATCGCCATCTCTCGCACATCCTCAATGACCTGCAGTTTAAGCTGAAGTTGCTGAAAAGCTTCATCTTTGGTGATTTCACGGTTGAGGATGGTAGGATCGACAAGCTAGGCTCTTAATTAGGCTACCTCGATTGCTAAGCACTAACAAGCGACTTGAGCAGCTTCTAGTTACCCTTCCAAAACAAGGCTCTTGCCCCTTACCGAGAGCAGCTCTGACTAGGTTGCAGTGATGTTGTCCAGAAGGTCAAAGACATCCAGAAGTAGTTGGCCAGTTCCTACTAGTTGGTTCAACAATTCTTCATGTTGGGCTACATCAATCTTGCTACGCAAAGTTCCAGCAAACACCTGTACATCTTGTAGTCCATTAATGTTTGGTATAGGTGTTTCTGGTGCATTAAGAGCCATAGCAATTGTATCAACAATCACTTCAGCCACAACTTCTTGCCCCTGGTGCTGCATCACCAAGACCGTCACCTCTTCACCATCTTCCAAGCGTACCGAGAAGGTAGTAGCATTCCCTGAGATTTCGGGGAATAACTATTGACTTGTTGTTGATACATCTCGGATGCTTGGATCTTTTCTGGTTGGAATTGGTGCTCGAGTAGTGAAGAATATCATCCCTACCCTTTCAAGCAAGCCGACTGATTGAGTCACTTACTCTAGGTGGCTCATGGTAGGGTGATAGACCGAAGGGTCTTCTCCTCCACCAGTCCTACCAAATTGCTCGTATTGGCTCAAGAGCATTTCTAGGATCTTGCGAATGTATTCTCCCATGTTTTACGAGCCTAGTTGCATTGTTTGTGCAGGTGGTGGAGGTGGTTACTGCTCTTCCTCTGTCTGTGTGACAATAGGTATTTTATCTTTCATCATCTCTCGCCATGAGGAAATTGGGGCACGCTGAATTATATCATTACAATATCGTGCTATCCCTGCTCATTTGCATAACTTTCGGATTAGAAAGGAAAAGGGGAGAGCTCGTCTTCCATGTTTGTTCTCAATGAACCTTTTTTCAATTTCTAAAAATAGCAGTTGTGGAAGACTCATGGGAAATTTCCCACTCAAGGCGGCACACGCACGAGCAGAGAAGGCACTGATTTTGCTGGGTCTTAGTGTTGGATTCAAATGGTAAGACACGATCTTTGAGTATACTTTCTTCACCATGGTCAAGGAGCCGAATTCCTTACGCTCTACCCCGTAGCACCATTTGGTCCATTGCACCTTTACCTTTGGATCAGCTTGCTTTGGAATTTCTACCACATCTGCCCCTATTTCAGGCAACCCCAAAGCTTGTGTTATTGCTTTCGAAGAGTAAGAGACATAAATATATTTGATTCTTACTCTAGACCCTAGTTACCGATTCTACCAAAAGAGATAAGTTTCTCCTAAGTACCACTCACCANAATTCTACCAAAAGAGATAAGTTTCTCCTAAGTACCACTCACCACTGGTTGTGATGATTGGCCACATCGGAGAGTTCTGCAGTTGAAGCCTCACATCTTCTAGCACGTTCTCCAGGAATGGTCCAAAATTTAGCTCTTGGAGGACCATTCGCTGCATCTCACACAACGTGATAGCATCAAGGCAGGCTTGGGTCAGGGTGACCTCAAGCCACAGTGCTATCCCAGGAGTCTCATCCCCAAGCGATTGCTCACCGGGAATCTGATGAACAAATTCCATGTTAGGTCTTTCGTGGAAGGGCCCAATTGCATGAGAGCCCTCCGCATACTCTAGTGGTTGCACACCTCATCCCCTTCTCGTGCATGGGCGCTTGTCCCTTAGTTGTGATGATCCTTTATCCCTTGGGTGCCTCGGTCTGGGTGCCATCTACAATCAAACATAACCATCCATTAGATTGTTCATAAGTAGTTTAAGATGGTCCATATATACTTTCTCAGTTTGACCAAGTTATGTTAATGGCATAGGCACACCGTTAAGTTTCCCAGAGCGTTAAGCTAGCGGTTAGGGTCAAAGTTTTCGTAATTAATAAACTAATTAATTAATTAATTAATTACATAAAGGCACCAACCCCCATGATTGAGAGCATACCTCTGGGTGCATAAAAGGGCAAGGACGGGTGGATGCGGACACACGATGGAATGTAAGTGCGTTGGGAAGGGTTAGGCAGAAAAAATGGCAAAAAATCCCTTCAATTTGGATTCCAAATGATGAAAATACAAAGCGCAGCAAGTGCATATATAGCGGTTGGGCGTTGCATCGACGAGGCTATGTATACGTAGGCACTGCGTATACAAGGCCCCGTAAATGTAGCACTGTTCACCCGTGGACCAACGTTGACCAACCTAAAAAACACCCGATATGATGAATTTGAAAATCCAAATTGAGGTGATTGAAGCGTGTGAAAGGCCCGGTCATGGTTGATGACATGAGGAAGGTAATGAAGTGTGAAAAAGAGACAAAATGGGAGAATGGGATTGAAAAAGAACTCTGCGAGGATGGGATCGAACGATGGGACACTGAAACCAGTCAACCAAGAAAACCAAAGGATGGAAGGCTTAACAGGAAAAACCAGGAGTATGCAGGTGGGTCCTCCCCATAGTAGGCAATAGCCTTTGTAGCCCCTGCATACCCTCAACACCAGAGTTCGTGGGCCCGGGTGCCAAGAATTGGTGTTGACAAGTTAAGACTCCAAACCAAGAGAACCCACCAAGGCATGAGAGACCCACAAAAACATGACAAACACACAAAACATAAAAAGGGCAGTGAGGTGAGTATGGAGAGAAATGGAAACAAAGGGAAAGGAGAGAATGGAAATTTTGAGTATGGGCCACATGAAACCCCATGTGCAATTATGGTTAAGTATCCCGGTAGAACCTTTCCTAAGGTCAGACCCAAAACCAACCACAGTCAATGACATCGCAGTAATAAACGAAGTTGCAACCATTCCCCAAGGAAGCAAGAATGACCCCATAGATAACCACCACTCCAAGAAACGTGAGAAGAAGGAAGTGAAACGGGACGAAGTTAGAGGGGACCAAGGAAGTCCCATAACTAAAGCATATGGCCCATGAGAGGTAGTCAAAGGACGTGCTTTGAATTCCCCTGTAATTCATTTTTCTTTTCTTTTGTGCGGGGGAACCACACCATGCGAAGACCCATGCGTGTTTGCATGCATTCAACCAAGGGGTGTGCTTTGAATCCTCATTTTATTTGTTTATTTTGTTGTTGTTTTTGTTTTTTTTTTTTTGAATTTTTGAAGTTTTTTCAAGGACCACACCATGCAAGGTCGAACTGCCCATAAGCTTCCATGGAGAGAGACTTGGAGTGGGAGAAAATCCGTGAGGACACACCGGCAACCCGGGGAATAGAACAGAATAATGAATAAAGAATTCCCCTTGAAGTCACACCTAATTCAAACCATTGGATCATTCCTTAGTCTAGGAACTACACAAGTCACAGATTAGTTAAAATGTTTTTAAGTGAAGGGGTTGCATGTGCACAACAAAAGGAAAACCATGGAATGGTGACTGGGTGAATGACGTGGACTCATTGCTGAGTTTATGAAGTGAAAACAACATAAAATCCAAGGAAAACCATGTAATGGCGGGAGCCAGATAACAAGGAAGACTATTACAATACCCATCGTAACAAAAATCGACTGTGCCAAACGTTTGAAGACAATACAACGATGTTTGCCATTACGTGAAAAAATAGACAGGTACAAAAAATGAAAAATAATTAAAGAAAATGAAAATATGTGCAAAGAATGTGCAAACGTATGAACGATGGTGAAACACAAAAAAGTGAAACAATAAGTGTAAAACAAAAAAAAGTGTAAAACAAAGAAGTGTAAAACAAAACATGATAAAACGGTGAGGGGAGTAGGGAATGGATCAGCAGGGATGATGGTCTCCCCCACAACTGGGTGGAAAGGAGGAGACATGAAAAATGAAACGTGGACGACCGGTTGATGATAAGGCGATGACATTGGTTGTGTGGAGCTCATGGAAAGGTTTTAGTTATTGGTGGTTTACTAACTATGTTCTAGTGGGATCCCCAGGTTTGTGGATGAGCAAGGCCCTAGATGGGAAGGTTTCAAAGACAATATAAGGTCCCTCCCATAGTGTCTAAAACTTTGTCAGTTGAGATACATGTGAGGGGTTCCAATACAATACCTTGTCTCCACATCGAAATGTGACCTTCTGAATCCTAAGATCATGTCGTTTCTTGCTATAGGCCTTGTGGATTTTATTTGAAAATAGGCCACTAGTCAGTTCTCATCTAGCACACTTAAATTGATTAATCATTCACGTTGTGCTAGCGTAGGTCAAGGCTGAGGTCACTGGCTGTGGATAGTGTCCAGAGTTCTACTTGGATTGGAAGTGTTGGCAACTTTCCGTACACTAACTCATAGGGAGAGTACCCTACAGGAAGTTTCCAAGTGGAGCGATAGGCCCATAGGGCATCGTTGAGCTTGGTACTCCAATCCCTCCTGTATTTGCTAATGGTTCGGGTAAGGATCTTGGTGATCTCCCTATTGGTGACTTCAGCCTACCCGTTAACTTGGGGGTGATAGGGTGTTGTAAATTTATGTGTTACCCCCAAGCATTACATGAGTTTTTGAAAAGTGACACCCATGAAGTGAGTCTCATTGTCAGAAATGAGTGCACGTGGCACTCCAAACCTGGTAACGATTTGTTGCTGGACAAATCATAAGACGGTGTTGGAAGAACAGTCGATGAAGGCTGCCGCTTCTACCCACTTTGTACAGTAGTCCACAACCACGATGATGTACGCTTTTCCATTTAACAAGGGGGTGATGGACCCCATGAAGTCGATACCCCAAATGTCGAAGGGCTACAGTGGTTGGATCCACTATTGAGGTCCCTCCAACCGTGCCGTCATCCCACCGTCTCTTTGGCATCATTCACAGGAGCAGGTGAACCATTGTGCATCCCTAAAAAGTGTAGGTCAATAATACCCTGCAAGCAGGATTTTAATGGTTGTTCGACATCTAGCATAGTGGCCCCCACAAGGGCGCTTGTGAGCATCTTGGAGGATGCGTAGTGTATCACCATCAGGGACACACCATCGAATTAAGCCGTCTATGCACACCTTGTAGAGGTGGTCGTTGATTTCCATGAAACACTTAGCCTTATGGAGAAACTGATGTTTTTGCTGATGGTTCCAGTCCTTTGGCAGCTCCTAGGCTGTAAGGTAGGTGAGGAAGTGGTTGAACCAAGGAGAGTCCTTGGGTGCTTGAGGATCAACGATGCCTATGAAGAGGAGTTCATCTGGAAACTGATCAAATAAGGGCTCCTCCTCTTCTGCATCATCCCATCGTAACTGAGATAAGTGGTCAGCAACCACATTCTCGGTCCCCTTTCAATATACCATGGTAAGATCAAACTCCTGAAGAATCACTAGCCACTGGATTATGTGGGGGCTCACCGTTGATTTGTTCATCAAGAATTGAATAGCACTATGGTCAGTGTGCACAAACACCTCATATCTGAGCACATAATGCTGGAATTTGTCCAAGGCAAACACCACCACCATCAACTCCTTCTCGGTGGTGGTATAGTTTAGTTGATCACCCATAATGCTACGACTTGCACAGTGGATATAATAGGGACATTTTTGATCATTAGACTGTGTAAGCATGGCTTCCAAGATGTAGTTGGAGGCATTCTTCATAATGTGAAAGGGCTTGGACCAATCAGGTGCCTGTAAAACTAGAGCTTCTACGAGTTTCTGTTTTAGCTCTTGGAATGCAAACTTGCATTCCTTCGTCCAGATGAATGAAGCATCCTTCTTTGTAAGTTCTACCAATGGCCGAGCGATCTTCGAGAAGTGCTCAATGAAACGTCGGTAGTAACCATTGTGTCCAAGGAATGACTGCACATCTTTGACAGTACTTGGTTGGCGGGTGATTCCTTGGATGACCCTGATCTTTTCAGGGTCTACGCTAATCCCTATTGATGAGATGTGATGCCCCAACACAATGCCCTCTTGGACCATCAAATGGCTCTTTTGCTAATTGAGCCACATATTGGTGTCTACACACCTCTTTAGAACCTGCTCTAGATAGTCCAAGGCTTTATTGAACATGGCCCCATAGGTGGAGAAGTCATCCATGAAGACTTCTACACCATTGCCGATTTTTTGTTGAAAGATGCTTAGGACAAGGCGTTGGAACGTCATAGGCACATTGCACAAGCCAAAGGGCATCTTTTTATATGCAAAAGTCCCCCATGGACTTGTGACCGTTGTTTTGGCCTAGTCCTCTGGTGCTATTTGGATTTGGTTATAATCACTATAACCATCCAAAAAATTGTAGTATTGGTGTCCTGCAATGGTATCCAACACCTGGTCCACAAATGGGAGCAAGAAGTTATCCTTGAAGGTCACCATATTGAGCAACCGGAAATCAATACAGACCCTCCACTTGCCACCTTTCCTGGGTATGATAACGAGTGGGCTAACCCATTCACTATCGACAACAGAATAGATGAATCCTACCTTGAGCAATTGTTCGATTTCATCTTTTATGATCTACTTCAATTTGGATTCAACCGTCTTTGTGGCTGTCATTGTGGCTTCATGGAAGGGTCAAGGTGGATCCGATGTTGGAAGACCCTAGGATCAACTCCAATCAACTCAGGATATGACCATGCGAATGTAGCAACCCATTTGTTTACCATCCCCAACAACTTCTTCTTCTGTTCTGGAGCAAGAGTGGTATTAATGATTACCAGCTTGCCATTTGGCAAAAATGCATACTCTAAGTGAGCTGGAAGGCTTTAACTCAAGGGGCTCTTATTTGAAGCTCTCAGGGATTTGTAGTGTTCCCCAATCATCTTGGTCATCAACAATGGAGATCTGTTGATGAATCTCTTCCATCTCATCCATGCTGTCAACATAGGCTTGCACTAGCCCCTCAGATGGTTCCATGCACAATGTGCTGCTAGTAGGATTAGCTGTCAACCACTAGGTGCCTTCTTGGTTAGTGGCTGCTGCGTACAGGCATTGTTGAATAGGGAATTCTTCGATACACCGAATACATGCTTGAATGGATATTCGCTTAGTGGACCATAGCTGCTGCACACAGTTGCACCCTGAGTCACTGTATACAATGCATGGAACTCTTTTCTTCTCGATCTTCCCAAAAGGATATTCCTTTGAAATTTTTAGGGATAGATTTCAGAGTCCTAGTCGTGCATCCACTGTGCTTAGCCAGGCTCTTCCCATGATGATTGGAAAGCTCCCCTTACAGTTCTCTACATGGATGACTAGGAAATCAGCAGGATAGGACTACCCACAAACGGTGGTCACAATGTCCTCCACCAAACCCAAGGGAATGGTGATGGACTGGTCTGCTAACTCAAGCTGGATGTTCATCTTCTTTAGTGGGTGTAAGTTCTAGTTCTTGTACATATTGTGAGAGATCAAATTAACCCCGAATTTAGAAGAGCTTTGCACAGCTTATTCCCTGCCACCTGAAAATAGATTAGGGGGCTTCTCGGATCTGTCAATTTCTAGGGAAGAGAACCTGCTTTGATCTAGTCAGTCACAGCATGTGTGAGCATGATCGTCTGGACATTGGAGTGCGATGGAACGGAGGACTGCTCGAGCAGTATGATGGTAGAGGCATTGGTAGGTTTGAAGGCACTAGCCACAGGCGTGGGTGAGGATGTGTCCAAATTATTGGGCTAAATAAAGGGATGTTTGCGTGGCTTGGGTTTCGGTCCACTCGATTGAGGTGATGGTTGTAAGTTAACAACCCTCTTAGTGTTTCGTTGCTATGGCTGTGGCAGTATTTCTCCCTGCATCAATGGAGCGGGTGGAAACTGAGTGGGATGGTGTGGAGGAATGGCAGAAGAAGGTGATGGAGGGTAGAAGAGATGTGGGTTTCCCCCTAGGTGATGGAGATGGATGCCGAAAATATTCAAGGGGATAGTAGTAGCTAGAAAAGGCCACATGACTGGAAGAGTCTCTTGGGGAGACCGGTTGCTGAACATAGTACCCATAAGGATCTAACTGCTTGTAAGGGTACTGCTGCCTTGGAGGTGGCATCCCCCACACTTGTGGTTGTTGCCACTATTGGAAGTATTCAAACGTTTTCGGGGGTTGCTTTTGGAATCGCCTGGGGTTGCCTTGTGGATAAGGCAACCTTCGGGGTGTCTACCACTATGCCAAACGAGGGTTCAAGGCATACACCCTAGACTCTTGAAGGTGTGACACCACAGGACAACATCCCTTAGGATGTTCATATTGGCATATGCCATATTCATCGTCCTCCTCGGTGTCAGAGTCTGCAACCTGCTCTACTACAACAACTTTTCCCTTACCCTTATGTTGGGCACGTTCAGCTCCCTTCTTCTTGCACTGATCATGGTCGCTACCTTGTTCTTTGGACTCTTTTGCAATTTTTAGTACACTTTGAAATTTCTTGTCTAAAGAATCCCATATTTTGTCCACCTTTGCCAATATTTTGGATGCAAACTTTTGTAACAGCAAAGTCTTTTGATTCACCGCTGCTTCTACTGGTGGCTCATCCTCCTCATCACAAAATTGGACCTCCCTCTTTTTGAGGGAAGGGTCCTGGTTGAATTCTTCTACATTCTCCTTTTTCCTAAGTTCTCCTTCTTCCTTGGCCACCTGTTCAATTAGGTGCTACAACTGATGGGCCCTTAGCTTCGACAATCGTGCCTTGGCGTACACACCCAGGGTCTTTCATGTTTCAAAATAGAGCCCATCAATGATGTGGTGAAGCTGTGCCCACTGAGAGTGACCATGACCAGGGCACCGATGTAAAAATGAGTAATACCTGCTCATGGCGAAATCCAAGGGTTCATGATTCCCTTGTTTCCATCCTTGGATCTGCTGTCTTAGATTCGCCACTCTAGAGTACATTTGATATTTGTCATTAAAGATTTCAAGCATCATACTCTATCTTATGATTGATTCTGGCTCCAAGGACCAGTACCAACTTTCAGCTTCTTTGATGAGTGTGCAAGGGAATAGCTTCAGCCATTGCTAATCATTATCAATGTTTTGCAGGGTGCAGGCATCATGGAACGCCTGCAGGTGGGTCTACGGATCACAGTTGTATCCCCCATCAAATCTGGGGATGTTGTTCATATCAACACACTTGATCTACGTATCCTTTATGTGCCTACTTGGAATGTGAACTGCCTCTGTGATATAGAGCATTCTTTGAGTAGCTAACAATGGCTCATATGAATCATAGTCTTGTTGGGGACCATGACATCTGTGACGATTCCGGCTACCGCTCCTTTCGCGATTGGTCATGTGCTTCCTCACGTTGCCCCTTCCAAACCTATTTACCACCGTCCTTTTGCTCAAGCCTTCCCTTGTTACACTCAGAGCCTGAGCTGGAGGAAGGCACAGGAGAGGGGGAGGATGGAGAAGAAGGAGAGGCATCGCCACCGCTCTGGTGGTGATCTCCCCATCTACCCTGATGACAACCTCAGTCATCCAGCCTAGCCTTGCTTCGTGACCCTCCATCCCCTTGAGGATTGTGGTCACTTAGAGGTTTGTTCTGAATGATTGACTGTATGAACTACTGCCCCAGGGGGACTTTGGTCAAATGGGTATCATGAAAGACATGAACCCCATCCTCTTGTAGCCCTTGCAAGAATAAGGGGTTACTGAATTGTTTCCCCTTCTACTATTCATATCTCTCCGCCTGCTGTTGATCTCTTGTCTGCTGAGCCTCCATGGGACAATAGTCCTGGTAGTCATGGTCATCCATGACATACTCCACCACCCACTCTTGGATGCCCAACCTGCCCAGATTGTGATACAGCATCACAGGAGTCACTTGGTCGGGTGGTAGCATGATGCTACCCTCCATGTCCCGTCATCAGAGATGCTCATCCTGATGTAGGATGAATGTGAAATCAGGGACATATTCATTGGGATGTTTGTACACCACCTGACATTCTTGTGGCACCAACGATTCGAATACATCTCTCCTGTGAGAAGACATATTGGATGTTAGATGGTCCATATAATCAGTGTACCTTACTATTTACTTAAATTCGCCTAGCGTGCATAAATATTTCTACCCTGGGTCTGTTCCAACAACTTAAATGATAATTTCACTAAGGTTAGATGACGCATGTAATACTAACAGTCCCTGACAATGGTGCCAATGATGAGTGGTTAGGTATCCCTACGCCCAACCATACGAATCATGAGCATTCACATGCGACTCGGTCAAAATCCGTAGACTGTAAGTAGTTAACATACACCAGACTTCTAACCAGTGAAACCTTGGGTTAGAACGGTCATTGTCATCCTAATCTCACTTGTGAAGTTCTATTTACAATGGTTAAGTGAGATTAAGCCTAATGATTTTTATATCTTTTTAATTATCTTTTCGGTGACTAATTATCTTGGAAAATAAGGATAGAATATTAATCAATATAAAATTATCTTAATCTAGATCTTAACTACTCCTAACATAAGTATCTGGTCCCATCTTCCAAGCACGTTCTGAGCATCTCCCAACACTTCTGGGTTACCAGACGTTAAGCATCACTGGGCTTACCAAGTGTTTGGGTTACGTTCGAGATGGTCGTACTTATGGCTTTAATGAACTACGAATGAACAATAATGATTGAAATTATAATAACAAAAACATAAGTAATTAACAAGTAACTAATAAAGCACAAACATATTAAACTATTAATTGCATAAAATAACTAAGTCCAAATGCTGCAAGGATTGCTTGAATAGTTCATTTTTATTGTCGTCACGGCAATGGGCTCATATACATCAGTGCTTGAATAAAGAGCCGATCACTTTTCTTACACCTGCTACGGGAACTTGGGAAATATTCTATCTCCTGCAAGAATAAACTGCAAGAGCTTTGCTACAACTACTCAAAAGATGCCTAAATGAGATGGAAGGCCCTCTTATTTATAGGCCAGGAAAGGTGGCTGCGTAAACGGGGCCACATCGACGTAGGGTGGCTACGTCAACGGGCCCACGTCGACGCAGCCGCATATATGCGGCCCCGTATACATGACCTAGTTGATGCATTGACTAAATGACACTTCATCAATGACAAAATTCATCATATACAATGGGCATGATACTGTTAGAATAGATGTCCTACATGGAATCAATGGTTACTCGAAAAAAATTGAGACTGGAGATTCCAAGGATTGCATTCATAACTTAGGGAGAGACCTTAATGAGAATACCCCCAATCATAGAAGTGAATGCTCCAACAATAGCATTTGTAATGAAATATTATAATAAAATTCCCTAATTAAAACTTCAGAAACTAGAAAATTCTTTGCAATGAAGGTGCTCCATTTCAAAGCTTTGAAATAATCCATTAATGTAGCTTGTTTACAAGCAGGGAAATACAAAGATCATTCAATAATGATGCTTGTGGTTTTAGTAGCTTCAAACTTGTGTTGTGCATTGTTACTGTGGAATTGTGGTGTGTAAGTGGGTGGCCCACTACTAGAATTACCTCTGGATTTCTTCTTTGGTGATGCCCTAGACGTTCCAACCTTCTTGTGGGCCATCTTTGATAATATCACTATTGATGGTAGATCCGTAGAATTTGTTTATCTTTGTGATGATGCTTATCATAGTTCCTACCTTAACTCTCTTCCTTTGAGGTCCCATGGTCATGGGAATCATTCTTCCTAGAACTAGGATAATCTGCAATGAAGTGTAGATTCTAATTAAGGGCCTCCTCCTCAAAGAGAGGAGGGGAATTAGTGTATTGGAAAGTTCCTAGGAATAAAGGGTTTGTGAACTGTTTTCTTTTTGATGTCTCATAGTAATCTTCCATCTGTCAATCCTTCTTTTGTTGAGCCTCCATGGGATGACAATCTTGTTAGGAATGATCTTGCATCTCATACTTAGCATTGAGTCTTACAATGCCCATTTTCATGAGATTTTGGAGTAGCATTGTAGGAATTGAGCAATTGGGTAGCAAAACAACATTACCCTCCATGTTCCTCAATTATAGTTGTTCATTCTAATGTAGGATGAAGGTGAAATATAGAATGTATTCATGTGGATGTGTATAGACCACTATGCATTATTAGAGCATAGGTGGTTTTAGTCCTTCTTGCCTTTGTTGATTGGAATCACCCATGAACCATGATGGAGAATCTTCCTTGCAAGAAGAAGCCATATTAGTTCTTGTGAAAACAATGTGATTTTGTTATTATTATTTTGCTTAATGATTTCGAATTTAAGGTTTTTTACAATGTTGTTGGATAATTTTTTCTAACTTGCTAGGTAGTGCACGTAGCTAACTAAAGTCCCCAACAATAGCGCCAATGATGAGCAACAAGTAGTCCCTATGCCCAACCATACAAATCACTAGTATTCACTAAGTGATTCGGTTGAATTCTATAGACTTTAGTTCTCTAAGTACATATTATCTAGGCAATGAATCTTAAAGACGTGATTGTTGTCTTCCTAGTTCCACTTGTTAGGTACAGTGGTATGGTTAAGTATAACTAAGGCATATGATTTGCATCATTTCATATTTTTCATTTAACTTGCTTAAGTGTAGAAAATAAAGTAATTAAATGCTAATTAATCTAGTAAGTAATTAATGCCTTAGACTAATCCTAACATAAGCATCCATTCCCATCTTTTGTACACATCCTAAACACGTTGCAATGCTACTAGGACTACCAAGCATTAACGTATGCTTGAGATGGTTGTACTTATGTACATTAATTATCCAAATTCAATTAATTGAATAAAAGTAAATTGCATGAACAATAAATGTTTTAAGTAAATATTAGCCTAAGTGCAAGTGCTATAAGGTTTTTTAAGAAAGTTGGTCTTTATTGTTGTTCACACTGAAGTGTCCAAGTATATCAATGCTTGAATAAAGATCTGTACAGTTCTCAACTCCTACTACAGACACTTAGAAAATATTCTAACTTTGAAATGAAAAAACTACAAGAGCTTTGCTATGCTACTTAACAATGAATGCCCTAAATGCAATAGGTACACACATTTATATAGGCAAGACTAGACACTCTATTGACATGTATGCGTCGATGCATCAAATCACGCATCAACATGTATGCATTGACACAGCTATGTAAACAAGTACACATAGTTGAGATCATGTTGACGCATTTTCATCAACGTAGTCCAAGCAATGATGACTCATTAAATTGGTACCTCTAAAGTGGAATGAACAAGTTGTTGATGATTCCTTTGAAGAGGAGAAAAAATTGGGATGGAAGAATCCTATGTGGAATCTTGAAGATTTAAGCTTTGATGAGATTGGATGGCCATATGTTAAAGGTCAAGTTTAGCCAAATATAAATAGGAGAATCCATGAACAAGTAAGTACGTTTAATCTTTACCTTAGAGATAATAGAAATGTCTCTTATGTGGAAACTAGTGTGTTTGATTCTAGTTCTTTACTTTAGCTTGGTAGTGATTTGTTCCATTGTGATGAGGAGCATCATGATTGTTGTGATGATTATGATGAAGTTGTGAGTTATGTTGTGCATGATGAAAGTAATGTAGCTTTTGATGCCATTGTTGGTAAGAGCAAGACTAATAGTGGTAATATGTTTGATATTGTATTTGATAATGATGGCTATAGTAGTAGTCATAATGAGAAGATCATTGTTGATGTGGATGTGGATATTGATAATGATGGAATTAATTATCTTGGTTGTGAAATGGACAACGTGAAGATAATCTATGTTGTGATTTTAATGGTGGAGGAAGGATAACTGAGAGACTTCCTAACACCAAGAAGAAGTATGTTGAAGTTTTATATAATAATATTATATAAGTTACTATTGAGAAAAGTGCTTTTGAGGTGAACTATTGGTTTTGTCAAAGATGGTGGTTACCTTGAAGAGCTTGATGATGAAGCTCAACTTAGTGGTAACTTTGTACAAGAGATGAGAAATCTCCATGCATAAGTTAAATCAGATCTTATGAAGAAGGCTAAAGATAGAGTCCTCATAAGAAATGAGAGAAAACAGAAGTCAAATTTTGTTTTTGGTAACTTGGTTTAGGTATACTTGAAGAAAAAGCAATTGGGGGTGTTAACTTCTCCAAGTTGAAAGTGAAGATGATGGAACCTTTAAACATTAAGACTAAGATTAATGATAATAATTTTGAAATTAATATACCAAATGATGTTGGTATGTCTTTTATGTTTAATGTTTCAAATCTTGTGTACTATCATGGACTAGTTAATGAGAAGATCATATAGGATAGCATTGATGAGTTAAAGTGGGTTATTGATCAATCTAAGCCTTTAATGATGAAGAAGCTAATCATACTCAAGTGGAGGAAAGCTTCTAACACTTTGAAAGTTAAGAGTCATGAATATTTAATGCATTAGAAGTATTAGTCCATAGATGGTGTTGTATGGGTCAATGAGACCAAACTTCATGAGTGGGAAATCACTTTGACACTTGCTCCCTTGTTCACATGAGTTCACTTTTTGAAGGATGGTAGAGCTAGTATAGGGACACCTCTTTCAATCCCCTTGTTCTTTGCTACATGTGTGTTTTGCAAGCTTCTATCTTTATGGAGACATCTTGGAGGACAAGAAGATGTCTTTCCTATGAATTAAGTTTTCATAGAAGACATCTTGAGCTTGAATAGAGACATCATGGGCTTAGAGGAGATGTATTATCTAGAGGGAAGACATCTTTCCAATAGAGGAGACATCTTGGGGACAACATCTCATGACAAAGAAAATGTCTCATCCATGGAGGAGAAGTCTCCCAGAAATAATAAACATTTCTTCCAAATGTTGAGATTTTATAAGAGACAACTCGAGAAGGTTAGAGAAAACTTGATATGATTAAGAAAATTCTAGAATTGATTGCTTGAAGTTGGAAAATAGTTGAGAGAATGTGGAAAAAGATAGAAATAGCATGGAAACTTCAAATTAAGCTTGTGAAATATTTTCTTAGGTTTTTATCTTGATTTCTTAATAAATATGTTAGTGCTTCATGTTTGTATTATGGAAAACTACAAAGAGAAGTCAAGATAGAGTCTTCATAAGAGCTCTTAAATGGGGAGAGCTTGGTAAGAGTGTGATAGAGCACATTGAGTGAGCACAAGTATGGTTCTAGCTCCAAGGTCAATGTATGTGGATTGACCTATGTGTTCTTGTCTCTTATTTGCTTCTCTCATTTGAGTCTTAGACTTGGTTTGTGAAGAGATTTTCTATCAGTTTTGTCCTGTATTAAGAACAACCATTATGTGGGTATAAAGCCCTATGCTCTTCAGCATTTTTTAAGTGTTTTAAGAGGTTTTTGATGCAAGGGTCATGCACCTCAATATACCCCAATAGGACCTAATCCACAACTTCCAAGTAGATTTAGCTTAGAATGTAAGAACATAATAAAATAGAGAAATTCTTCCTTATATTAAGATAATTCTCAAAATACATATAAAATACAGAAAATATGAAGAGCCAAGCTCAACTCACAACTCACAACTCTCCCTAGGATCTTACAGGTCACACTTGTCCTCTCTTAATCCTTAATTGCTCACAATGGAGTCCAAGCTTAAGATAAGACACTTATAAGAGATTCTCCTAATCTCTCTCAAGTGCTCTTTCTTGCCTCTCACTCAACTTCCTTACACAAGCTCTCCTTCCTTAACTCGCACAAGCATTCTCTCCTACTCATGGTCAAGGTTATGCTCTCTCTTCCCTCAATAATGGTGAATTACATCAATATTTATAAGCAATCAAAAGGTAAAAAACCTAGAAACCTTTCCTCAACTCAACTTGAAGTTCTTTATATGTTTTTGAAGTCTTCTCACCTTCTACCCCAACTATTTTCATCTTGCTTTGGTTGTTTCTCAATTGGAACACATGTTTTTGAAAGTTTCCTCATGTGTCTAGGTCATCTTTGGCTTCATGTAAATGTCCCCTATGAGAGCCCTGCTCACAAGAGAGACATCTACTATTTTTTGTACATGTCTCCTTTGGACTTGAGATGTCAACACTTCAAGGGAAATGTCTTTGGAGAGACAGTTATCTTTCTGGGGAGACGTCTATCCTATAGATGCCAAAAATAAAAATGTTTGTTTTGATGTTAGGAGCCTCTGAATGCCTCCAAAAAAGTCCCCATAAATCCTGGAACCTCCTAAACTTGTCAAAATAAGGCAAAAACATCCCAAAACATGCTAAAAAATCCAAGAATCACCCCTAACAAAATCAACACAAAAAGACACATATGTAGGGTAGAATAAGGGGATTGGAATAGGTGTTCCTACACTAGTTTTGGTTGTTTTGTGGGTTTTGTTAATCTTGTTGTAATCTTCTCTTTTGAATAATTAAAGATAGCTAGTTTTCTTATCTTCTAGCAAATAAATTATTTTTTCATAATATCTAGATTTAGTATTTGAAGTGATTAACAAGTGTTAACTTCTCCAAGTTGAAAGCCAAGACGATGAGGCATTTCAAGATGAAGATTAAGATTAATGATAATGCTTTTGAGATTGATTTACCAAATGATATTTCAAATCTTATCCACTATCATGGACTAGTTGATGAGAAGCACATATAGGGTAGTATCAAGAAGTTGAAGGGGCTTATTGATTAGTTTAAGCCTTCAATGATGAAGAAGAAAATTATACTCAAGTAGAAGAAGGCTTCTAACACTCAGGAAGTTAAGAGGCATAAATACTTGATCTCTTAGGAGGATCAATTTACAAATGATGTTGTATGAATCTATGAGATCAAACTTCAGGAATCACTTCAATCCCTTCTCCCTTGTTCACATGCATTCACTTTTTGAGTGGTGTAGGAGCTATTGTGGGAACACCTGCTCTAATCCCCTTGTTCTTTCCTATGCATATGTTTTGCAAGTTTCTAACTCTATGAAGAAGTCTTGAAGGATAATAAGATGTCTTACCCAGAATTTGAGTTTTCACACCAGGCATCTTGAGCCTAATAAAACATGTCTTAAGCTTAGACAAGATGTCTTGCCGAGAGAGAAGATGCCTCCTCAACAAAGAATACATCTTAGGGAAGACATTCTGTGACAAAGGATACATTTCATCCATGGAGGAGGTTTCTCTCAAAAATAGTAGATGTCTCTTTCAAATGTTTGGATTTTGCAAGAGACAATCCAAGGAGGTTAGAAACAACTCGTATGGCCAAGAAACTTTTAGAATTTATAGCTCCAAGTTGGGAAATAGCTAGAAGGAGGTGGAAAAGATAGAAACAATGTGAGAACTCCAAATTAAGCTTGTGGAAGGTTTCCCTAGGTTATCTTATTTACTTAATAAATATGTTGATGTTTCATGCTTGTATGCTAAATAAAGTGTGAAGAGAAGTCAAGACAGAGTATGAGGAGAAGTCTTTGTGAGATCTCTTCAATGACGAGAGCTTGGAAAGAATGTGATAGGGCATTTTGAGTGAGTGTAGGTAGAGTTCTAGCTCCAGGGTCATTATGTGTGGATTGACCTACATGTTCTTGTCTCTTATTTATTTCTCTTTTTTAAATCTTGGATTCGATTTGTGAAGAGATTTTCTAACAACTATGTCTTACCTTAAGAATAGCCATTGTGTGGTTGTAAAGCCTCATGCTCTTCATCATTGTTTGATTGTTTTGAGAGATTTTGTATGTTTTGTGGGTTTTAAAAACTCAATTGTAATCTTTTCTTTTGAATAATTAAAGAAAGCTAGTTTTCTTGTTTTCTAGAAAATAAATTATCTTTCCACAATATCTAGATTTAGTATTTAAAAGTGATTTAATATTAGAGTGAATGTACTTCAGGGAAGCTCTTATGATGAATGAAGTACACAAGGCATACAACAAAGAACACTAAGATGTCTCAATATAAAAAGTTGAATTCAAACAAGAAGATAAGGTTCTTTATTGGAATCCCATGTATGTACCATAATGAACCAAGTTTTACATATTATGAAAATGATCATACATTATACACTTAACTTTTTCTTTTGGGGCTATGATAATTTACCATCCAAAAGACTCCTAGAAGCATAGGCTAGTCAATGTTGAACAACTAAAACACTTCACATACTTCCATGTAACCAGCCATAAAAATAACACCTTAAATGAAGAATAAGATCACTCCATTTTCCGAAGCTCCTCATTTCAACATAGTTGCAAGGAAGATACTCATCTACCATAACACCTTGAAGGGGATGATAAGTTTTTCTTGTTTTTTTTATATCATTCTTTATATGTTTTTTATTTTCTTTATATTTTAATATTTATTATATATTTTCTCCTTTTTTACATTTTACTTTTTATTTTGGCTTTAATTGTTACTTTCATTTGATTTTAATTACAATCTATAATTTTATTCCATTACTATTAAGAACTTTGGTAATTATTGAATGCAATTATTAAGATTAAAGTCCTTATATAGGCTAACTTTATTTGTAGATCATGCACTCTACTGATGAGTTATTAGTTTTTTAGTGGTACAAGGTAGTGACCTCACCACATCCATTGATTTCATTTTTCTAACAAGGAGATCTATATCATGGTAGCATGATGGTTCTTTCACATGAAAACTAGAAGTAACATCTATCTTATTACCTAACAAACTAGGAAAAGACCAAGTGAGAATGGAAAAGGGTGTGGCCTAATGGGTATTTATTGGAATTTCTTCTTAACTTCCTTTATTAAGTTCTATGGATCCTCTAAAGCATATCATCACTCCTACTATAAACCATATAAGGAAGTATGTCCTCATAATTTATAGTTTCAGAAAAAAAAAAGAAAAAAAAATACATCCATATGAATATACCTTAGGATATAAGCATTGGTCATGGGACTGAAAAGACATGTTGCCCATGCCTAAAGGCATCCCTCTAACTAAGGCCCAAATTTCTTTATAAATGATCTCTAACTACTTCCTTCCTCTATTTTCTTCTTCTCTTGGAGTGATGATTCTTCTCTATGGTTGTTGTAGACTAATGATGCTAGGAGAGGAGGAATACATCATTGTGAGGCCACTAAAAAGGACATGAACTTGGTCTAGACTTAGAACGGACCAATATCAGATCATCCTAATCACACATTTCACCAAGAATATCTACTAGCTATGGTATGGATTTCTCTCTCTCTCTCTCTCTCTCTCTCTCTCTCTCTCTCTCTCTCTCTCTCTCTCTCTCTCTCTCTCTCTCTCTCTCTCTCTCTCTCTCTCTACCATTCTGGCATTCCATTTTCTCATCTCATTGCATTATATCATGGTTAACTATTAGTCTTATTTTATACATTATGTAATCGTAAGATAGCTCCTTATGTGGGTATGGTGTTTAACCTCAACTACAATTCATTCTCGTTAATGTGACACAAATGTACTATAAATATGTGCAACACATAGCTCATTTTTCACATTTTTCTTCAAATGCAAAAGTAGTTTTTGTAATTTTTCAGAGCTCAAAACCTTTCAAGACCATAACTTCCTTAATACTTAGCTATTTTTCTTTGTTCTTCAATCCTGAGGTTCTAGAAGTACACTTTATGTTATGGGAGCATCAAACGCTAGGGTTTGACAAAAAAAATTTTGCAAAATTCTGGTAATAACCCATAAATAAGATATTATCATAATATTAAAATAATGATTCCAAGAGTTAATACTACTAACCAATATTTGTGAAATAAAAATTAAAATAGTAATAAAATATTATCATATACCTACAATCACTCAAATAAGAACTTAACATCAAGCTTAGGTTAATCAAATAGTGGAAGGGTATTTATACTAAAGAAGATTATAATCCCAATAACTAAGTTGGGTTTACATTTGTGATTATATGGTACCCAAGCAAGGACCACAAGTAGAAGGGTCATCACAGCCTAGGGAAAATTAATATTATGAAGGAAGGAGACACCAATAGTAACCACAACAATAATAATAACATCAAGAATAAGTGATCGAGGCAACCCATACTACCAAGCTCTTACATGAAGAGCTTGAGGTGGAATTTGTTCGTCAAATTTCCATAGCTAAAATGGGACAATCTAGGCAAGATGAGGTTCCAAAACCATAATCAAATCTAGAGGTCATGGTTATGGAGGGCTGCCTAGAGAAGGTTCAAAGAAAATAAGTTCAGAGCTCCATCCTTCAAGAACTGAACTTTATACCTTTCCTAGAGTTAGCATTGGAAGAGGTTAGGACATAGCTACAAGGATCTACACTATGACTAATTCTCTACACCAGTGGAGAATTGTACATGGGTGAGAATTACCTCTCCTAGAATAACTAACAAGGACATGCAATTGTGAAAATCAAAAACATTACCAACTCCTATTCAGTTGAGGCAATAGGAGATGTCCTCAAATTTCCAAACAATATGGCAAAGCTAGCAGAATTCTTAATGTAAGTAGACCTTGAGGCAAAGAGAGAATGGATTCAATGGTATTATAGAGTGGACCATAAGGAGTACAAGGCCCTAATTAAGGCTTAGCATGCTTATTTCAAGATTACAACCTATCACCTCGATTCCATAGTAAGTCTAATTAGGATGACTATTTTCTCCACCAACGCATGCACAACACTAACTAGAAAATTCTAAGTCAACCTTCCCTAGATAAGAAGGATAGAAAAATCCTTCTCTTTCCCTACCTCGTTAGAAAACTCTACAAGATGGGAGGCATATCCTACTATGTTAATACTGTGGTCAATAAGGTTCTTGCTACATCACGGTAGGAGATGATAAAGAATAAAGCACTTGTTAAGCTCTAGGAAGAGGAATTTCCACTTTCATCACCACCTATAACACGAAAGAAAACTTTGAAAATGATGGTAGTTGCTAAATGCTTAATGTAACTTAGAGAACAACAGTTGCAACAATAGGCCTCTAGAGGTAATGGTGAGTCCTCTTTGTATCACCCAACCATGAGCCATCTCAATGAGATCACAAGGATCATCAGCTGGTCAGTAGATGAAATGGCACCACTATTCACCTCACAATGAAACCAAGCTTCTGTTCATTCCAATCCTAATATCAAAGAATTCACTATGTTCATTCCAAGATAAGAATTTTCCAAAATTTTTGGGAACATACTAGCTTTCTTTGTTATCCTAAAAGAAGCAAAAAGAGTAACATCCTTGGTCATGCTGCAAAAGGGATAAGATACTATAATAGAAGTGATAGCTGATAGAGTTGGAGAGTCTATAATTTTTTTTGTAGCATCTATCCCTAATGTACCTACCATGATGAATGTCCAAGTATCAGCAAGTTCATGAAGTAGGAGAATAAGTGTAGTGTAGCATGAAAAGGTGCTTCAATGACTAGTCAAAGCTAGGCAGTTGATTCCAAAGATCTTTGAACTCATGAAAGATATATCAAGCATCCCATCACAGTTGCTAGAGAAAAGGGGTAAGTCAATCATTACCCATGCATAACTTAAAGATGCCACCATTAGTAATCGACAATTAGTGGCTGATGTTGTAGAACTTAGAGTCCACTTGTCAAATCCATTTATTCTCAAGCCCAAGCTCATAAGAGATGAAGCCTTTCAATAGGTTTAAAAAAAATTTAGGAGGCTGAGAATGCTAAGGAGATGACAATATTTGATATATTACTATTGAAAGCAATGATTAATTCTTCCAACCATGATCTAAGAGAATCACCACATGCGCAATGCTAAATAATAAAAGGACCAAATGGTCAGATATATTCAACAATAGTAAGAATATGAGAGAGTAAAGAATCACTACAAGGACCAAGTCAAATTGCTCAATGAGGTAAATAAGAAAGAAATTAGATTGGAAAAGGCAAAGATAAATGAAGCCCTCTAACAACCCTAACAAAGAGGTCATGTATGATAGCCTATCTTCAATGGCCTTAATGCCTATAATCAAGCTAATACTTGAAGGAGGTCCAGATTGAAGAGATGACATGGTACATAGAGTTAGCTAACCTTTGTTATGTAAACTTGGAAATCCTAATAGTGGAAAGATCAAGATCAAAGTTGAAAAAGTAGGTGGCCAACTCCTAAATCCTTTATAAGGTAGAATTCAAGCTCCATAATGAAACAAAATGAAAGCTAGAAATAGCCAATGTTGAGCTTGAAGTTCTCAAGAGCAATTTCATAAATCAAAGATCAATTACTGAGAACCTAAACAAGAGAATGAATGATTACCAAGAGCTACAAAATATTATTCGTACATTCGACATTGAATGTAAACAGTTTATAGCCTAGTTTATTCACATGAAGGAGATGTTTCCAACATTTTACTCATGGGATATACTAGCACAAGCCCATCCAGGTGAAGCATCCTAAACTGTCCATGACCCACGAGGCAAGGAGGAAAAAACAAAGGCACTTCTAGATACCTTCTAATTTTCAATAGCAATATGAAGACAACCTAGACCTCTAGTAGAACATAGACATGATGAAGGATCCTTTGCATAATATGAGCCTCCACCTCCATGCATGGTATGAAGATCTCATCCCTTTCCACTCTATCCAATCATTGCCTAAAAATTTTGTTAAATTATCCAAATTTCTTAAATCTTACATATTTTTTTTTATAATCCCACAAGTAATATGTAAACATTGCACTCAGAGATTTGTTTGTTTGTTGTAGTTAGTCTATCAATTCCATACTCCAAAAGTCTTGTAAACAATTTGGTTTCATTTTTGTTATTCACTCGAGGATATGTTTTCAGTTATTTGTGAGGGTATGATGAAGTCTAAATAAGTTAGTTGTATTAATGCATGCTCATTACTATAGTCCCATGAATGCAGCCTTGGATGTGTTCATGCATATGTGTTGATACTGATCCTCCCTAAGTCTATATAAATGCACACACGAGATACATTTATGACATGTTTAATCATTCCTCTAGTGAAGCTCTTGTAGTTTTCTTAGTAGGACCTAGCAAAATTTCTCTCTAAGTGCCACATGGATTGAATTGATTGTATAGAGTTTTATGCGAGTGTAATATATACCTAGATACTTTTGCATCAAGAAAATAAAATTAAGATTTTTTTTCTTCATTGAAACACTTGAATTAGCATTCAATTTACTTAGAAGCACTTTACTTTACATGAACTTTACTATTCTACACATAAGAATTTAATATTTTATTCGATAGTAACATGAGTATGACCACTTCAAGCATAATATGCTAACACTTGATAATCCAAGTAGTGAATACTTGGTACACCCAGTAATGAACACTTGGTAATCCAAAAACATTAGTATAAGTTCAGGATTTTTACGAAAAGTGGAAATAGATACTCTATGTTTATAATAGTTTAGCTTAGCTTTATTTTTGCTAATTAGTTAAAAGTTTAATACTTCAATTACTTCATCTTTTAATACTTTTAAAGATAAAAATTATAGAATTATAAATACAAATTTCTTATACCTTAATCAAACTTAGCCATACACAAGAAGTTAATACAAGTGATGATTGGGAAGACAATGACCAATCATCTCATGTTTGAATATCTAGGATAAAGTCCACTTGGGTAGAAGAGGTTCATGGATTTTGACCAGATTACACAAACATGCTTATGATTCGTATGGTTGGATGTACTGGATTACTCACTACTCATCATAGGGCAATGAATAAAATTGGTGTGTTGATATAATTCTGAGAAATTCTCTATATGTTAGAAGGACAACACAAATGAGATCACTAAGGAAAAAGAAAGAGAAATTAGAAGAGTTAATTTCCTATCAAGGGAACAATTATTCCATAAAGAGATAGAATTCTTAGAAAGGTTTTGAAATTGCCATAATTTTAGAAAGAGAGAAATATTATTCTTAGTAGTAGCGATAGCTAAGAAGAAGTTGAGCAAGATGCTAATTTAAGATGCAAACAACCAATCCCTTTTTATTTAGGAGTATCCTCCTGTTTATAGGCTAAAAATGACTCATAGGTTGTAGGGGAACAACGCATGGGGGTGCACAAAATCTTCCAAAAGGTTTTAGAAATTCTGGATAGGAGAATTGATGTGCAGATAGTTGAGATGAGAATTGACATAAAGTGTTATATAAGATTGAAGCTAGAAATTAAATAGTTAGCTAATTCGCTACAAAAGCAATACTTGACACCGAATGTCAAAAGTGAGATTGATGATGGACATCAAAGAACTAAAGGTAGATTTGATGCTAAAGGCAATGTGGGACATCGATACTAGAAGCTGCAAATGAAAAACTAAAAGAATGACATTATAGATGACATGAGAGATTTCTTCTAGTAAGCTAAGGATAGAAATCCAGAGATTACGTTGCAAATAATGAAAAATGTCAAATATGGACTATCGAAGATAGCTTGAGGCTGAAAAGCCATAGGATGTACCCATAACTCTAACTTATGTAGAAAGAGCCAAAGTGGATATGACATTGGCCTCTCTTGATGGATATTTCTAAAAAGATAAAGTAGAATCCTTCAAGAAAAGACACCAACTAGAAGAGACCTAGAAGAGGGTTAAAAGAAGCAAGATGATAGAGAAAAAAGTCTAGGACATCATTGATGCATCTATAGTGGAATGCTACACCACAAAAGTGAGGAATGGCTAGATATGAGAAAGAATATGTATAAAATGAAAATGTAGCACTCCCTAATCCACTCAATTCTCTCACTCACATCCTCACTAAAGTAAAGTAGAGATACTCATTTGGCGTTACCAATGTAGAGCATGAAAAAAAAGGGATAGAAAAAGAAAGGGAGATAGTTGAAAGCCAAAAGAGAAAGTAATAAAATAAGGAGAAAGCATACTAGGAACATTGCTAATACACCCATGATGGGATGTTATGTCATAGAAGTCGAATGTGGCTAAATCCTTAAAGCTAACCTCTTCCTTACCTTAGTCATAAGAAAATTTCACACTACTTAGATCATTCTACACTTAACATTCCCACCCTACATCAAGGTAAAGACACTTATTTGGCCACTATAATGTTGAATATAGAGATGAATGGAAATAGATGAGGAGAGGAGATGAAAGGAAGAAGAGAGAAATATAGTATGGCTAAGTAGAGTTTATAATATGTGAAAACAAAGAGAAAAAAAGCATGAGAGAAAAGCAAATAATTCCCATACACCTATCATGAGGACAATGCTATGCTATAGAAGTGGGGCATGGCTAAATCCTACCCACTATATTGCCAAAAATAATTTCATATATACTATCAAAGTAATCCCTCCCTATCCAACTTAATAATATGCTTAGCTGTACCCTCACATGAAGCAATGAGATATTTAGCCATTTAAAACCCTCACTTGTTATGTTGAGCACATAGAGTAGAACAGGATAAATAACATAGGAGAACATGAAGAAAATAGCTATAAAAATAGCAAAATATGAGATAGAGAAGGGGATATAATAATCAAAATAAAAAGGAAAAATAGGGTTTAGAGCAAACCTATTATCCCAACATAGTACATATTTTTTTGTAGTCAAGAAAAGCTAATAAAAAGAAAAATACCACTGGAGAAACACTTATTCAACCTCAAATATTTAGCAAGTTTAATTTTATATGTTGGCTACATGTAATAGTGCTTTAGGAAGCTTCTATTGATAGGATCTAGAAACTAATGTCCTTCTAGATCAAACAGAAAGTAAGTGTCATTTTGTAAAAAATAAATCACCAAGAAATGACACTACTAATTGGGGGAGAATTTTGTATCTCTAGAGCTCAAAAAATGGCAAAGAACTAGATCACCCTCATGAATCTTTTTGATTTTGACATGTGTAAAGTAATGACATTGTATATTTTCTTGATATTTATGTAGATGTTAAAGAGTATCTTGTCATTTTTTTTCAAGAAGATTCAACTCAATACATCACATATTGTTGATGTCTTATTCTAAACACCAATCGTGAAGAGCAACACAAAGAGATGGGATCTAGAGCTCAACTAGTAAGATTGCCTAGGAATCATAGGTTAGAACATATAAGATACAACCAATAGCTATATAGAAAATACTACGATAGATCCATAGGGTATGAGATAGTTGTATGTGCTAACTAAAATAGGTTTTATTGACCATGATTTGAAGAAAGCAAATGAGAGTTTTAGTAGTGGACCTAGCTTGACCGTTAGACTAAGGATAATAAGGTGATGAAAAGAATTGAGTGATGTGATATATGGAGCTAAAATTAGCAACCTCCTTTCTTTTGAACTAAGATTCATTATTAGTTATAATTTAGAGAGGTAAGCCAAAGCAAGTTATTATGTGATTAAGGATGAAACAATAGATGAAATGGTATTTGGTGGAATGCAAAGAAATAGCTTCTACACACTTAGTAAAGTATTCCATAGCAATTAGAATAAATCAGTGCCCAATAGATGAAAGAAGGGTAATGGTACCAATATGGTCCAGACCATACTTTTGAAAGGAATATGTGACCTAAGACATGTTAAGTTCCTATGAAAGAATATAGTTAAGAGAAGCATGCCTTTGGAGAGCATCACGTGTCTTGACCAAGTCAAATGCATCTTTAAAAAAGGTTGGTTGTCAATAGTCTAAAGAAATGTTATAAGTAGCTAAGGAGCATGACTCTAATTATCCTTCATAAACTCCTAAGTGAACTTGATCAAGGACTACCTTAGACTCTAGAGGACTATCTTAGACTCTACAGGACTAAGATAATGTAGAAGAACACCTATAGAAGAAACATGACATAAAATATTAGGATTCACCAACTAAAATTATTGGCTACATTTATGCAAAGCATCCTTTTGAGTAGGCATGAGATGTCTAGGTTGTTGACCTTTTGGTATGTCAAAACCTTAAGGAAAATGGAGAACATAGGATGTTTATGTGGTGTTGTGTTTATAGGGCAGAATTCTGTGTGGATAAAAACTTCACAAAGACATCATTAAGAACCTGGATTGAGACAAGAAGGCATGCAAAAGCTCAAGCACATGAACAAGGAATGAAGAATTCAAGTGCAAAGAAAGATTGAAGAAAGATGTCTCCAAAGAATAGTAGACATCTTGAAAAATTGAAAGTAGCATAAGCTAAGATGTCTCTACAAAATAACAAATGTCTTTCATCAAACAAAGACATTTTCACTAGACAAAGACATCTTCTTAGAATGAAGGCTAGTTATAGAAATATGTCTTTCACCATATGACGACATCTTCCCATAATGGAGGCTAGATGCAAAAATACATCTCAACCATGAAGAAGACATCTTTCATGATCGTTAGCTAGCCATTGCACAAGTTCCAAGATCAATTTGGAAACATAGTGACTATAAGAAGACATTATTCTCATTGGGAAAATAGCAAGCTTTAGTACTATCAATTGTAAATCATTTAGCAATCATAGTAATCATTGTTATTTCTCATTGTACTATCTTTTTTCTATTGTAATTGGTTAAAGTGTGTTGTACCTTAAAGTAAAATGATCAGCAAACTTAGTTACATTCATTCCTTGTTATTGTTGTTCTCTTTTGTCACCCTGTAGGATTGATGTGCTTCTTGAGAGAAGGCATCTTGCTTGAGTTGGTCAAGATCCTATGAGATTGAGTGTTGCTATAGTGCCACAATACTCCAAAGTTGAGCTCAAGTTGTAATGGTTGTGGGATCCTAGAAATCACATTCTAAGCTTTTTGGCACCTTGCAAGGTTGAGTGGTTGGTGCAGAGTCACAACCCTCCAAAGTGGAGCTTAGATTTTGTATAGGATATGGTGCCATTCAAACCATCTTTGATCTTGTTGGAACCTTGTGGGGTTCAGAGTTGTTGCAAAGACAAAACTCTCCTTAGTAGAGCTCAAACTTTGTAAAGGTTATGATTTCCTCTAAACCACATTTTTGAAGGAACAAAGTTTGAAAGTGTGCAAGTGATCTACCCTCCAAGTGCAGACTACCCAAGTTGGAGAACCACATTAAAATTGGTTGTGTTCATTGTATTGGGGAATTTTTGTGTTCATTGTATTGGGGAATTTTTTATTTGGAGAACTTATTCATTCCCTCCCCCCCCCCCAAAGACTCTAAGTTCAACGATCCTCATAGGTATTTCCCCAATTGTGAGGTAATGAAAAATATCAACATATTGCTTATTATCATCATTTGTGTTAATAGCTCTTCTCAAGATGTTAGGAGATAGCCTAATAAGTGTCAAGAAAACTCACTACATGAGTTAATCTCCAATAGAGAAAGGAACACCATGGATGGTAAAGGTTACCAACGCATCAACTAGTATGTTTTCAAAGTGTGGGGTGTGGCTCAAAGTATAAGCAGAGAATTAATAGATACGTTTCTTAGAGATTTTGAGATAAGAAACTAAGTAAGAAGTCTTGCAATTGTAATCACCATCAACTTGATTAATAATGAGCTAAGTGTCATCAGAAATAGTAGTAGTCTTGACATAAATTTATAAGGCTAGTAATAGATCTTGTATTAGAGCCTCATATTTAGCTACATTATTGGTGCAAGGAAAATCAAGCTTGCAAACTTGATAGAGAATTTGTTTAGTAGAAATAATAAGAACACATAAATTGTAATTCAGAAGTAATTGTTATGACCAAAAGGTTCAATAATATAGAAGTGTAGAAGGAATTTATTTGAAGAAAAGAACAAATATCAACTACAAAATAATTTTATTAAGGTTAATACTTATTACAAAATCCTATAAAACACATCCAAATGATACTGCATTAATTTTGACAAGATATCAAAGTGAGGAGAAGGCATAACATTAAGTAATTAACAATAATGTACAAAAAATAAAAATAAAAATCTTGAAGATGTGACCAATTCCATATATAATATGACACTAAATGAAGAGGATAACAAGCATATCCTAAAATCACTAGTGAATAAGATTACAATTATTGACTCTCAAAAGCTTATGATGAAGTACTACAAGACTTGGACAGGAAGAATGAGGATCATTCTACAAGATAGCAGACTCTGGCATGTTATTTCAAGTACTAACTTTCAACTTGATGATGTTTGGAAGAGAGAACAAAGTGATATGACCTTAAGCAGTTTATATACTAATATATCTAATGAATTATCTCATCTAGTATATGGTATAAACATAGCTATAAAAATTTGAGGATATCTCTAAAAGATTTTTGGATTATTAGATTAAGAAAGAAAAGATTACCTCTTCTTAAAACTATAAATAATGAAGATGAATGTAGAACAAAAATTAACTTTATTAAAGATATAAGATGGTTATATTAGAACTTAGATATAAAAATGAAGAAGTAACTAATGAAAAAAAATAGTTATTTGACTCTTATGAACACTTCTAGCTAAGTATAAAGGTTTTACTTAAGCACTTGATACCTTAGGAAAGAGACCAAACTTTCCAATATTAATAGCTCAATTGTAACTACAAGAAATAAAGATGGAATTTAAACAAAAATCAAAAAATTCAAAACAAGTTATGTATACCTCAAAAATAAGAAAGGAAGATAATGGACATAATATTATTATTATGATAGTAAGCAAAGTTTAAGATTTAATAATCAAAGAAATCAAAAATAGACTTCTCATATATGTGGAAAAAGAAAACATATACTCAAAGATTACTAGTTTAATCTTAAGAATTCAAAATTCTCCATCATTGAATAAAGAATTATCAAAGAAAACATCTGTCAATAAAAGTGGAATAGAAACAATAATAATAATTTGAACAATTATCATAATAATGAAGCAAATTTGCTAGAATATGAAGTAGTCTCAATTATTAAGGGTATTACGAGTTAGAATAAAGTGGCCAAAGGAGAATATAGTACCTATTATATTGGTTCTAGATGTTATTAACATGTATCAAGAAATCATAACATTTTTCAAAACCTATGTGCTAAAAATGCTACTGAAGCTACAACATCTACTAGAGCCATTTGTAAGTATAAAGACATTGGCAACATCAATATGAAAATTGTAGATCAACTGGTACAAATTAAGAATGCGTACTACACCCTAGCATTTAAACAACACAATTTACTATCTATATTTCAATTGGTCAAAGCTAAATACAAACTAGTCTTTAAATAAGATTTGAGCAGGAACCTAATATGTATAATAGTGGAAAGAAAATCATAAAAGAAGATAGTAGAGACAAGAATGAAATGAAGTTTTTAAGTTACATCCAGTAAGAGAGGTTATCTGCTTAGAAACTCATAAAACTTAGGATGAAAAGTTATGACATATAAGACTTTTTCATATGAACAAAAATTAATGTACAAGTTATTTTCTCATGGTATATCATAGCTTAATATAAAGTATAATATATTTTGAAAATCATGTGCTATTAGTAAGCAAAAAAGAATAACTTTTTCATGTACAAGAAATGCAATTACAACAACCAAGTTAGAGATTATACATTCAGATGTTGGTTCATACAAAATGTAACTTCATTAGGAGAAGTAAGATACATTATAAACTACATTGATGACTAATGAGCGGCTAGGTACCCCTATGCCCAACCATACAAATCACAAAGAGTTTATGCACGATCTGGTCAAATTCCATGGACTTTGTCGTTTCCAATACACTAGTCCTTTAGGAAGTGAATCTAGCCTTAAGGTCAATCATTGTCTTCCCAATTACACTTGTTAAGTTCATTGGTATGGTTAAGTGTAACTAAGGCATCCGATTTTTATCATTTTATGTTTTATAGTTTGGTGCTTGAAATGTAGATAAAAGGAATTTGATTAACTAATCTAAATTAATCAATTAAGTAGCATTTAACTAATCTTAACATAAGCATTTGATCCTACTTTTCGTACATGTCCTAAACCGACATATCCACTATTGGACGACTAAGCACTATGCTACTGGGCATACCAAGCAATAATGCTACTGAGATTACCAAGCGAATACATGTTACACTCGAAGCAGTTGTACTTATGTGTGTAATCTATCTCATTTAATTGCCTCATTAATGTAATAACTAGGAAATATTTAATGACTTAATTGAAAGCATTTAATAAATAGTTGGAAATAGTAAATGCATAAATAAAATAGCTAATCTATTTAAAGTGTTGCAAGGTTTATCAGAAATCTTGTCTTTATTACCACATACACTGTCATGCTCAAGTACAACAATGCTCAAATAAAGATCTGTACACTCAATGACTCCTGCTATGGGCACTCAAGGAAAAAATTCTAACTTTCAAATGGAAAAAATGCAAGAGCTCTACTACAACTACAATCCACTTATGCCATAAATTTGGTTGTAAGTGCATATTTATAGCCAAAAATCAAGAAAATCGACACTACATCTTTGGGGCCTTGTCAAGGCAGCATCAACTAGGCCTCAACAATGAGGCCTAGTCGATGAGGTCACGTCAACGAGGCCTCGTTGATGCAACCAACTTAACATGACTCATCATACCCCCACGAGTGAATGAAAACTTGTCCTTGAGTTTTATTACAAAATTGGGAAGGTATAAGATTATTGATTAACTTTTCTTTATACAAAAAAAGTTGACTGACTTAACAAAAAATGGAGTGTACAAATCAACACATTATAATAAATAAAGGTGTTTAGGACACAAAATTGAATACAATGATTCAAATTCTTTAAAATAGGACAACATGTTCCTTGATGGTGTGAAGCTTATTGGAGAAGATCAAATGGTACTAGGGGTGGTGGTTCCTGAGGCTCTGAGGGACATTCACCGACTTCACACACTGGTAGTGTTTGAGGTGGCTGCAGTTGTCCTACTACTGCTATGACTTTAGGTGAGAGGCGAAAAGCATCCAACAGTGCTTTCATTTTCTCCTCCTTACTCCTAGGATCATGCATTGTCCATGTAGCTTTCCCAATGTGGGTTAGAATGGGCACATCCCAAGGACACGAGATTATTGGGAACAACTCCTTAGCATTGACAAACTAGGTAGCAAATTATTTATGTTCAATGTCGAATACTCTTACTATGTTCTTAAGCTCCTGGTAGTCATTCACTCATCTAGCTAGGTTCTCAGTGATAGATCGTTAATCTTCGAATCGTCCTCTGAGAACTTCGAGTTTAGCGTTAGTAGCCTCAAGCTTTTTCTTGGAGTCCTTGTGGTGTTTGAACTTAGCCTCATATAGTAGATACAAGCTATCCACTTATTTTTCCAACTCTAAACATGCCTATCCAGCAATCAGCATTTCTAGGTTTACATAACAGAAATTGGCCAACTCCATGTACTCTGTCATCTCCTTGATTTGAAACACCTTCAAGTAGATCTCTACTTTGTTATAAGTGTTAATCCCATCAAGGATGGGCTGCCACATATTTATTCCTTGCTGGAGTTGCTAGAGAGCTTCATTCAATTTCACCTTTGTCATCTAAATTTTCTTTTCATTCACTTCCTTCTGCAAATTGACCTAGTCCTTGTAGTGATTTTTCACTTTCTCAAATTTGAGTGCTTCATTCTTCTAGGCGACGATCTCGATGGTCAATTTCTGACACAAGGTGCATACCTCTTCCATTGATAGATTATGGTTCTCTACAGCCAATTTCCTCTTTTCAATGTTTCCCCTGGCAAGCTACTCCTACTATTGATGAATGAATTCTTACATTTGATCTTTCTATGCATCAACATCTCGTAGGTGATGATTATGTGTGATCAATGATTCATTCTTTTGGTGCATCTGATTCAAGTTCTTTTTGATTGAGTACGTTTTAGCTTCTACTATAGGCTATTTAAAGATGGCCATCAGTACCTCCTCCTCAGCCTTCTGAAATTGTTCTTGAAGCTATTTGATAGTTTCATATTTTGTCATTGTTGGGTTAAGGATTGCTTATTCTACAAGTCATTCATGAAGTTTAGAAACCTCCATAGACAAGCTTTGATTTTGCTCTTGGATCATTTCTACTTAATATCACATACCCGATATCGAGACCTAGAAAACCATGATTTATCATACCCCCATGACTAAATAAAAACTCTTCCTCAAGTCAAACAAAGTGAGGAACAATTTCATTCAATTACAAACAGTGGATAGGTATGGGATTATTGAATGAACATGGACTGTTTCATGTCGCAATGTGGGATTAAACAAAATCTAGACACAGACACAAAATACAAAACTTGTGGAACTCATGTGGTTCCTGGTGGTGGGGGCTTCTCCATGGCGGCCTTTCCTTTGTCTTGTGCTCTAAGCTTCTAAAATTGATATCTTTGAAGAAGTGCCTGAAGTTTCTTCTCTTCTATTCGAGGATCATGAGCCATCCATGCTGACACATAAAAGGACATGTAATGATTC
Organism: Gnetum montanum; assembly: GCA_015680685.1. Lineage (NCBI taxonomy): Eukaryota > Viridiplantae > Streptophyta > Gnetopsida > Gnetales > Gnetaceae > Gnetum > Gnetum montanum. Next base: position 459,150 of record MNCI01017497.1, read on the forward strand.
TAAGGAACATTCAATAAAATAATGATAAAGGAAAGAAAAAATTTGGCAATGGAGTACTTAGAGGGTATAAAATGATGTGGTGGTGTGTGCAACAAGTACAAATTACAAAAGTCACACAAGTGGGTCCTCACCAAAGCAAGTTCCAACCTATCATGCCCTCACATAACCACACCTTAAAATGTCTATAGGCACTAAAAGGTTTAAATACAATTCACACCTATGCAACAAAACACACACAGGTTAAATGCCACTACGATGAGATATGAATTCTATGCCACACAAAACACAAGTTAGAAATACTTGGATAGTGAGATGAGAGAAACTATAGAAGGAATTGCAGAGATTGAGATCTAAGGTAATTTACCCTAGGCACAATGAATCCAAAGTGTTTTGCATGCTTAAGATACCATTAGCCTTTCACTCTAAGATCCAGACCAAGTCCATATCTCTGATCAATGACATCGCATTATTTCATCCAATGATAGACAACCATAAGAGCATCATGACAGCAAGGTGTACGATCACTTGGCATTTTTTCCAAGGGAGGAGTGATTCAAATTTATCTACAACATGTTTTTCTTGATCTTTTCTTTTCTATTTTTCTTCTTTTTCTTTTTTTGACCATTTGGTACTTTGTCTTTTCCAAAAGTGATCTAGAGAAGCCCCCAACCTTCAGGCATGGATGCATGTCTTTCCAGTGGAACCCCCCCAAAACAAGATTGAGTTCCTTTATTGAGTGCCTTATCACAACTCTTACTCCCATTTTTCATTAGATCTACAAGGATCTTAGTACAACCAAGTGGCATGATAGCACATACAGATGTTACCAAAGAGAATCCACAAGTTCCCTTGATGTCACACCCTTACCATTCCCTCTTTGTCTATCACTCTTCGCTCTGGGCATAATGAGTACAAAGTTACTTTAAGTTTTAATGATAGCAAGAATATCATCGTACACAAAGTAGAACCTCTTATTAATAGAATGGGTGGGTGGATGTCGTGGGCTCACTATCTAAATAATTAATCCCTTGTGACTTGATAGCATAGAACAACACCTCAACTGATTGGTTACATGAGTGTTTTATTCATAGATGATATTACCCACAAAAAATAAAATGAAAAATTGAAAAATAAGAAATAAGAAAACAAAAAATTGTAAAACTAAAGAAAAGGAAAAACATTTACTAATTCTACTTGTTAGAATGGGGGGTATCCCCCATGACTAAACCTTTGATCATGGCGAGAATTAATAAATGGAAAGTTTGGCTTCATGCATGTTGGAAATATTGGGGTCTAGTCATATCTAAACCACTAGGTGTCTTTTGGTGTGGTGGCAAGAATGTACCCAGATTGGGATTCACACATGTGATTAAAGTAGGCATAGTGGGGCAGATTATAAGATGTGGTCATGTGATAAGGAGCTGACCCACTATGGCACCTGTGACCATGAAACGGTATGCAAGGATCGATATGCCTCCTCATGTTGTCGTATTCATTAGGCCACATGGTGGTTGTAGTATTGATTGGTGGCTTAGATAAGGTAATAGGAGGCATTGAGTTTGAAGACGAAGGTGCATCACAATGCTGGGCTTGTGATGAGTTGGAGGATGCAATGGGTTTAGAACTGTGATGTCTCTTTCTATAGCCATGCCTAAAGAAAGGACACTTCTAACATTGTGGAGAACTCCCACTACTGTTGATAGTAGTAGCACAAGTGATGTTCGTTGGTTGATGCTATGGTGTCAAACCTTCCAATACAACTAGTGGAAATGTAGAAGGAGGTGGAGGATGAGAATATTAAGAGTAAGGAGGAGTGTAAAGAACATGAGGTGGTGATCCCATAGGAGAGGACATGGGTTGATGATACTTGGGAGAATGATAACAATGAGGTGAAGCAGAAGATGGTGATCTAGTTGGAGAAACAGGATGTTGAACATAATAAGCACTTAGTTTCAGGGGATATGAAGGGTGTGGTCCATTTGGCGATGGTCTCCCTCATGACTGGGGGTTTTTCCACTATGGTTGAGCACAATAATAACGCCAGTAAGAATTTTCCCATGGATAGTATGATGAGTTGTGGAACTGCCCATAAAGTTGTGGGACAATGATGCACCCAACCATGTACTTTTATACAAAATCTAGATGTAACATTCTTCCCCAATGCTCATGTAGATGTGACAAGATTGGGCATTGTCCTTTTGAATGATCGTATAGGCAAACATCGCATTGATACTTATGTTTTTCATTTGAGCCCCTATCCTCATTTTCTTCAGCCCTTCTTTCCAATTGTCTAATGGTGTTCTACCTTGTTTCTCTATTTGGCATCCTCTATTTGTTCTAGGTATCAGAGTGATCATGCATGGTTCTACCTCCAATAATGTTTGCATATTCTCTACATTTTTCATGTATCCACTTTGTCATTTTATTAATCTTTGCCTTGATTTCATCGAGTGATTTTAGTATTGGCAAAGATGAGGATGGTTCCACCTCATCAAGGTAAATTGATTTCTCCTCTTCATGATCATGGACCTTCATTACTTTAAGAGTGCGGTCCTATTGAGATCTTTCAACACTCTTCCATTTGGCTATTTCTCCTTCTTCTTTTGCTACCTGCTTAATAAGATCTTGGAATTGGTGGGTTCGTAGTTCATACAGTTAACTTGGGACATACATCCCTAGGGTCTCCCTTGTTTCATTACAGAGCCCATCCATGATGTGATACATTAGCCTTTCCTCACAGAACCCATGGCCTAGGCAGTTGTTTAATAGTGAGTAATATCTTTCTAAGGTCATGTCCAAAGGTCCATGTTGCCCTTGTTTCCACTCCTAAATTTGTCTCCTCAAGGCTAACACTCCTGCATAGGTTTGATATCTTTCTTTGAAGAGTTCTACCATTATTAGCCAATGGCAAATTGATTTTGGTTTTAAAGACCTATACAATACTTTTGCTTGGCCAACGAGTGTCATAGGAAAGAGCTTAAGTCTTTGTCACCCATTATCAATGTTGTTCCATGTGCAGGCATCGTAGAAGGCTTGTAAATGGTGTTGTGGATTCAAATCATAGCCTCCTGAGAACTTGGGAAAGTTGTTTAAATCAAGTTTGGGTAGACGGCTTTTCTTACAATTCCTACGGGATATTTGAACAACCTCTATTATATGCATTAGGCTCTTAGTGGCTAGCAGGGGTTCATCGTCACTAAATAAGTTGGGAGTTTGTGAGTGAGGATGATGTTATCTATGTTCATGTTGGCGATCCTAATTTTTCCTGTGAGTTTTGTTTTTATTTCTACGCCAACCCCTTAAGAAATAGTCATCTATGTCACGACCTAATGTTGAAGGGATAGAGGAGGAGAGAGAACTGGAAGACTCATCATGATTTTTGTAAGTCTCCCAATCATCCACTGATGTATTCTTGCTAACCATTGAGAAGACCCTAGGCCTTATGGACCCCCTTGTTCTATGGGATGTCCCATCCTCACTAAAGGTGTTTAAGTTGGATGACAAGAGTCCTTGAGTATTTTTGGGATGTCCCTGAACATATGAAACTCCTGCATAAGATTGGGTACTCCAAACTTCTTCTTCATCATAAATTGCCTCACTAGTCATTATGTTAACATTGTCTTGTGAGAGAGATATTGTTGTGAATTGTGTGTGACTTAATTGAAATTAAATTCTTTTCTAAAAGATATATCATTAATACTTTATTATAGCAATATTGTATGATATAACTAATATAGATAACTAGCACCATCCCCGACAACAGTGCTAATGATGAGCACCGAGGTACCCCTACGCTCAACCATATGAATATAAGATTGTATGCATGATTTGGTCAAACTCTATGGATGGACTAGTTGTGGTACCTAGATAGTTATATGTTGATCGTAGTTCGTTGTCTTCCCACCTAAACTAGTATTTTCTTTGTCACATATGGTTTAGTCCAAAGTAAAGTGTATGATGTGATTTCTAATATTATGCTACTCCTAAAGACAATGAAAAATAACTTGATTAAACTAATAAGCAATAGGAAACAAAATCTAAGCTAGCCTAAGTGCAATGAGCATTCATCCTTAATCATCTGTGCACATCTTGAACTTTGTGTACTACTTCTAGAATTACTAGGCACAAATTTACTTAAAGCACTAGTTGACATGCTACTGGGTTACCACGTAGTTACACTTAAATGTTTGTGATTACGATGTACTCATTCTGCATTAACAATAGGAATAGTAAATGAAGATAAAATAAATATTAACTAAGAAAATAACAATAAATAATAAATAAATAAAACAAATTAAAAGCTAAGTGAATGCTACAATGATGGAGTAATCTCGATCTTTATTGCTAATCATGTGCATGTCCAAGTACATCATACTCGAACAAAGGTTTCATACAATTACAAGCATCACACTATGGGCATGCACTTAGGAAAGGAAAGGAATTGAAAACTAACTGAAAATTGACAAAAAGATTTGACCTAAAGACTTACCAAAAAGACTCTTCCTTTCCTGTGCGTTCGAGTGCTATATTTATAGGCTAACATAGGAATCACGATATCATGTATACAATATCGTATCCAAGTTGTGATATCCGATACCCGATATTGTGTACTTGATGTCACGTACCCGATATCGAGGCCTGGCAAACCATGATTCATCAATCAGGCTATGATGTTGTTTCCTAAGTGGGTGGTGGTGGTGGTAGCTCCTCTTCTTAAGTTGTCATTGGCATTTTATCCTTCATGATTTCTACCCATGAGGCCAAGGGAACATGTCTATGAGTGTTGTTAGAGTAGTGAACAATGCCTGCCCTTTTGCAAATTTTTCTAATGAGGCATGGAAAGGGTAGGGTCTTCCTTCCATGTTCATTTTCTTTGAAATGTTTTTCAATCTCTAAGTATAGAAGTTTTGGAAGGTTAACAAGGAACTTCGCACTTAGAGTGGTGCATACTCAGGTGGAGAAAGTAGTCACCTTGCTTGGCCTCACCATTGGATTGAGGTGATAGGCCACAATCTTAAAATAAATCTACTCCACCAGTGTGAGTGCACCATACTCCTTACAGTCAACCCCGTAGCAGTGTTGGGTCCACTTCCTTTTGGCCTCAAGATTACCTTTTGTAGACAATTTAGTCAACTGTGTTCCTATGTCAGGTAACCCAAGTGCCTATGCAATGGCTTCTACCAAGTAGGACACTTGAATGTCCTTGATCTTGACAATAGACCTTGGCCTTCAGCTACTCCAGAAGAGATAGGTATCTCCCATGTACCATTCTCCACTGGACGTGATAACTCACATGGAAGAGGTCTGTAGTTATGTTTTACCATCCTCTTGAGCTTTCTCCAAAAATGGCTCAAAGTTGATCTCTTAAAGAATCAATCTTTGAATGTCCCAGGACCAAATGCTATCTAGGCAGGCTTGAGTCAAAGTGACCTCAAGCCTTGGCATAGGTCCAAGCACTTCTCCACTTTGTGATTGTTTGGTTGGCACTTCTTCCTCTGGAATTTGTTGGATAGATTCCACTTTGGGCTCCTCCCAAAGAGGTCCTATTGCATGGGTCACCTCTAGTAGTTCTTGACCTTGTTCTTGCTAGCCCCTTCCATCTCTAGGTCATTTCTCCTATGGTTGTGAGGGTTCTCCTTCCTATGAACATTTTTGTTTACATGCCATTTATAATCACAATAAGACCATGGATTAGCAATCATTGTGTAACCTTAAAACAATTGGGATACCTTAAGTTTTGAGGATAGTTACACTTGGCTAAGTTGTAATTATGGTTTATTTAATTAACCCAATTATTATTTATTTTATGTGTTATTATGAATAATTCATCCTAGAGGTTGTTGGAAGGGATAACTTGGGAAAACTTTGATGTTTATATATGATTAAGGTTATTAACCCTTTGGGGAAGTTAGGAAAATTTCCAAAATATTTCATCGATTTTTCATTGGAAACCTTAAGGTTTGTGACCCCCATGATAAAGATCTTACCTCTAATAAGCACAAGATCAAAAAACAAAGTGATTTGGACAAATGGTTGGGAAGTTATGAGCTCTGGAGGGTTTTGGGCTCTAAAAAATTACAAAATTTCCCCGTGTGTTATAAACAATTTGCAAAAAATTCCGAAGTGTTTGATAGTATATATAGGATCTAAGCATTGCATCGACAAGCCCTAGTCGATGAGGCCTCTTCGATGTAGTTGGCTGCATCGATGAGGCCTCATTGACATAGTCAACAACCACCGTTGACTTGGTCAAACTTATAAAATACAAGGAATTTTTAGATGAAATTGGGGTCAAATGGAAGCTCAAAAGACCAAGAATAGTATGAAAACATGAGAAGAGGGTGCTGAAACTCATGAATTTTGGAAAAATAAGAAAATTTTGTTTAGTGGATGAATGAAATGAAAGATTAAGGAGCACTATGCGATTTATGCAATGGAAAATGCAAAAGATAAGATTGTAGTGATGTCAAATGTAAGGAACTGTAACTAACCACGTCAAGAGCTATGCAAGTGGGTCCTCCCCATAATAGGCTCATGCCCTTTTTGCCCTTGCATAACCTCAAGTAAAGAGTCCATGGGCCCCATAGTCAATTAATGGTCATGAAAAGTTAAAGACCAACCCAAAAGAATCTACTCGAGAATCCCAACACATCAGACCAAGACATAAAGCATAACATAGAACTTGGCAGTGAGGTGAGTTATGGTAGCATGGATGGATTATAGAGAAGGTGGAATGGAGTTCCAAATTGAGGTAATAAAAAGTCCCTTGTGTAATTTGTGGTTAAAATGACCTAGGAAGTTCCATCTTTAGTCCAAACCAAAACCATCCACTTTCAATAACTTCGCACTACCACTCTAAGACTGATTCACCCACTTGAGACACAAGAATGCCTCCACAAAAAAACCATCATTCCATAAGGAGAAGAAAAGAGAAGTAAGAAGTAAGAGAGTGGGCCTTAGTTAGAGGGGACCTTCAAGCATAAGTGCATGTCGTTCAAGTCCCATAACCAATGCTTGTATTCCATTTATTTGTCCAAGGGGTGTGTTTTGAATTCCCATTATTTTGTTTTGTTTTGTTTTTTTTT
>MNCI01017497.1:466686-485994 GCA_015680685.1 Gnetum montanum
CCCCATGATTGAGTTGGAAGGAGGAGATCTAAAAAATAGAACGTGGTTGTGCATCTGTTGAGGCGGTAGTTACACTAGCCTATCTTGGTTCTAGGAAAGGCTTTACTTGTTGGATGTTGACCAACTAATTTTTATTTAGGCTATCAGGTTTGTAGATTATCATAGCCCCAGAGAGAAAGGTTTAATCAATTATATAAGGTCCATCCCACAATGTTTGGAATTTTTTCTGTTGTGGTACATGTGTGGGGTTCTAATAGAGAACCTTATCTCCTGGTTGAAGTTTTACTTTCCAAATTCTAAGGTCATGACATTGCTTGTTGAATGCCTTATTCACCTCATTCAAGGATAGGAACACTAATCGATTTTCATCTAACATGTTCAGGTTGATTACTCTTTCTTTCTATGCTAAACTTAGGTCAAGGTTTAGATCATAGGCCGTTGAGAGTCTACGGAGCTCGAATTGGATTGGGAGCGTTAGAAGTTTTCCATACACCAACTCGTAGAGAGAATAGCCAATAGGAAGTTTCCAAGTTGAACGATAAGCCCAAAGAGCATTATTAAACTTTGTACTCTAATCCTTCCTATATTTGCTAATGGTTCACATTAGTATTTTTGTAATCTCTGGGTTAGTTATCTCTGCTTGACCATTGGCTTGGGGGTGATAAGTTGTTGTTAATTTATGTTCTACCCCCAAGTGTTGCATCAATTTTCTAAATGTGGCACCCATGAAATGAGTTCCATTATCAAAAATTAGTGAACATGGCACCCCAAACCTATTCACAATATTTTGTTGTATAAATTTGGAAATAATGGATGATGTACAATTAGTAATGGCTATCACTTCTGCCCATTTTGTGTAGTAGTCAACTGCTACTATAATATGCACATTTCCATTGGACATGAATGTGATGGAACCCATGAAGTCAATGCACCATATGTCGAAAGGTTCTAATGGTTGAATCTACTATTGAGGACCTTCCATGCGGGCGGTCATCCCCCCATCATGTTGACAACATTCACAAGACTTGATGAATGGTGGACATCCCTAAAGATTATAAGCCAATAGTATCCTTCCATCAAGATTTTTATGGCCATGCATCTCCCTACATAGTGGCCTCTACAAGGCCCTTTATAAGCATCCTGGAGAACACGCAGTTGATCTTCATCAGGGACACACCAATAGATCAAGCCATTGGTAGACACTTGTAAAGGTGTCCATTGATTTCTATGAAGTATTTAGCTCAATGAAGAAATTATTGTTTCTTTCTAAAATCCAAGTCTTGTGGCATCTCTTAAGTGAGAAGATATGTGAGGATGTCATTATACCATATTTCTTTTGTAGGTGTTTGTTCATTTATTACTCCTGTAAAGAGGAGTTCATCTAGAAATTGATCAAAAAATGGGCTCTCCTCCTCTTTATTATCCCATCTTAAGCGAGAGAGGTGGTCAGTGACCACATTCTCAGTTTCTTTTCAATCTAGCATAATGAGATCGAATTCCTACAAGATCACAAGCCACTATATAACACAAGGGCTCACAATTGGCTTATTCATGAGGAAGTGAATTGCACTGTGGTCTGTATGCACAAATACTTTGTAACCAAGCAGATAGTACATGAACTTTTCTAGCACATACACCATTGCCATTAATTCTTTCTTCGTGGTGGTATAATTTAATTGTGTTCCCACAATGCTTTGACTCATGCAGTAGATATAATATGGATGTTTCTTATCATCCATCTATGTGAGCACTACTTCCAAAGCATAGTTAGATGCATTTATCATGATATGGAATGGTTTGAACCAATCTGGTGCTTATAGTATTGGTGTTTCTACAAGTTTCTCTTTTAATTTTTAAAATGTGTGTTCACATTCCTTGGTCCAAATGAAAGGTGCATCTTTCNTAAAAATTAAAAGAGAAACTTGTAGAAACACCAATACTATAAGCACCAGATTGGTTCAAACCATTCCATATCATGATAAATGCATCTAACTATGCTTTGGAAGTAGTGCTCACATAGATGGATGATAAGAAACATCCATATTATATCTACTGNATGCCTTAGCATAATGCCTTCTTGGACCATGAGATGGCTCTTCTACTAGTTGAGCCATAAATTTGTTTCAACACATCTTTTCAACACTTGTTCAAGTTGGTCCAAGGCGTGCTCAAAGGTAGCTCCATAGGTGAAAAATTCATCCATAAAGACTTCAACACCACTACCTATTTTCTATTAAAAGATACTCAGGAGCAAGCGTTGCAATGTTGTAGGGGCGTTGTAAACCAAATAGTATCTTACAATAAGCAAAAGTCCCCCAGGGACTTGTGAATGTTGTCTTGACCTAATCTTCGAGTGCAATTTGGATTTGGTTATAGGCACTATAACTGTCCAAAAAGCTATAATAACAATGCCCAAATATGGTGTCTAATAGTTTATTAACAAATGGCAAAGAAAAGTTGCTTAAATGTTGCCATATTCAACAACCTGAAGTTGATGCAAACTTTTCATTCACCATCCTCCTTCGATACAATTACGAGTGGGATAACCCACTCACTATCCATGATTGGATAGATGATCCCCACCTTGAGGAGTTACTCTATTTCCTCTTTGACAATTTGCTTCAATTTTGGGCTCAACCGTCCTTGCGACTACTTTCTAGGCTTCATGCTTGGGTCAGTGTAGATGTGATGCTAGCATATCCTTGGATCAATTCCTGTTAGCTCTAGATATGACCAAGCAAAGGTTGTTGAGCATTTGTTCACCACTTTCAACAAATTTTATTTTTGTTCAGGAGCAAGTTTGGCATTAATTATGATTGGTTTAACATTCTTTAAAAATGCATACTTCATACCAATTGGTAAAGTTTTTAGCTCTAAGGGCTCCTGCTGAAAGTGATTAGGGATTTCCAACTCTCCCCAATAGGTATTATCATCTTTATCATAGATTTGGAAATGAGCTTGTTTGATTTTATTTGTGCCTTCAACATACGCACAAGTTAAACTCTTAGTTGATTACATGCATATTGTGTTGCTATTAGAATCAACTCTCAACCATTAGGTACCCTCCTACTTTGTGGCTACTACGTACAAACACCTTTGAAAGCTAATTTCTTATGCACATTGATTGCATGCCTTAATGTATGTACTCTTGATTGACCAAATATTTTGCACACAATTGCACCCATTATCATTGTACGCAATGCATGGAATACACTTCTTCTCAATCTTGCCTAGCTCATTTTCCTTAGATATTTGTAAAGATAGGTCTCTTATACCCACCCATTCGTGCATTGACCATGCTTAACCAAGCCCTTCCCATAATGATGGAAAGTCATTTTTGTAGTTGTCCACCTTGATTACCAGGAAATTAGTAGGATAGGACCACCCACAAACTGTGGTCACACAATGTCCTCAACTAATCCCAAAGGGACAGTAATTAACTAATGTGCTAATTCTATATGAATGTTTCTCTTCTTAAGAGGTGGTAGGTTCTAGGCCTTGTACATGTCATGGGAGATGAGGTTAACTCTAGAACCAAAGTTAAGAAGAGATTTGCATGGCTCTTGTTCAACAATCTGTAGATAGATGAGTGGACTTCTTGGATCATATCTTTTTGTAGGAATATTGCTAGCCTTAATCTAGTCAAAAATTGCATGAGTTAGCATTACGGTGCAGATCCTAGGCAACACTCAATTTGAAGGACACTTGAAGGCATTTGATGTAGAGGATGAGGGTGATAGAGATGTAGGAAGATCAGTCAGAGTAGGTTTACATACATGGAAGCAAGGTTAGTAGCATATGTAATATCACAAAATCTGGTTTGCCTGGGTTACAGTTGACTAGGAATTCTATCTTGCACGAGGCTAGGAAGTAGAAGTTGTATCCTACATTGTGAGAAAGCTTGGAATGCAAGTTTTAGGATGTGAATTAATGTCCTATTTTACTTGGTTTCTTCAATGTTCAATTTTGGACAATAAGCTATGAGCTTGTGTGATTCACAACTACCCGCAGGTTAGAGTCATAGGCTAGGAATTGGATCTTTAATGAGTCTTGAAGCTATAGAAGGAATAATATCCATCTTACAACAACTAGAAGTGAAATTCAAAAGACATAAGAGAGATGAACAACTAGACTTAGATTCAAACAAAGATGGGGTAGCATAGGAAGTTGAATTCAAGTTTGGCAATGTATTGCAAGCTCATGCAACTTGCATCAACTCACAACATAGAACTTCTACTAGCTATGAATCATAGCCAGTTAAAATTTATTTTTGAACAAAAAACTAGAATTCATTAATGCCAGTCCCTACAACTCACACCTCTATTGTAATCCATGATGGTCATCTAAGCTTAATTAGTCACTCAATCATTAGGATTCAAATACTCAACCATTGCAAACAGTTCACCAAGGCTACTGATTGCAATCACTCGCACTAGTTATTTGGCTTCATGATTCTTCATTAGGTTGTGAGATGCAACCTAGCTATGGCTCACACCATGGTCACAACTATTAGCCAGACATTATTTTAACCATCAAACAAAGCCATTTCAGCACTAAATCAAAGTGCAACTATAAAGCATCCACCAAAAGAAGAAAGACAAAAAGAATGGAGAATAATAACAAGGATCGATAAAAGAGTTCTTAAAAGATATATATTTTAGAGTGAATTAGAATTATTATTGAATGATGTTGATTATACTAGATATTTTTGAATAATAAGATAGTTTCTCTAATACACAAGTATAAAAGAACATTTGAAATAGTTGAAGTGCTATATTTTGTGTTAAGGTTTCATCAATGAAACTAATTTCTCCATAATTATCTTTCCTCTATAAGGATCCTAAATCACACCTAACTTATTCTACCAATGCCGAAATTTCACCTTATCTACTAATGCAAAATTTTTATCGGTTATTATAATGTAGATTTACAAGCTATTTAGCAAAAATATTTATGATACCTTCTTCGAATAATGTTGTTGTAAATAAAATATTCGATATTGATCTTCATGATTCTATATATAAGTCATTTGTTAATAATCTTGTATTATGATATGTGTTCATTTAAGTTTTAGGTTATCTATCTCATAAGCAAAGTTTCTTCTTACAATTAAATAATGTGATGCAAAAGTATAACATTTAAAGCATTCATGCCATGTATTGTCCTTTTCTTTTTTTGGTTTGTTGAGCTTGGTAATGCTTTGATGATGTAGTGTGTTCTAGATATAGAGTCATTTATATATAAGTATGTAGTGTTAATTATTTATAAGTGGACTCTAGATTTTGATGTCTAATCTACATAATATTCTAAAGTTCTATGTTTTGTCAAGCTATTTGATTTTTTATTAATTTTTCATATACTTGAGTAGTGAATTGCTAGTTTTCTTGATATTGTTAAACTTATGGAATCTATTTCCATATCATTTGGTTCTTGTATATATTTTTCGTAAATAAGTCTTCTTAACTGTAAAAAGGAATTGATATTGCAAGTAGGTAGGGAGACTTACATTCAACCAGTTAGATATTTTAATCTTCCTCATTCTTGCAGCTTTTATCATCATAAAGAATATTGTTTAATGTTTCTTCTTTTTTGCTCAAGAAAAAAGATGCTAAGGAAAAGAACATGTTAAAGTTAAAGATAGAAATAAATAATATAAAGTTGAAGAAATGAAAATAAATTTAATATCAATGTTAAGAATAATCAAATGGAAATAAAGAAACAAGTGAAAATAAAAGGTTTTGTGAATATTTTTACTTGTACTAAAGGAAGTATTAATCAATTTAGATGGATAGCTCATAACATAAATCTATCCTTGTCTAACAACAATGTTAATTAAAAGATCAAAATTAATGTTGACAAGTAGGTAATAAACAATGAAAAAGCTTCTTTACATAAGATTAAGTGACAAAGTAATAGTNTTGATCTACCACCTGCTAACTTGGTTTTATCAAAATTCCATGTAGTTGATGAAATAATTATTTAAGATTTGATGTGTTCTAGTAAGATTAACATGCTAGTTTATGTCTATATTTAGTCACATTGTGAACTTTAATATACACCATCACAGTATGCAACACCATCTATAGTGTTTGGTAGTATGTATCATGTTAGTTGTGTTTAATCAAGTCTATTATCTAACAGCAAATAATCATTGTCTCTATTCATTATCCAAATGTGACTATTCCATTATATCTATATAAATGATGCTTGTAATCTAATAATAGTACACAATATAATAAAATAATATTTATATTATAACAAAGATACTTCGTTTATTTTTCTTTATTACTTTTTAATTTATGTTCTTACATTTGACATGCATAACACCATGGATTTATTTTATCATTGTGCACATTTATCTCAATCAAATTTTTTCTATTATATCATAGACTTGATGATTAACATCACAAAACTTTAAAATGGTATTAGAGCTTGGTTTTGATGGCTTGTAAATTACAACCATGAAGTGCTCAAGGTGTTGTAGTCATTAGGTACATTTAATGTGACACTAACTATAAAAATTAATCGTAGAATTTCATTTTACAGATTTCAAAACCAAAATTGTTATAAAATATATCAAATTCTGTGATGCATCACATTTGGTTTTCAACAAAGATGAACTAACCTTCAACTCCATTTCTACAATATTCTTTTAGCCAAATTATAAGCATATATATATTAAATATATAACCAAGCTAGTATCCAAAGGATTTGACTATTAATTATTACTTGGGGAAAGTTCAAAATATTTATTCCTTGAAAATAAGGAAAGTTCTAATCATAGTTTTTTATTAAGTAAAAATAAAGTTTTATTAATAAAATAAAAGTATAAATATAGCCAAAGGGATAGTAGAATTGAAGTTTTCAAAGATTACCTAGAGTTAAAAAGTACTATGATGTCCATTTGATTTTGTTACTTGTACCCCAAACTACCATACGCTATTATTTGTCATTATTCTTATTGCTTCTCCTCCAAAACCTAAAGTTTGTAATAAGAACCATTTTGCGCATCAAAAAGTGCTTTATTTAATAATTATGGTTGTTGCTTTTTACCATGGTTTTTCCACACACAATGCAAGGTAAAGCTTCGTTATCTTAGTATCCATGACATGTTGCATGTTTTATAGCACCCATGCTTCCGCAGGTCTATTCGTAAGTTCCCAATACATGATGCTATTTTTTGATTATTTCTAAAATATACATCTTCGCATCTGGTTACTCGCTACAGCATGTGACATTCGGTCGGTCGAGGACTCTTCAGTGTCCTATTCTGGGACAAAATCAATTACAGGTTGGCTTAACAAATTTACCACTTCCACGGATATGATGATAAACTGCAAGCAGGTTGAAAACGCATCCGAATTTTGGAAACGCTATTAAATGAGCATCCAAGGAACTGCTTCTCCGCCCCCCTGCGGTTCATATTTGGAAACTAAAACAAACTAAATATATTTATTGGAGATTTTTAAAAAGGAAATGAAGCTTACACGTAATGAAAAAGAGGGCAAAAATGTTGCAGTTGCAGAGGCGCTGAAAGCGCGACAAAAGGCCAGAGATGAGGGGCCAATGAATATTCTGTCGACAGTGCACAGTGGTCTAAATTTGATTGAAGCTTTGATGATAAGCGTTACGCAGGATTGATTTACAGAGGCCAGCCATGATGGATGCCAGAAAGACGCTCCAAAAATATCAAATCTCCCAAGGAATCTTGACCAATCTTGCCTTGCCTTGCCTGGAGCCTCCTACCTGCTCCTGCGGCTGCTACTGCTGGAGACTTTATCATCATCATCATCACAATCATGGCAGGGAGGCGTTATTGGGTGGATTCATCCTCGTTTTCTGTTGAATGTCCTCTTTGTACGGAGTTGTTCTTGTTGATGAAGATGAAGGGAGAAGAAAACAAAAGAGGGTTTGGTTTTGTTTTGTTTTGAATGGGTAAACCAGAGCTTGTAACAGTATGGTGCCATGCCATGACAGATGTTGCAATGGTGGTGCATCAGGATGTTGGGTTATGATGATTATAATGGGTGGCCTTCAGACATGCGACGCCTGTCTGCAATGAACAAGAAGCAGCAACAGCGACTTACTCAAATCTTCCATCTTCTTTTCCTCCATCATCATCATAAAAGGCCAGACCATACGTATCATCATCGCATGTAACGTAGGTGTTGTTCTTCTTTTTATTCTGCCGCCGCTGCTGGTTCCTGCTCCTGCTCTGCAGTTGAGCATGATGGGATGTTGACTGTGTTGTCTGTGTTTTTATGTTTTTGGTTTCAGGATTTTGTGGGCAATTTTGGAAGGCAAGAGGTATGGCATTGCATGGCTGGTCCTGTAAGGTGGCCTCTGACTGTGTCAGGACACACCCAAAATAGTTAAGCAGCAGCATTAGCATTGGCATTGGCATTGTACTTTTCCATCCTTCCTTCCTTCCTTCCTTCCTTCTTCCTTCTTTCTCTCTGTATATTGCACTGTGCATTGGTTGGCCATGCCAAGAATCTGCCGATAGACACTACCACCAGCACCACCGTAGAAGCAGCCCAACAACAACACAATAGTAACCCACTGACATTCACACAGCTTTCCATCATCTTACCCCTGCAACATAAAATCACTCAATGCTGCCTAAAATTTTCAGGTAAAGAGGTCTGTCCATATCTCATGTAATGTTTTTTTGGGTTGCATGTATGCATCTGCATTTTCATCTTTATCTTCATGTTGTAGCTGTTCTTGTGCTGCCTCTGTTTCTTTTTGCATTTGGCAGGTCTGCCTGCTACTGCTGTTGCCTGCCATCGTCCACACTACTTTATCGCTGCTCTTGTTCTTGCTTCTACTTAGTATTTACTTAACTTACTGTTGGGTGGGAAAGCTTTTCAGCTTTATTTTTGCATTCTTTTTTTTTTCTAGGTGAAAAAAAATGAGCAACTGCATCGAGGGGACCTCCACAAGCATGGGATCGGCAATGAAGTCATGTTGCAGCCCTTGTTCTGCACAGTTAGCCAACTCCTGTTCCACCAAGTCTCAGAATTCAAGGGCTCCTCCTGCAGGGGCGGATGCCACAAGTGATGAAGATGAGTATCATCATCATGCAGCAGGCAACAATGTGCCGCTGGCTCAGGCAGAGCTGTCTCTGGACTTGAGCTTAAGCATCAGGAGCAGCTACTCAGGGCCATGGCCAGGGGAGGAGCAGCGGCAGCAACAGGATGAGCATGAGCCCAAGATATTGCAAAATAACAACAATGCAGATGCAACGGGCGACGCTTCCAAAACAACACTGGCTGACAGCCCTGATTCTTGTCAAGAAGGCTCCTCGGAGGCCAGGATTTACCCATGCCTCTTCTGTTCGAAGAAGTTCTATTGCTCACAGGCCCTTGGAGGCCATCAGAATGCCCATAAGAAGGAGCGTAAATCTGCCAAAAAAGCTCAGAGATTCCACATGAATAGTCAACAGAGGTTCTGTAGTCTTGCCCCTGCACCTCCTCCTATTTTTGCTGCTGATTTTGCTTCACCTTCTAGTGTTTTGGATAGATCTCGGTGCATAAGTGCCCACTTTGGAGACATTGAGGCAGGGGCAGCTGCTGCAGGCAAGGCCCTGGATGGCTGGATTTGGCCACTAGTTGCTGCTCAGCCGAATTTGCACAGATGTTACTTCATTGATCTCCCTGACAAAGTGGATGGCAGCAGAGTCACCAATAATAATAGCAGTAGCCATTTGCAAAGTGGCATGAAGAGGGGATATGGGATTTTTGATGCTAATACCAATGAGATCAAATGGCCTGGCAACTTTCAGTGGTCTGTAGAATTTGGAGCAGTCACAGATGGTTCTGGACCCTGCAAGAAAAGGCCTCAAGTTGGAAATGTCAATGCCACTCACTTCCAGGATTCTGGTATACTTGTACCTGCACCAGCGACAGATGAACAAGAGCTCGACTTGTCACTTAGATTGTGACGCTGCTGCAAATGCTTTGGTTAGAATTAATGGTTGTTTGATTGATTTTAGCAGGCAAGGGCAGGGAGGATCAGGGTGTAGTCTTTAATCTTGGACTAACAGATAACTCTATGTATTAGTCTAAGAAATCTATGCCGACTTATTCAGTAGCTGTCAAGTGACAACTTATTTTGCTGAAAAACTTCAAACCATTTTATCTCTGACTTATTCTACTTCTGCTCAATTTTTAAAGTCACAGAGCAGAAACAGCATGACCATTAAAAGCTCTTGTACATTTTATTCACAATAGCAGGAACAGCATAATAAAGGTTTACACCCCGTTTATTTTTTGTTATCTGTTTATTTGGGTGGTTAAGGTTTGGACTCCTTTGTTTCGCTTCTTGATAGTGTATCAGCCTTTGTGTCTTTGAAGTCAAATATTCTTTTAACTGTTTATGTGGGCTAGTTCTATGAAGTTGATTTGACAGTGGTGCTAAGAGACAATGCCATTTGAATCATCTCTTCATTTGCTTATCTAATCAACAGTTGACAATTTAAAGGTGCAAACATGGATCCATATTGCCAGAAATTTAGGACTACGGTATATCTTTGTACTGCTCAACAAGTGAAGTAGTAACGACAGTCTATAGCTCTTCAAGTTTCTGTTTCATCTCATCTGGAGCTTTTCTTTCCACCTCTAGAATTTCCTTACCAGTAAACTTATCATTGTTAAAAACAACCAAAGCTTTTTTCACAGTCTAATTTTCTTCTTTAAGCTTTTTAACTTTTACTGTCAAGGCTTTCTTCTCCTCCTCAACTCCAGACACCTCACTATGAGCTCTTTGACTTGTTTTATTAGATCTTGATTTGAGGCCATGGTCGAAGCAGTTCTTGTGTGCCTTAGTGCTTGAAGTTTAACAAATTGCTTACTTGCCGTCTCCAAAGCACTGGATGCCTGCAGCTAAGAATCTTTAAACTTTGACAAGAGGATCTATTGATCTTCATTAGCTTTGGCATTCTCTTACTGTAATAGCTTATTTTACTCTTCATTCTTGGCCAGAGCATCAGTGAGAGCATCTTTTTGCTTCTCATGATTAGAATCTAGGGTCTTAGCCTTGAATAACTAACCCACCACGATATAATATAAAGTCATCAATTCAACAGAAAATCATTACTCACCATGATGGGATGATTCTTGCCAATTTCAAGGTCTTTTATAACCTGTGTTCTAACCGCATCCCCAAAATCTTCTTCACTAACCTTTTCTAGATCTGTCCATTTTGATGGATGATACAAAAATTCCGTGATTAGGGACTTACCAAATTAATTTTAAAGAATGAATTGTTGGTTTCACAATGTGTCATTTTATTTTCGAACCTACAGTTTTGCTAAATTAGCTTCACTGTCTGTGATGTCAAGTGGTCATCGTATGGAGTTGACCACCCCTTTGCTTGCATCTTCCTTGATTGCTTTATTTTTGGAATTTTTATAATCGTGCGGTCAGCCTTCTGAAATGCTTTGATGAATAATGCTATAATGAAACCATCATCGTTATTTTAGTGGTGGTGACCTTTTCCACATTGCAATTTTCAAAAACTCTAACAAATATAGGTAGCAGATAATTATAGCAGGGCATTGTTATTATAGTTTTTTAGATGGTTACAGTGGGTGCAATCAAATCCAAATAGCACCAAAAGACCAAGCAAAACTACATTCACAAGTCCTTGGGGAACATTTGCATATAGGCAGATGTCGTTTGGCTTGTGCAATGCTCCAGCAACATTTGGTTGTCAGTATATTTCAGCAACAAATAAAGAATGATGTGGAAGTCACCAATAGGGAAATTACAAAAATTTTGATATGAACCATTAGCAAATATAGGCAAGATTGGAGCATTGCATAAGCCAAACAACATCTTCCTATATGCAAATGTTCCCCAAAGACTTGTGAATGTAGTTTTGGCTTGGTCTTCTGGTGCTATTTGGATTTGATTATTTATTGCTATTTGGATTTGATTATTTATTGTAACCAGAAGCGTAATGAACAAACAAAATTATTTACCGTGACTAAGAAAGGCCAACCTAAGGCCAACCTGTCAGCCAAAATCAGACATGTTGTTGAGCTCCATCTTAAGCCTTGAGACCCAGTCCATGGTGGGACTCTTCTTCACTACCGCATACAAGAAATTAAGCATCCATCAACTGACTGCATTTTTTCTATCACTGACAAAGATTTTGCTACATATGATCTCCACAAGGCCCATGTAGGGCTGGTTTAGGAACCTAAGATAAACTCTCTTCGTGAATGATGTTGCAGATTTCTCCCACGTATTTTTGAAATTAAACCATTCCTCAAAGAGGTTCTTGGGGAATGAAGTTACCGTCATCACCAACACAGATTTTACAATTTGGAAGCCAATTCACAAAAATCTCTTCTACAATCGTGTGAGGCACCATATCTTTTATGTCTGGAAAATGAACTAACCATTATTGTGTGTGTATTGCAGTCTCCACCAATGCTTGGTCTTCAAGCACCACAAACCACATAAAAAATTGCAGTCCAAACTTCTCCAACACCGTGGTGAATTCATCCTTATTTACCAGTGCATTTGTCAAAAGCGAATCATACCAGTGAAATTGCATACTGCATACTGACTTTAGAAGCCGGGTACTTGAAGTATGCTTATTTATTGAGCGACAAATCAAAGCTCGGGGATTTGTTTGCAACTGCCTCATAATGAGCTGTGAGAGGTGAATACAACTTTATCTTCTTTGCACTTTCCTATTTCACCGTGGCGGAGGATGAACCACCCTGTGAGGCTATGGTTCTTTTTCTAGACTGCAGTAGATCCTTTTTCACGGTATTGTTAACCATTTTAATAAACCGTTGCTGTGAAACCTTGCGCAGGAACTAGATTTGTTAAGAAAACAAAAAGTTATTTACTACAAAAACACTTGAAAAAAGGTAAATAAGGTTGTTTACAACTTTGACTGAATCAAATTTCAACTTATATTTACAAAATCATTTAGAAACAGTGCATGAATTAGGACACAAACACAAAATAATAGTCGTGACGGTGCAAACAAATATTTTCTAAGGTTTCAGATGCTTACCAAGACCGAGACACGTAAACTAGAAAGCAAAGATTTGTTGCACAAGCCTGTTTTCACAATCACAAGTCGTTGTGCAGATGAAGGTTTTGGCTAC
The DNA here is from genome assembly GCA_015680685.1 of Gnetum montanum. Lineage (NCBI taxonomy): Eukaryota > Viridiplantae > Streptophyta > Gnetopsida > Gnetales > Gnetaceae > Gnetum > Gnetum montanum. The sequence continues at coordinate 479,819 of MNCI01017497.1, forward strand.
TGTTCACGGTTATTGCAAGGATGAAAATGAAACCACGATACCCATATTTATCCATTTTGGTGCATTAAATGCACCCACTGGCTTAAAATTCATTGTCACTATTTACTATCTTCACCATAACATGGTAAAGACCGTAACATGTTGAATCTGCTGAAGCTCTAATACCATGTTAGAATTTCGTGACATAAAAGTCACAAGGTCCAAGGAAACACAGATCAACATTAAATGATAAATACTAAATTTAGATTTATAAAGAGGTGTTATATTCTAATTTATAACTTCTAAGGTGGCTGATGTAAACATGCGCACGTTGTGAGTATGATAGTTCCATCAACTAAATCTTGCGAGAATTTGGTTTATCATGTTGGAATTGTGACATCACGTCCACAAAGACTCTTTTATTATTACGGAATGGAGTGTTCTACTCTACTTAAAGGAATGAATTTGTACTGTTTTATATGTTTCCGAGAACAGTCACAACCCTTGGTGAAACGATTCCTTTTCATACCTTAATCATTGCAGTTACAGGGCAACCACCATATACAGTGACGGTGACATCACTGTCATGGTGAATAATTTTTATCAGTGTTTAGCTTAACAATTAACATATCTTTTAATTAGTACATGTAGAGTTCACCCAAATAATGTAATTTAAGATAAATACCATAGCCATCCTTACAAAAAATACTCTTTATGATTAACATCCCTAACAAGAAATTTTATATAAACATCTGTTAAACCATCATCCTTGTTTCATCAAGTTTTTTTTTCCCCTTTTTCTGTTTTTTGTTATCCTAACAGACGCTTTAGAATTGATGTCCATTTTCTTTAACTTGTGCTTCTGGTATCATATACCTCTACAACTTGGTAAGAGTGTTCGGTTCTCCATGACCTAGCCTTGGTATCCTGAGATCTCATTTAATGAATTTTAGTTCTTGTGTGCAATTTCTCAAGTTCTTTACTTATCAACGAACCGCCAATAATTTGCTACCCTAAAAATTTATTCAATATATTTCCTTTTAAAGGCCCAAGTCCACCATGTTGACATGGTTTAAGAACCTATTGTAATGCAACAATTGGGTTTTTTCCTTATTCAGAATAAGGCCAAACAAAATGCCATTTTAATTTTACCAAAGCTCTTAATTCATTTCCTTGCTTTCCTTATTCATGATACATTAAAGACAGAATCGAATTAACTGTAATCTTGCAACCATAGTAAGGGGCTTCCCCTACCAACCAGTCAGATCTGATGGTTAATGTCAGATCAGGATTTGTTGACATTTACTTAGCATCCAGTGATAATCAGAATTATAATACTGCAGATTGTAGAAAACCACAGCTGAAGGTACTTGTTTCTATACTTTTAATATGCAACGTGCATTTCAATATGTCTTTTTCTAAAAATTAAATGCCTGTTGCAAGCCATCATAAAATCTAGTGTTTGACATGACATGACATAAAATAGCGTAAAATAGTAAAATGGGGAAACGATACCTTTTTTTGTTGCATCTCTGCTTGTTAAGTTTAATATTATGTCGCCCAGTGAATTTAGACTACATTAGCTTTGTTTTGACCTTTTCCTTGCCTTCTGCAAAACATTGTTGACATTTGGTTCCCTAGTATTAGATTTACAGGTATAATTCTTAAACTCAGTTATTTGAAGCGTGCATGCCAAACTGTTATTGTTTCCCTACTTCATTTTCTGCAAGTCAATGATTCCTAAGGGGTTGCATGCTCTGTTGCATTTGTTTCTGTTTAAGATACATCAAAGTTTACCTTATATAATCCTCTTATTTCTTTGCATGGTTTGGCGTATACTTGAATACTCGCATGAAATTACAGTTCAAGGGGCATTGCAGTTGAGGAAAAGTTTGAGAGATGGAGATATCAGACCCTCCTGTTCAGATACTGGCGCTAAGGTGTAACAGAAGTTATGAATTGCAAATGAAAACTTGAATTACTGTGAACCAAGCTCCCTGAATGTACATGGTATAAAAATGCTCCAAGTGTCACCAATATGGTTGAAAACTTTTCACCAGTCATTAAATTTATGTTTGATCCTGTCCAGTGTTCTAGCCGACCAAAGTGTCAAAATCCCCAGATTTCTACCACATTATAAATGAAGTAATTTTTTAAAATTACGCAACAGGTATGCATAGGAAATGGTATGGAAAATGACTCATATCTGTATCTAATGGATGAAATCATTTTTATGATACACATTTGTGCAGAGGAGATTGGTACGTTCGTATAACATTTTATATCATGTGGTTTCTTTTTCTTTTTTTTAGAAACGTCAGAATTATATTAATCAAAAAATATTATGTGTATCAGAAAGGAATCTCGAGAAGGAGAGGAATCTCCCCTCACCCCAAAAGCCTCCCCCTTTTTAAGGCGGGGGAGACCCCCTTTCCACAGCCCCTCCACCAAGTTGGATGACAAAATCCACCTCTTGGGACCCCCAACTCGCACTTAGCAAATTCAGACCCAGAAAAACCAAAAACAAAAAAACAAAAATTAACACTTGGAAATAATTTTTTAATTAAAGGATGAAGAAATTACACAATCTTATGTGTTACAGCGTTATAAGAATCAAACAAGACTATCCTCATTCCCTAACATTGTTCTACATTTTTATTACTGTACTAAAAGAGTGGATTAAAGAAGTATCTACAGATTATGCCATTAAAGTGGATCAATGATGCATATGCTATGTAATCTTTGTAAGTGATATTGCACTAATAGCAAATTCAAAAGCAATAAAAATTTTGTGAACACTCAAAACAAAAGTGCTAATTTGTGAAACTAATATTAGTTTGTACTTTCTAGCTAAATAATAGAAAATGGCTAGAAGACTTTATATACAATGAAGAATAGATATAGCAATCATGATATTTGGACTTCGGTAATTTAAAAATATCTTTTTCAAACAATTGTGCTAGTTATAGTGCTTTACATATGTATGGTATGTGATCAATTTTTTTTTCCAACATGTGTCTACTATTTTTTTTTTTAACATGTGTTCATTGGTTTTTTATCTTTCCAACATGTGCCCATTATTTTTTTTTCCAACATGTGCTTACCATTTTTTTTCTTTCTAACATGTGTTCTCTGTGTTTTTTTTTTCTAACATGTGTTCACCTTTTTTTTTTCTTTCTAAAATGTGATTACTGTTCTTTTTCTTTCTAATGTGCTCATTGTTTTTTTTTTTTTTTTCTTCTTCTTTCCAAAAGGGGCTGACTTTTTTTCTTTTTAATATGTGCCCATTGTTTTTATTCTTTTCAACATGTTTCCATTTTTTTTAACATGTGCTTACTATCTTTTTTTCTTCTTTTATTCTTTTCAACATGTTTCCATTGTTTTTTTTTTTTCCAAAAGAGGCCAACCACCATTTATAAATCATTAAGTAATATTTTGTCTACCGGGAGAGCTTATCGATAATGCTAAATAATATTTCATCCATAACATTAAAACATTAAAAGTAGAGGTTATTAAATAAGATTTTACCCATAACATCCCAACAATAGCTTATTTGTAACAGTAAATAATATTTCATCCATAACATTAGCATATTTACTCTAAGCAACATGTGGCTTCTATGTTTGTGTCTTCTTATTGTAATGCATAAAATATAAAATTCTTAAGGGCATGGAAGTATGTATGGAAACAATAATCTATGAAAAGTCAAAATATTTTGTAGTGCAAAATTTAGGGTCAAACTTAAAATTAGTTATCTTTTTCATTATGCAATCATAGGGATATGACCAAAATTGTTATAGAAAACATAAATTTTGGTAAAATGGCAACTTGGATAATTTTTAATACAACACATAGTCTAAATTTCAACTTCATTTTTGTAAGATTTTCTTGGCCAAGTATATATATTAAATATATAACTAAGTTAGTTTATTTCGAATATATGCTCCTTGTTTATTTTTTCTTTTTTCTTTCCAACATGTGCTCACTATTTTTTTTTTCTTTTTAGCATATGCCTACTATTTTTTTTCTTTCCATTAAGTGCCCATTGTTTTTTCTTTTTAACATGTGCCCACTATTTTTTCTTTCCAACATGTGCACGCTATTTTTTTTTCTTTACAACATGTGCCCACTACTTTCTTTTCTTTTCAACATAGGCCATGCTTTTCCTATAAATTGTCTACTACCATCCTTGTTTTTGGCATGCATCCAACATCAAAGGCATACTAATGAAGGGTGCAATGTCTTAAAAGTGTTTCATGTTACTTTCGATCTTTGTCATTTCTGCCTCATTTGTAGTTCATTTTTAGTAGTTTCTTCAATATTTTGTAGTATATCTACCTTTTTTGCATTTTATTCAATCTTTGCTAACTCTTTTTAGTTCTTGCATGCAATCCACATAAAAAATTTTAATTAAGAAAACTTTTCTCTTCACAGTTGCTTGCTAAAGATGGAGTTTAGAACCTTTGAGGTTCTAGATTCTATGCTTAAGTAAGATCTTATTGGGAACCTACAAGTTTGTTTGAGTTTTAGATTCAAGAGTAGTAGTAATAATTTTACCATTACTCCTTTTCTCTTGTTGCTTTTGCTAGTTGGTTTAGCTCTTGCTTCATCAGAGTGACAAAGTTCATTGACGTTCGAATTCTCTTGGACTAAACAGTATGCACCCAAGTCATTACATAGTACAACCAGTTGATAGAATGATGCTACGCAAAGTTTTTGCTTAACATGAAGTTAAGCTCCTTCAGGCTGTCCAAGGAAGCATGTATAGCACTAGTAGGACTCCTCACATTCTCATCATGGATTTTAGGCCTTCGACTAAAATTTTAAACATGAGGGATCTTGAACTCTTGCTACTTCAACAATAAGATCCATGTCTGACAAATGTCTTTCCCAAACCTTTCATCTTTTGAAGAAATTTTCAAACTGCAGATATTCTTGATGTTGCAGTAGATTCAATTTTGATGTCCAATTTTTTTTATCTTTAAATTGTTGGTCCACTCTCACATTTGCAAATGTAAGAGTTGCCATTTTTTCCTTTCCAACATGTGCCCACTATTTTCATTTAGAAAGAGCCATGTTTTTCTAATAAATTTTATACTACCATCCTTATTTTTTGCATGTATCCAACGTCAAAGGCATGTTGATGAGAGGTGAAATTTCCTGAAAGCGCTTCATGTTGTTTTTTATGTTTGTTAGTTCTACCTCATATGCAGTTCATTTTTAATAGTATTTTCAAAGTTTTGTAATATATTTGTTTTTTCTGCATTTTGTTCAATCTACCAACTTTCCTTAGGTGCTGAACATGATCCATATAAAAATTATTAACTAAAACAAAAAAAAATCAACTAAAACTTTTTTAACTAAAAAAAGTTATAAACTTCTATAAATCTTGGGGTGTACCTTTGTTTCACTTATTTTGGGTTCCAACACCCCCTTGATAAGTGAACAAAGAGATGAAATGAAATAGTTTTCTTTATTGAAGTTTATGAAAGATTGCATACAAGGATTTATAGACTAGCCTTATTCCATATTTTAAGAAACAACCTAAAAAAGAAAACTAATCTCCTAGAAATCAAAAATGATAAAAACAGAAGCTACAAATTAGGGAAAACAAACTCCACAAAAACTATAGTTAATCCCACAAAATTAGGAATTTACTTCATCCACTGATGAGTGACGAGGTACCCCTACACCCAACCATATGAATCACAGGCGTTCATGTGCAACCCAGTCGAATTGTGTAGACTTTAATTACCAAGTACACTAGAGCTAAATGGTGAGTTCATGTTGTTCGATCGTTGTCTTTCCAGTCTCACTTAAATGGTGAGTGTATGGTTAAGCGTGACTGAGGCATAAGATTTCTATCATTTTATGTTTTATTAATTTTATCACCTAAAACAATAATGACAGTGAGAGTAATTAAATGCTAAGCAAACTATTGTCTAATCTAGCCTAACACAAGTAACCATCCCCACTTCCCGAACACATCCTAAACTTCATGTAAACACTACTGGGTTGTCAAACGCTAACCGTTTCTGAGCTACCAAGTGTCACACATATGTTCGAAGGAGTCATGCTTGTGTATTTTAATTAGTTGCTGATGAGTGGTGAGGTACCCCTACACTCAACCATACGAAACGAGCGTAGCATGCACGATCCGGTCGAACTCCGCAGACTAAATGCCTAAACGCCCCATG
>MNCI01017497.1:513291-551056 GCA_015680685.1 Gnetum montanum
CATCCACCACGACGCTAAACGGGCAATGTCCAACGGGTCATGACATAAAACTAACCCAAGATAGTCTGCTATGACTATAAACTGCCAATTTCATCTCTAGCCTCTCGATCTATGGCTGTATTCAAACTTCATCAGAGCTACTACCTCGCTCGCCGTCAGCTGATCCTGACAACATTGCTGCTATTCATATACAGTACCTAAAATATCATTTTTTGCCTTAATTTCATCAATAGCTATTCAAGTCTAGGCTTGCTTACTCACTCATGGTTTTCTTGTCTTCTTGGAGTTGTGTTTGCAGGATGACACTCAGACGTGTTCGTACAAGAATGCACTTCGTCACAGCAGCAAGGTAAGACGTTGTCCACAACACACGTGACAAGACTAATCAAGCCATTCACTAGTACATCTCCCGTTACATATCCCACCTATCCCTCAACATCCTACACTTAGTTACATCCCGGACACACCCAGTACAGTCTAAAACATTGAACACACTGTTGCACACTGCACCACTCTTAAGCAGTTGCAACCCACAAACATGGCATTTGAGCATGCGCATGAGATCAAAACGAAGCTATACATCAAAAAAAATGCGGCCCTTCCCATATAAGCCCTTGGCGGGAAGGTAGTTGCCTTGAAAGCAAACGCTCATGTCTCAAACAATCAAGTAACATCTCATTACATGGCTTTGGCTCTCCGCCAACAGGTTCCCTCGAAACACTAAACAAAGGCCCTGTTCCTCCAAAGAACGCAACACATCATCACGTGGCTTTAGTTGTGCCAACAAGTCCTCTTAAACACCAAAAAAGAGTCTTGTGCCACCAAAGGACGTACACATCATGTTTTGATCCCAAATCCACTAAAAATGGCTAGACAATAGCTATTGACAAAGATAAGCATGACCCGCACACATACCTGGACATCCTCTTCACCACGCACAAGCCCTTAATCAGTTACCAATCCCTACAGTTCCCATTTCCCTATCCAATACAAATTTCATTTCCCTAATCCTATGTACTATTGAACATGGTACGATGACGTCTAGCCAAGTGCCAAAGGACAATGTCTCTATCAAGTTGCTTGTGGTGTTTTGTACTTCTTTGTCAACGCTTCTCGGGTTGATTCCTCTAAGCGTCAACAAAGAGGGGCCAATGAAACACCACAAAATTCTGAGCTTAGTACTTCTCCAACAAGAATCGAGCTAAGTCATGATGCTCCCCAGCATGACTAAAGCTTGAGGGCCCCACAGACAACTTCAAGCAGAGTCGAACTCAACAAGAAACAGTTCCCTGGGACCCACAGACAACCACGGCAACATCTAGTATTAAACATGGCAACTTCGGAGCTCAAGATACTTAGTTCTCACTAAGTATGTAGTATGCAGCGTATACGCCCAGCATACATTCCCAGCGTATATGCCCATTGTACACGCCCAACATATATGCTTGGCATGTATGACTAACGTGTACGCCCAGCATACAATCCCAAAGACGGCATGAAAATAGCACTTCAGAGCAAGATTTTGTACAAAGCATCAACTCACAGGAATAGAGCAATTATCAAGTGTCATCATGGGCTCCCGAAAGTTAAATTTTGGTCTCGACATCATGCACTTTGGAATTCATATGTTGAGCATGTACATCCTGCACACCTAGCGTATATGCCCGGCATGTACAATGTGTGCGCCCAGCGTGTACACCCAGTGTATACGCACAGCATGTACAATGTGTACGCTTCATGTGTAGCACAATGTATACCAATCAAAGCTCTCCAGAACCGTGTCAAATCAAGGCCAACCAAGCTGAACATCCATAGGCAGCATTCTCATGACATCTGAATTCAAATCTGAAGGCCGAATGACTTCTTTTATTTTGATCAAGCCTGTACGCCGAGTTCACACGCCCAGCATGTATACGCTAGTGTACAGTAGTATACATCAGTATACGCTGGCGTGCAGCACGCTGTACACTTGTAAAATTTCATTCTTTCGCACTCGGTCAACGTGCCACATGTCACCCCAATTTTTCACGATATCGGGGTTGGTAATTTTGAGCAAAACTAGAGACAAAAAAAAAGAACCAGAAGACACTGAGAAACAAAAGTGAAACGAAAACCTGTATGCTGGACCTCAACCCTGCATGCTGAGCATACAGCCTTCACGCTATGCCTGCAGTTCAAACCAGCATACCATCATCCCTCCGCATTCACCGGGGCTCTATGTCCGCCTTCTGTCAGATTCACAACTGTGTTAGATCGATGCATTGTAACTTTCAGTTTTGCAATAATATTACCACATTTCTTTTGCTAAGATTTGTTAAAGTTTTTTTTGTTCATTATTGCATGCTTATGGTTTACGTTCTTGTACATTTACGCTCCGTTTGACGTTAGTTACGCCGTTTACGTATAACCCAGCATACAGTATAATGGTGTACGTTCGGGGAAATCCTTGTTTGATCCGTGTGTGGACCATTCAAGGTACTCTACCTTTGTTAATTCTAGCTTGCCCTCAAGCGAAGGTAGGGTCTTCTGTGCTTGTCCAGGGATCTCCTGGTTTCTGTTTCATTCCAGCCGGAGACCGACGATTTTGGATAGTACAGGAAGACAACGACCATTCTAACAAAGGTTTTTTCTGGTTAAGGTCTAGCGTATGCAAAGTGCTTACAATCTACGGAATTCGACCGAGTTGCGTGTGAACACCTATGATTCACATGGTTGGGCGTAGGGGTATCTAGTCACTCATCATTGGTGCCGTTGACGAGGACTATTAGTCTTACATGCACCATTTAACCTTAGCAAAATTATTATTCATGTCATTGGAATGAACCTAGGATAGTAAAATTTACACACGCTAGGCTGACTAAGTAAAAAGTAAGGTACACCGAATAGTGGATTAACATCCAACATGTCTTCTTCTCACAGGGGAGATGAATCCAACCCATCGATGCCGCAAGAATATTGGGTGGTCTACATGCATCTTGATGAATATCTTCCCAACTTCACCTCCATCCTACATCAGGATGAACATTCATGATGATAGGACATGGATGACAACATCATACTACCGCCTGACCGATCGACTCCTAGAATGCTGTTTCACAATCTTGCCAGATTAGGCATCTAGGACCGTGGTGTGGAGTACGTCATGGAGGACCATGACTACCAAGACTATCATCCCACTGAGGCCCAATGGGCATGAGACCAACAATAGGTAGAACGATATGAACACATGAAGGGGAAACAATTCACTAACCTCCTATTCTTGCAAGGTTTGTAGGACAATGGGGAACCTATCTTTCATGACTCCCATTCGGCCGAACTTCCTCTAGGGCATCAGATCATTCAATCCATTATCCAGAATTAGCAACCAAGTGACCGAGATCCCCAAGGGGATGGAGGGTCATGTAGGAGAAGTCACAGCTTAAGCAAGGATGGGTAGGAAGATCGAGGCTACCATCAAAGTAGAGGGAGAGATTGACACTGGAGCGGTGACGACTCCTCTCCTTCTTCTCCATCCTCTCGCTCTCCTCTACCTTCACCTAGTTCAAGCTCTAATCATAACCATGGTAGAAAGGAGTGAGGTGATGGTGGTCGTAAGGATCGAAGGGATTGGCATGAGGAAGCACGTGACCAATCACGTGAGGGTCACCGTCATGAAAGGAGGGGTAGCCGAAATCGTCATAAACATCGTGGTCCTCAGTAGGACTATGACCCAAATGAGCCATTGCTGAATACTCAAAGCATGCTCCATATTGCCAAGGTAGTTCAAATACCCAGCAAGCACTTGAAAGATAGCCAGATCAAATGCATTAACGTGAATAATATCCCTAGGTTTGAAGGGGGGTACAATTGTGATCTACAAACTCACCTGCAAGCATTCCATGATGCTTGCATCCTGCAGAATATCGATAATGATTGGCAAAAGCTTAAGTTGTTTCCTTGCACACTCATCAAGGAAGAAAAAAGCTGGTATCAGTCTTTGGAACCAGAATCAATTAGGAGATGGAGTACAATGCTAGAGATCTTCAGCAACAAGTATCAAACCTACTCCAAAGTGGTGAATCTGAGACATCAAATCCAAGGTTGGAAACAAGGGAATCATGAACCCTTGGATGCAAAAATGAGTAGGTACTATTCATTATTACATCAGTGCCTTGGTCATGGCTACTCTCAGTAGGCACAACTTAACCATATCATTGATGGGCTCCACTTTGAAACTAGAAAGATCCTTAGCGTGTACACCCAAGGATGATTATCAAAACTAAGGGCCCATCAACTGTAGTGCCTCATCGAGCATGTGGCTAAAGAAGAGGGGGAACTCAGAAAGAAGAAGAGTGTAGAGGTGTTTAATCAGGATCCCTCCATCAAAAAGAGGAAAGTCTGATTCTGTGAAGAGGAGGAATCACCACTGGATACAGCGGTGAATCGAAAAACCTTGCTCCTACAAAAACTTGCCCCTAAAATATTGGCAAAGGTTGATAAGATGTGGGACTCTCTGGACAAAATATTCCAAAATGTTCTAAAAATTGCGGAGGAGTCCAAAGAGCAAGGTAATGATCGTGATCAGTGTAGGAAGAAGGAAGCTGAACGTGCCCATCATAAAGGTAAGGGAAACGTTGTTGTAGCTGAATAGGTTACAGACTCTGACATAGAGGAGGATGATGAATGTGGCATATGCCAATACAAACATCCTAAGGGGTTTTGTCCCATGGTGTTACATCTACAAGAGTCTGGGGTGTATGCATTGAACCCTCATTTGGTGAAGAGGCAAACACCCCGAAGGTTGCCTTACCCACAAGGCAATCCTAGGCAGTTCCACTAGCTGCAATGATATTATCCAAGTGGAGTGCCACCACAACCTTATGAACACTTCCAGTAGTGGCAGCACCCACAAGCATGGGGGATGCCACCTCCAAGACAGCAATACCCTTACCAACAGCCAAATCCCTATGGGTACTACGTTTAGCAACCGGTCTCTCCATGGGACTCTTCCAGTTACGCAACCTTTCAAAATTACTATCACCCCTTGGAATATTTTTGACCACAATCTCCATCACCCAGGAGGAAAGCCCATATCTTTACTATCCTCTATCACCTTCTCCTATCGTCCCTACTCAACAACACCCCACTCAACTACCACCTACTCCACTCATGCAGGGAAAATACCACCATAGCCACAGCAACGCAACGCTATGAGGGCTGTCAACCTACAACCAGCTTCTCAGCTGGGTGGACTAGAAGCCAAGTCACGAAAACATCCCTTCTTCCAGCCCAATAACTTAAGCACACCCTCACACACACTTGTGGCTGGGGCCTCTGAACCTCAAACCGCCTCCACCATTTCGCCCTTCGAGCAACCTTTGAACCAAACGTCCTCTAATGTACAAACGGTCATGTTCATACACGTAGTGACTGACTGAATAAAGGAAGACCATCTTCCCTAAAAATTAATTGACCCGAGGAGTCCCCTCATCTATCTTCAGGTGGCAGCAAATGAGCCATGTAAAGCCCTTCTAGATTCGAGGTCAGGAGTCAATTTGATTTCACATGACATGTTCAAGAATTTGAAAATCCATTACTATTCCCTTGGGATTGGTGGAGGACATTGTGACCACCTTTTACGAGTGGTCTTATCCTGCTAATTTCCTTGCCATCTGTGTGGAGAACTACAAGGGGAACTTCCCAATCATAATGGGAAGATCTTGGCTGAGCACAATGGATGCAAGGTTGGGACTCTGAGATCTTTCCCTTGAAATATCAAAGGAAAACCCTTTTGGAAAGATTGAGAAGAAGCGCGTTCCATGCATCACGTACAGTGACTTCGAGTTCAACTGTGTGCAACAGCTATGGTCCGTCAAGCGAACATCTATTCAAGCATGCAATCTGTGTACCGAAGAATCGCCAGTTCAATAGTACCTATATGCAGCAGCCACAAATCAAGAAGGCACCTAGTAGCTGACCGTTGACCCCACTAGCAGTACCTTGTGCATGGAACCATCTGAGGGGCTTGTACGAGCCTACATAGAGAGCATCGATAAATTGGAGGAGGTTTATCAACAAGTATCCACTATTGATGACCATGATGACTAGGGAAAGTTGCAAATCCTTGAAAGTTTCAAACAGGAGCCCTTGGAACTTAAATATTTACTGGCCCACTTAAAATATGCCTTTTTGCAGAATAGGAAACCGGTAATTATCAATGCCACCCTTACTCTTGAACAAAAGAAAAAGTTGCTGAAGGTGGTGAACAAATGGGATGCTACTTTTGCATGGTCATATCTTGAGCTAACTGGAGTTGATCCCAGGGTCTACACACATCAAATTTATATTGAACCCTCCATGAAGCCACAACGTCAACCACAAAGGTGGTTCAACCCCAAACTAAAGCAAGTCATCAAAGCTGAAATCAAGCAATTGCTAAAAGCAGGGTTCATCTATTCCATTACTGATAGCAAATGGGTTAGCCCACTCATTATTGTGCCGAAGAAGTGTGGCAAATGGAGGGTCTGTATAGATTTCCGGTTGCTCAACATGGCTACCTTCAAAGATCACTTCCCACTCCCATTTGTGGACCAAGTGTTGGATACCATTCCAAGGCATCGTTATTACAGCTTTTTGGATGGTTATAGTGGCTATAACCAAATCCAAATTGCATCAAAGGATTAGGCCAAGATAACTTTCACAAGTCCTTGGAGGACTTTTGCATACAAGAAGATGCCTTTTGGCCTGTGTAATGTGCCTTTCACTTTCCAATGCCTTGTCCTCAGCATCTTCCAACAGCAAATTGGCAATGGGGTAGAAGTCTTCATGGATGACTTCTCTACCTATGGGGCCACATTCAATCAAGCCTTGTACTGCCTTGAGCAAGTTCTAAAAAGATGTGTGGACACTAACTTACGGCTCAACTAGCAGAAAAGCCACTTAATGGTCTAGGAGGGCATTGTGTTGGGGCACCGTATTTCATAGATAGGGATTAGCGTGGATCCTAAGAAAATTAGGGTCATCCAAGGAATCACCTAGCAACCAAACACTGTGAAAGATGTTCTGTTATTTCTTGGCCACACTGGTTACTATCGGTGCTTCATCGAAAATTTCTCGAAGATCGCCAAGCCGTTAGTGGAACTCACAAAGAAAGATGCTCCGTTCATCTAGACCAAGGAATGTGAATCTACATTCCAAATGCTTAAACAAAAACTCATGGAGACTCTAGTTCTACAAGCACTTGATTGGTCCCAGTCCTTCCACATCATGACAGATGCATCCAATTATGCCTTGGGAGCCATGCTTACACAATGTGATGATCAAAAGTATCCATACTATATCCACTATGCAAGCCATAGCATTGTGGGTGCCCAACTTAACTACATCACCACTGAAAAAGAGTTAATGGTAGTTTTGTTTGCCTTGGAAAAGTTTCGATACTATGTGCTTAGATACAAGGTGTTCGTGCATACTGACCACAATGCCATCCGATTCCTAATGAACAAGCCAATGGTAAGCCCCTATATCAAAAGGTGGCTAATGATTCTTCAAGAATTTAACCTCACCATGGTAGATCGAAAGGGAACTGAGAATGTGGTTACTGACCACTTGTCTCGGGTGCAATGGTATGACGCAAAAGAGGAGGATCCCCTCTCTGACCAATTTCCAGATGAACTCCTCTTCGTGGGTGCGGTTGATCTGCAAGTGCCCAAAGAATCACCTTGGTTCAGCCACATCCTCATCTTTCTCACAACTCAGGAGTTGCCAAAGAAGTGGGACCATCAGCAAAAGCAACAGTTTCTCTATAAGGTCAAGTGCTTCATGGAAATCAATGGTCACCTTTATAAGGTGTGCACAGATGGCTTGGTTCACTGGTGTGTCCTTGATGATGATACATTGTGTGTCCTCCAAGATGCTCATGAGGGCCCTTGTGGGGGCCACTATGCTAGATGACGCACAGTCATTAAGATCTTGCTTGTAGGATATTACTGGCCCACAATCTTCAGGGATGCACAATGGTTCGCTCGCTCCTGTGAACAATGCTAGAGAGATGGTGGGATGACTGCACAATTGGAGGAACCTCAACAATGGATCTAACCACTGGAGCCCTTCAACATTTAAGGCATCAACTTCATGGGTTCCATCACACCCCTGTCCAATGGGAAGGTGTACATCATCGTTGCCGTAGACTACTACACAAAGTGAACGGAGGCGACAACCATCATTGACTATTCCTCAAACACCACTGCACAATTTGTCCAACAACAAATCGCCAACAGGTTTGGAGTACCAGATGCACTCATCTTAGACAATGGAACACATTTCACGGGTGTCACTTTTTGCAAACTCATGCAACACTTGAGGTTTACCCATAAATTTACAACACCCTATCACCCCCAAGCTAACAGGCAGGCCAAAGTCACCAATAGGGAGATCACCAAGATCCTCACTTGAACCATCAGTAAATATAGAAGGGACTAGAACACCAAACTTAATGATGCCCTCTGGGCCTATCACTCCACTTGGAAACTTCTTATAGGTTACTCTCCCTATGAGTTAGTGTATGGTAAGCTACCAAAACTCCCAATCCAGGCAGAACTCCAAACACTATCCACAACCAGTGACTTAGGTCTTGACCTACCACTAGCACAATGTGAACGACTCATCAACCTAAGTGTGCTAGATGAGAATCGATTAGTGGCCCTGTCTTAAAATGAGATCCACAAGGCCTACAATAAAAAACATCATGATCTTAGGATTTGGAGGGTTACATTTAGATGTGGAGATAAGGTATTGTATTAGAACCCCACCCATGTACCACAACCAACCAAGTTTCAAACATTGTGGGAGGGACCTTACATTGTCTCTGAAACCTTTCCATCTAGGGCCTTGCTTATCCACAAACCTGAGGATCCCACACGAACGCAGTTGGTCAACCGACAACAACTAAAACCTTTCCGTGAGCTCCACCTAACCAGTGCTACCACCTCATCATCATTAGGATAGCCTCACTCCATTTTTCACATCTCCTCCTTTCCACCCAGTCATGGGGGAGATCGTCCTCCATGCTAATTCATCCTACCAAGCTCCCCATTTTTTTTGAAATTTTTTGTTTTACATTTTTTTTATTTTTTAACATCATTCGTATGTTTGTCGATTCTTACTAGCTTTTCCTTTCTTTAATTATTTTTTTCATTTCTTTGTCAATTATTTATGCATGGGTGTGTTTAATTTTTAATTGGATGCTAATAAGTCATCTTATTATCATTAGGTGTCTGGCGCAGATGGTTTTCATTGCAATGGATCATGTGAAATAGTCCACCTAGTTTATCTCGCTCCTACCCTCGCATTGTTGTCCTTGGACTTTATGTCTATTTTCATCTCATAAAATTGGCAGTGAGTCCATGTCATCCACCCATTCACCCACTCCATGGTTTTCCTTCCGTTGGAAACATGCAACCCCTTCACTTAAAAACATTTTAATTAATGTGACTTATGTAGTTCCCAGACTTGGGGATGAACCAATGGTTTGAATTGGGTGTGACTTCAAGGGGAATGCAACATTCATCATTCTCTTATGTCCCTTGGGTTGCCAATGTGTCCTTACGGATTTCTTACCACTCCACGTTCTTCTCTACAAGGAAGCTCCTGGACAGTTTGACCTTGCATGGTGTGGTCCTCATTGCAAAAAATTCAAAAAAAATAATAAAAACAACAAACATGAGGATTCAAGGGACACCCCTTGGTCAAATGCATGCAAGAAAGCATGGGTTCTTTGCATGGTGTGGTTCCCATGAAAGCACAAGCAAATGAAAAATAAAATCATAGCTATGTGGGAATTCAAAGCACACCCCTTAGGCCACCTCTGACAGGCCATACAAACTAGTTATGGGACTCACTCTATCCCCTCTAACTTAGTCCCATTTCCCTTCTTTCTTCTCATGCCTATTGGATTGGTGGTTATCTGTGGGTGCTCTCTACTACTTGGAGGATGGATGGGGCTTTGCCTATTGCTGCAATGTCACTGTATGTGGATGGTTTTGGGTCTGAACTCAGGAAAGGTCCTACTGGGTCACTTAACCACAGCTTCACACAGGGTTTCATGTGACTGATGATCAGAATTCCAATTCTCTCAGCTCTCTCTTCATCCATTTCTCTCCATAACTCACCTCAATGCTCGTCTTATGTTTTGAAAGTTTGTCATGATTTCCATGAAATTCTCATGCCTTGGCAAGTTCACTTGGTGGGAGTCTTAACTTGCAATCACCATTTCTTAACCTTGGGGTCCACAAACTCTGGTGTTGAGGATATGCAACGGCTACTGAGGCTACCGTCTACTATGGGGAGGACCCACTTGCATATTCTTGGTCCTATTTGTTAAGCTCCCCATCCTTTTGATTTCGTGGTTGATTTTTTTCATGGTCCCATCGCTCGATTTCTTCTCCACGAAGTTATTTTTCCCCACATTCTCCTACATTTGACTCTTTTTCTAGCCAGGTTACCCTCCTCGTGTTCTCAATTGTGTTCTTAGTCTCTTACGCTCTTCAACCATCCCAATTTGGTGTTTTAAATTCATCTTTTCGGGTTTTTTCTGGGTTGGTCAACAGGTGCAACCCCCTACATATACGAGACCCCGTATACGTAGCCCCCTGCATATACGTGGCCCCATCAACATAGCGACCAACCCCTATATATATGCCTATTTCAACTTGAATTACTCTCATTTTGCAAAAAAAATTGGGGGGGGGGGAGATTTTGCCATTTTTCCGTCTAACTTTTTCTCAAGCACCTACATTTTCTATCACGCATCTACATTAACTGATCCTTCCCTTATTAGGCACCCAGAGGTATGCTCTCAGTTGTGGGGGGGTGAAGCCTATTTGTAATTAATTAATACTTTACACCTCTAAGGGAAGAAACAGAAACAATAGTTTCAACTCCAACTTATCCCTTATTTTTGCCTCTAACCCATCAATCAACACTCTAGGGGATTTAATGGAATGCCTATGCGAGCATCATCACTTAGTCTAACTGAGAAAGTGTATGAGGGCTATTTTTAGCAACTTGTGCACAGTCTAATTGGTGGTTATGTTTGATTGCAAATGGCACCAAAACCAAGGCATCCAAGGGGCGAAGGACCATCACAACCTAGGGATAAGCATCTACGAATGGGAAGGGGATGAGGCATGCAGCAACCAAACCACATGGAGGGCTCTCATGCAACTGACCCCCTCCACAAAGGACCTAATGTGGAATTTGTCCATCAGATTCCCGAAGAGGAGATTCCCAATGAGCAATTGCAAGGGGATGAAACTCCGAGGATAGTGCCACGGCTTGAGGTCACCCTAACCTAAACATGTCTTGATGCTATCAAGTTGCAAGAACTGCAACGAATGGTCCTACAGGAGTTAAACTTTGGACCATTTCTTGAGAATGCACCAGAAGATGTGAAGCTTCAATTGCAAAATTCTCCTATGTGGCGAATCATCACAACCAGTGGTGAATGGTACTTAGGAGAGACCTATCTCTGCTAGAAAAATTAGCAACTGGGGTCCAAAGTAAGAATTAAGGACATTTATGTCTCTTACTTTGCGGAAGCAATCGTGTAAGCTCTGGGATTGCTAGAGACTAGAGCAGATGTAGCAAAGATCCCGAAGCAAGCTAACCTCAAGGTACAACGGGAGTGGATCAAGTGGTGCTATGGGATGGATAGCAAAGAGTTTAGTACTTTGACCACCGTGGAGAGAGTGTATTCAAAGATTATGTCTTACCACTTGAATCTAATGGTGAGACCCAGTAAAATCACTACTTTCTCCACTCGTGCATGTGCCGCCTTAAGTGGGAAATTCCCAATGAGCCTTCCACAATTGTTATTCTTGGAGATTTAAAAGAGATTTGCTAAAAGTGAACGTGGAAGGCGAGATCTTCCCTTTTCTTACCTAATCAAAAAATTATGCAAACAGGTAGGGATAGCACGGTATGCCAACGATACACTCTGGCACACCCCGATTGCCTCATGGAGGAAAATGATGAAGGACAGGACTCTAGCCACTACACACACCAAGGAGGAGCAGCAACCACATCCACTGCCTGCACAAACAATGAGGTCAGGTTCGTAAACCCTCATAGAGCACATACACGAAATCCGATAATCGCTCTTGAGCCAACAAGAGCAATCTCAAAGGACAGGTGGAGGGGAAGATCCTTCGATCTATTGCCTTGCAATGAGCCATCTAGAGCAGGTGGCTCACTTAGTAAGTCTACTAGAAAGGGCAGGGTCAATGTTCTCTGTCACCCAAACATAGGTACCCGTGAGAACTAATCTTAGCATCCAAGAGGTAATAGTATCCACACAACAGTTATTTCCTGAAATCTTAGGAAATGCCGCTACTTTCTCGGTACGCTTGGAAGATGGCAAGGAGGCGACAGTCCTGATGATGCAGCACCAAGGACAATAGGTTGCGGCCAAAGTGGTTGCTGACATAATTTCTATGGCCCTTAACACACCAGCGACACCTGTACTAGATGTACATGGACTCAAAGATGTATAGGCATCTGCTAGCACTTCACATAGCAAGATCAATGTAGTCTAAAATGAGGAATTGTTGGACCGATTGGTGGAAACCAGGTAACCACTTTCGGATATCTTTGACCTTCCGGACAATATCACTGCAACCCAGTCAGAGTTGCTCTCGGCAAGGGGTAAGAGCCTTATCTTGGAAGGGCAACTTGAAGCTACTCAAGCTAATTGTCAACGCTTGGCAACAAAAGTTGCTTAATTAAGAGCCCAACTTGCCGATCCAGCTCTCCTCAACCGTGAGCTCACCCGAGACAAAGCTTTTCAACAACTTCAGATCAAACTTCAAATAGTTGAGGATGAGTGAGAGTCGGTAATCTTTGATAATTCCTTGGAAGATGCTCATGTATATCATTTAAATAAGGACTTGGTAGAGGTTCACCAAGAGAACGTCAGGTTGACTGTGGAGGCTCATCGCCTGCACAATGTTGGTGCTAAAAATGAACACATGAAAAACTTTATTCACCAATAGCAAGAGGAGCTAGCCAGGGTGAACGTTGATGTAAGGAGGTTGGCCACTGAAAATCAAAATCTATCTATGGAGGACGTTCAAGCCTTGCGACAGAAATCAGCCATTGAAATTGCCGCTTGGAAGAACAAAGCCCTTAAGTTTGAAAAAGTTAAGAATCATTACAAGGACCACGTGGGATTACAAAAGGAAATGAATGAGAAAAAAATTCAAGTTACAAAGGCTAAGATGAACCAAGAACTCCAGCAGCTCCAAGAAGGAGGCGAGGTATGGTAACCCATCTTTGATGGGTTGAATGCCAACAACTAGGCTGAGATCTACCTCAAGGAACTGCAGATTGAAGAAATGACAGAATACATGGAGTTAGCCAACCTTCACTACATAAATCTAGCTATGCTAATAGCTAGGAGACCATGGTCTGAGCTAGAAAAGTAAGTGGTGCCCTCGTATTCTTTATATGAGGGTGAGTTCCAAGTGCACAAGGTGACAAAACAAAAATTGGAGATAGCAAATGCAGAACTCGAGGTTCTCCATATGAGTTTTGAAGGACAACATGTAGTCGCAAAGAACTTGGCTCATCGAATGAATAACTCCCAGCAACTGTCGACATCAATTTGAGCATTTGACATAACAAAAATAATTTGCAGCCTGGTTTGTCAATTTGAAAGAACTCTTCCATATGCTACCATGCCCTTGGAAGGTTCCAGTCTCAGCACACATTGGTGAAGCTACCTGGACGGTGAACGATCCCAGAAGTAAGGAGGAAAAAATGAGGACCCTCTTGGAGGCTTTTCTCTTACCTCCAGAAATTGCAACTGCTGCAGGGTAGCCATCATTTGTGCCACCGCCGCCACATGGTCTAGAGGCTAGTGAAGGTATGTCAGAACCACCGCCCCCACGAGCGGTGTGACCTTCTCCAGAAATTCATGTATCTTTCAACACGATAGAGACTCCAGGCCCATCAAGGTGTTCAATTTTTTCTCTGAACACCACCATTTTGTAATTTTTCCTTCTCTGTACCCTCAAGCACTTGGTGCATCATGTGTGTCATATGTGTCAAGTCATGTTTGTAGTTATAAAAAGTCCATACCTTCCGAATTGTAGAGGAACTAGAGGATAAGTTTTTACTCAGTCGTGGAGGTATGATGAAGTGTCAAATGGTTTATGCATTTACTAGGCCATGTATATGGGACCTCGTATACATGGTCGTGTTGACGCGGCCCCGTATACTTGGCCTTGTTGATGCAGCCCTATCGACGCATCCTTCCGTGCATCGATGTGGCCCCGTTTACGCGGTGCCTATTTTGGCCTATAAATAAGTGGGCTCCTGCCACACTTAGGTATCTTTTGGCAGTTGTAGTGAAGCTCTTACAGTTTTTTTTTTTGCGAGAGTTAGAATATTTTCCAAGTGCCTGCAGTAGGTGTAAAAAAGGTGTCCAACTCTTTATTCAAGCACTGATGTACCTGACCCCACTGATGTGAATGGCAATAAAGACGAGCTTTTCAATCATTCCTTGCAGCAATTGGACTTAGTCATTTAATGAATTTAATAGTTTTATATTTCTATGCTTTAATAGTTCCTTGAGTTTTTTTTGTTATTATTTTAATTACTATCGCTCATTTATAGTTCGTAGAAACCATAAGTATGACCATCTCGAACATAAACCCAACACTTGGCAACCCAACAACACTTAACGTCTAGTAACCCAGTAGTGGTTAGGGAATGCTTAGGATGTGCACGGAAGATGGGATCAGATACTTATGCTAGGAAGAGTTAGGACATAGAGTAGGATAATTATAGATTACCTAATATTTCATTCCTTACTTTCCATTCTGAGAATTAGATGCTAGAAGATGAAGTAAAAAGCCATAAAAATCAGTTGCCTCAATCTCACTTAACCATCACAATTAGAACATCACAAGTGAGGTTGGGAAGACAATGACCGTTCTAACAAATGGTTTTGCTGGTTTAGGTCTGCCGTATGCAAAGTGCTTACAGTCTACGGAATTCGACCGAGTCACATGTGAATGCCCGTGATTCGCATGGTTGGGCGTAGGGGTACCTAGCCGCTCATCAGTCATCATGACACTCCTTTAATTTTGAGAATAAACTCTTTTTTCTAGACATGTGATTTGAAGCATCCATGTCAACAATCCACTTATCATTTACATGGTAATGTTTAAAACATGAAGTACTTAGATTACCTGTATGTGTAATTGAGGCTATGGGAGTTTTTGATGATGTGTTAGCCTTCTTGAGTAAGTTGGAATTTCTCAATATTGATTGTAACACTTTAATTTGTTCAGTAGTGAGATTGAGATTATTAGATTTATCATTCTCTATAGTAGTCTCGATAGCAAGGACTTTCTTTGGCTCTTGGTGGTTCCATGGCTTGTAACTTGATGGGTATCCATGGATTTTGAAGTAGGTATCCTGTGTATGATTCATCTTGTGGCAGTGATCACACAATAGCTTCTCCTTCTTGAATCTTTAACTCCTTTGTTGTTGCTTACTTTACTGTGTGATGAGGGTTGATCCTATCAAAGGAGCAACTATTCCTATCAGAAGCATAACCCTCTTCCTATTTTCCTCTCTTCTTACTTCAGAGAAAGCCTCACGGATGGTGGGAAAAGGCTTTGTGCTCAACACTTTGCCCTGTACCTTGTCCAACTCTTTATTCAGCCCTTGTAAAAAATCAAAGATCCACTCCTTTTCAATCATTCAAGCAAACTTGACTCCATCTTTAGGACTCTTCCACTATATTTCATAAAATAAATCCATCTCTTGCCATAATTCAATCAAAGAATTAAAATAATCAGTGACTAATTTGTCTCCTTGTCACATCTCATGAAGCTTCAAGCATATTTCAAAACACTATGATGTGTTTTCCAGATCTAAGTAGATTTTTTGAACTATTGTTCATATGTCTTTAGTAATTTTGTAGAACAGATATGTCCTTTCAATTTGCGACATCATTAAATTAATTAACCAAGCCATCACTATGGAATTTTCAGCATCCCAAGTATGATAGCCAAGGTTGGTAGATTTAGCAGGCGAAATTATTTCAGTGACATATCTTGACTTTCCTTTGCCTTCAATAACAAGAAAAATGAACTAAAACCATTCTCAAAAGTTGGCTCCATTGATTTTGTGCTGGGTTATTTGAAGAAAATAATTTTCAAAGGGTTGAGAAGAAGAAGATAAAGGATTTCAAATAGTTTTCGTTGGCATGCTTTCAAGTGTGCTGGGTGAAGAGGATTCAAAAGAAGAGTTTTTTTAGCCATCTAACTTGTCTCTGATACCATGAATAAAGAGATGAAATGAAATAGTTCTCTTTATTGAAGTTTATGAAAGATTGCATACAAGGATTTATAGACCAACCTTATTCTGTATTTTAGGAAACAAACTATAAAAGAAAACTAATCTCCTAGAAATCAAAAATGATAAAAATGGAAGCTACAGATCAGGGAAAACAAACTCCACAAAAACTACAATTAATCCCACAAAATTAGGAATTTTACTGAATCCAAAAAATCAGGAATTTACTCAATCTTTCCAAGAATAAAGAATCGTGAAAGAAAATTAAGAAACTTAAAAATAGTTTTTTCTATATGAATGTAAGGTGAAAAGTCAAGTCACATATGTGATGCTGTTATTAGAAGCTTATATGTTAACATTGGAAGCTAAAACAATGTATCAATTCTTAACATTATATTTTACTAATAAAGATAACAATAAGATCTTAAGCAATATTTAAAAATCTCTTAAGGGAGTGCCATGAAGGAAAATTATGGCTACTAAAATAAGGTATTGAAAATATTTATTTAATTATAAATTATGGCTATGTAGAGGATTTGAGGCTTTGCAAAGGGTTTTTTTTAGGCTATGCAAAGGGTGGAAATTTGAGGCTTTACAAATGGGTTTTTTGGGATTGTGCAAAGATTCAAAAGCTTTGCAAAGAACTTTATAAGAAGGGCTTTGCGTCTTCATTGAGGACTAGAAGTGGGTTTCACTACTTAACTTAATTGAAGATATGGTACCAATTACTAATTCTAAACCATCGAAGATTGCCACTTAATTAAAAGCCTTATTTGAAAGGCAAACAACTCTTGATGATAGATAGGAAATGTTTATTTAGAACTAGAAAATGATATCTAAATAGATGGAGGAACAAAAAAGAAAAAAACACCAAAGAAGCAAAAGATGCTAATGAAAGAACATATAGTAGTCATGGATCAACATAATAGTAACTTTGAAAGTCTCTTTCATATTGTAAACATTGTAGCCATAAAGCAAGATGTGATGTCTGATCAACTAGAAGCTATGATGACATGACAAATAATAGTAGAATGAATTACAAAATAAAAAATAATGAGTAAAACTTTAAATTTTGAAACAAATCAGGAAACTATATGATATTATTTTAAACTAGAAAATAGTTATTAGAGTAAATCTTGAATGCATCAAATCTTTATGTGATTTAGTGAAGAAACATGAAGAATAATGAAAAAGAGTTGAAAATATCTAATTTGCTAGGTCTCAAAAGGTCCACATAAGAAAAGATAATTTAAAAAATGTTATTTCTAATACTACTTTTCAACATCTTACCTAATACAATCTTGAATGTATACTGCATAGGTTTTATATGTGATAAACCAATCTTTTGAATGCCATCTACAAAATTGTTTCTAAAAATTGCTATTTTTGATATTTCTTTTCAACATCTTGCCTAATACAATCTCTGATGTATACTACATACAATTTATATATCATAAACCACTCTTTTGAATGTCATCAGCAAAATTGTTGCTAAAGCTTCTTATCCTTAGCTTTGATCCTTTACCTCTAATGACTTATTAGTGTTATTACATTTTAGTCATTTTGTGGAGCAGGGCATAAGTCCTAGGTTAAGATAGTTCTAATAGCTTGATAAAAGGGGCTCTGTATTTCATAATAACCCCAAGATTAAAATTTAGCAAATGAAAAGCTCATGCCCTAATTATGTTTTCAAATCCCAAAATTTAAAGCTAAAGTAAAAGTTATGATATGCATGAAAGCTTTAGAAATTAAGGATCAAAATTGAGCTCAAAGGTAAGAGTTACAAATTAATGGATTATAAGAATATAGGCCAATGCAAAAAAATTTCTAGGTTTTTTCAACATAGTAAAGCTCATTGACAAATTTCTTATGTTGATAAGATAAGTTCATACAATTTTTAGATTTCAAGGAGTTAGGGTTCAAATTAAAATAAGCATCAAAATTGAGTAGCCATCAAAGAAAAACTTTATACAAGTTAAGCTTTCATAAATATATGCTCTATTAGCTAAGTTGAGATTATTAGAGCTTAAGCATCAATTTTTTCCTAACAAGCATTTGAATAGAATTTGAGCACTAACAGAGATCCTCACTTCAAGCAAAAAGGCTTAATCTAAACCTAAAAAAGGTCTTTACCTTTTGGTATGTCAAAACCTTAGAGAAAATGGAGAATGTAGATTTTGTATGTGACAATAGTGTTGCAAGACCATGAACAAGAACTTCACATGGAGAGCCAAGAATGAGATCTATGTTGAGATGTTAAAGTAAAGACTACATGGATAAGATTTGAGCATGGATGAAAATAGAGTCTATGAGCCAAATGAAGATGTTCCAAAGACTAGCAAGATGTCAAATTGACAAGGGAATGCCTTACACTTCCAAGTGCAAAAGTGGAGTACGCATCTACGAAAAATGGTAGACGTCTATCTTGGAAGATAGACATCTACACACTACACATCGACATCTACACTTAAAGATAGACATCTCTCTTGCATTGGAAATGTTTACAGATAGACGCCTCATTCTTGAAGTAGATGTCTATACTAGCCCTTTGATAGCCATTGTATAAATTTTGAGGAATTTTTGGAAACTTCAAGGGTATAAGACAAAGTTAATTTCTTGGAAATTATGCAAGTAATGTAATTATAAAATCATTTTGAAGGCTACTAAAAGAAATCTTGTGATTATCCTTCATTGTACTATCACTTGTATATTTTTTATGATTGTGAGCTTCATTGCTAGAAATCTGTACTTCTACTTACACTCTTTCTTGTTCTTTCTCTTTCTTTCTTGTAGCCCTATGAGGTTGATGTGCTTCTTGCAAGAAGAAATCTTCCTTAAGATTGTCAAGACCCTGCAAGCTTAAATGGTCTTATAATGACAAAACACTTCAATGCAGAGCTCACGATTGTAAAGGTTATGGGATCCTCTAAACCGCAGTTTGAGCTTTTCAGGACCTTGTAGGACTGAGTGGTTTTACAACAACAAAACACTCTAGAGCAGAGCTCAAAGCTTGTAAAGGATGTTATGTCCTTCAAACTAGTTTTTGAAGAAACAAAGTCCAAAGGCATGCATATAATAGATCCTCTGAATGTGGACATACCCAAGTTGGGAAATCATGTAAACTTTGTGTTTTGTTTCAATGGGTGCAACATTTTAAATTATGTAACTCATTCAACCCCCTTCTAAGTTCTCGATCCTCAAGTGGTATTAGAGCTCGATACTCTCAATTTTGTGTTTCACATTTCAAGAGTGAACTATGGAGGGAACATCTTATACAAAACCATCAATGCTTGATGGGTTTGGCTTTGCATATTGGAAGGCAAGGATGCAAGAATTCTTCAAATCCATGGAATTCGAGGTATGGGAGTTAATTCATGAAGCCTACACACTACCCATTAACAGAACCATGAAAACACTCAAGCCAAGAAGAAAATGAACTTCTGAAGAAAAAGATAAGTTCATGTTTGACTAAAAAGCCAAAAATTATTTATATTGTGCATAGAAGAAATATGAGTTTAATAGAATAGCTGGGTGTAAAACCACTAATGAAATATGAAAAGCCTTAGAGGTAACTTATTAGGGCACTTCTATAGTTAAACAATCAAAACTTTTAGTATTGCAAAGCAAATAGATAAGCTTAAAATGAAGGAGAAAAGATTAAGAACTACTTATCTAGGAAAAATGATCTAGTTGTAGCAATTAGAGGAATAGGTAAGGACTTGCCAAAAAGTGATGTAACTTTAAAAATGATTAGAACTTTATAGCCTGAGTTTAGACTAAACATCACTACCATAGAAGAAATTAGAGACTTTTCGATGCTAAAATTTGAGGAGCTTTAAAGTTGTCTTATTGCATCTGATATGAATCTCATAAGTGAGGGAGGTATAAAAGAAAAGCCCATTACCCTAAAATCTACATTAAAGGATACGAAGTTGATTGAACAAAAAATGAACAATGAAGATGAAATAGCTCTTTTATCAAGAAGAGTTCAAAGACTTCTTATAAGAAAAGGAAGAAGCTTTAATCAACCATGCCCTAATCAATCCAAATGCAAAGAGAAAGGTAAAAATTTTACAAATTCAAATTTTGATGCATTTTCTATAGAATGTTAGGTGTGTGTGGTGTAAGAGGTCATGTGGCCTCCGAATGTCCTAGTATTGACAAGTTGCAACAAAAAGATAAAAATGAAACTAATGTGAAAAAGATAAAACTTCTACACCAATTGGGATGATGGAGAATAGAGTGAGGAGGAGGTAGATGGCACTACAAAGGACTTGCATCTCATTTGCATGGCTCTCACAGAAGATAACAATAGCACAATTGAAGAAGATAAGGAAATAATAGAAACTGATAAGGAAAGATATCAACTTTTATGTAATGAAATATTGTCCTTTCAAAATCTTTGTATAAAGCTAAAGAAGGCTCTAAACTAAAAAGATCAAGATCTATCTTTACTTAATGAAAAATATTTATACCCCCCACAAGAAAGCTTAGACCTAAGGACTAAGAACAAAAAAATAACCTTGTCTTATGAGCAGATGGAAAAAGAACTTGCAGATACCAAACTTGTAAATGAAATACTTATAAAAGAAAAAGAATTCCTTCACATCATTTTCAAACAAGAAAGAAGTCCACATGATAAAAGTGGGTTTGGATGTTGTCAACAAGAAGAAGCATCCACATAAACTTCATCCAAATTAAAAACTAAAATATCAACAAGCATTACATTCAAACAAAGAGCAGCTCCAAGGTTTGATCATTTTAACCAAAATAAAAGGATTGGATGTTACTATTATGAAATATTTTGGCATAAGCAATGGGATTTCAATTTGAAATATTATCACATGAACACCTTGTCATATTATAAAATTTTTTTGTCTTACCCAAATGCACCTAGAGAGGAAATTTTGTAGAGCAAAAAGGAATGGAAGATAAATCAAAAAGATAAGAAGAATAAAAAGGTGTAGAGAATTAAGTGAAAAGAAGGAAGTGAAAGAACTCTTAAGAATTTTGTGAAAGGAAGCCAGACATTAGAAATAAAGGAAATTTGTGTGAAAGGAGGAACTTTAAAAGAAGAACCTCATTTCTAATCTCCTTACACATCTTGATCTCCATTAGCAAACAAGGTAAGTAGATGTAAGTTTTCATTTTTTCATCTAATTTAAAATTCTTAGAGGACTATGATCCATGGCAACTATTCCTTGAACCTTTGTTATCTCATTTCACTATCTGTTTAGACATCTACTTGTAGACATCTATCATTAGATATTTACACAAAGATAGATGTGTGCCCATAGATGTCTACATCTAGAGATAAGCATCTATCTAGGTTTTGGCTAAACACAACATAGATGTCTACTAGTCAAGTTAACTATTAATCTTTTTGTAAAAAAAAAATCCCTTGACAAGCATGATTATATAAAATCAACACTTCATTTTTTCCTCATTCTTTCTCATCCAAGCATAGACGACAAAGAGTAGACATCTAGGGCTTCCACAACAATGGCATTTTATGCATTTCCTTGTAAATCAGTGGCTCACAAAAAGACTGGGATGTCCAGGGCTCCTCCACAAAAGAGCAAGAAGTCCTAGGAAGCATCATCAAGCACTGCCAATACATAATTACCTGAATTTTAATCCATCAAAGCTCATCATAGATTTGACATAACTCATTTTGTTACTATAGTTTCTCAAATATCCCTTTGCTTTTAGCAACATTATTAGAAGGAGCTAATGGCATTTTTCCAAGTGTTAAATTGGGTATCCTTAATTTTCATGAACTTTTGTATCCCTAAGATCCTCATCAAGGAGTTTTATAGTAACATTGCAATTACTAATACTACTATTGCAACCTTTACATTCACTATTGGGGGAATGTTAATTAAAGTCACTCCACAAGTTATCAATGTCATTCTTGGGATCTCTAGTTTCAATGTTCATAGGGTTATGATCAATTTTATGTGTGATATTTTCATGAATGGTGTAATCCTTATTTTCCACAATGAATTTTGTGATGCTCTATTTGGTTAATCAATATCTTTGTGTAGTGGGAAAGTACCTAGAAGTCAGATGGCATTAGATGCTTCAACCCTCTCTCTCATTGTATGGTATAATATTATTATAAAAGGAGGCAATTGCAACTATTTATTACCAACTCAAGAATTTTTTCTTTATTACCTTCTTACTGGTCAACCATTAGATTTAGGCCATATCCTCTACAGAGACATGTTAGGTCTCTTAACCAAGGAAAAAGAGTATGAGCATCCTCTTTTCATTAGATTGCTGATCCATTAGAGAGGAGTTCCCATTCCTAACATACACTTGCTTAAAGGTAAAAGAATCCTTGGTGAGTATTCAGAGAAAAGGAGCACCACCCATGCTA
Organism: Gnetum montanum; assembly: GCA_015680685.1. Lineage (NCBI taxonomy): Eukaryota > Viridiplantae > Streptophyta > Gnetopsida > Gnetales > Gnetaceae > Gnetum > Gnetum montanum. Next base: position 536,018 of record MNCI01017497.1, read on the forward strand.
AAGTTGTACAACCAAGCACCATGCCTTAGAAAATAAGAAACAAGGAATCTACATCACCTCCTAGGCCTCTCCTCAATTGAGAAGGTCCAAATCTACTAGTGGTCAAATGAAATCCACTCTCAAGAAATTGATAAAGCCTTTTGCTAGGACTATTGGGATGATTGGTATGAATCTCTCTTACCTTTATAAGAGAATGAATGCAACTAGAGTACCTCTTCCTCTAGATGTGTAGAAATTCAAGCAGATCACCACTCCTCCCATATCAGATAGTGAGGATGACTATCCTACTCTAGCCAGGCACTCGATAGCTATAAGGCCATCCCAAACATATGACTCAGGAAAGACATCCAATTCTGAAGAGCTTAATGCACCCCCTGCACATGTCCAAGGAGAGTTTCTTGATCTTATGCAACTTGGACCTAGCTCTAATCTTTTTGACAATGCCCCTTAGACCTTTGAGCAACAAATAATTGAGAGCATCTTTGGGACTTCTTCTCATTCTCAATGAAGACTAGCTGATCCTATTACATATCAAAGGAAGGATACTTCCTTATCTTCTCTGTAGGCTCCATCTCATCCACCTGCATCATCTCACTTTTGGGTGAAGCTATGTCCTCAAAGAGCTCTTGTACGAGTTCGATCTTCAAATGATGACAATGAGCAACATGTCTTTAGCACTAGCACTAGCACTAGCAATCATGATGATGAAGAGGAGACATTTAGGTCTTCTCATGCAATAGCTACCTCTAATGATACTACTAAGATTAGTGGATAGGAACCTTTGATGGTTCCTCCTTTTAGGTGATGTTCAAAAAGGTGGAGAATTTAAGAATTTGTGGATCTTTTGTGGATTGTATGGATTATAGCTAGTTATGGATATTTGTATGGACAGCAACAACATGTTATGATCCTTTTGGCTAGTTTGTATGTGATGATGCACAGCTTCCTTTTGGCTACTTTGTATGTGATGATGAACAACTTATGATAGTTTCTATTGTTGTTACTCTTTTGTGGATGGACATCATGTTTATGCATATGAAAAACTATTTTTTTAGTAGCATGATATATTATGGAGATAGGTTTGGCCATTGGATAGTTTATGAAGACTTCTTTATTTTATTATTTTTTCTTTAACCCTTTTCCTTGAGCCTTTATATCCATGTTCTAGGATTACCCTCTATTGTCATTGGTATTTATATGTCTTAAATGCTTTTATTGTTTATCATTAAATTTATATGATATGAAATGCACTAACCCATTTTCATAAGTTTTGGACATCACCAAAAAATGGGGAGATTGTTGACCTTTTGGTATGTCAAAACCTTAGAGAAAATGGAGAATGTAGATTATGTATGTAATGATAGTTTTGTAGGATCATGAACAAGAACTTCACATGCAGAGCTAAGAACGAGATCTACATTGAGATGTCAAAATAAAGACTAAATGGACAAGATGAGAGAATGAATGAAAACATAGTCTATGAGCCAAATGAAGATGTTTCAAAGACTGCTAAGATGTTAAATTAATAAGGGAATGCCTCAAACTCTAAAGTGAGAAAGTGGAGTGGATGTATATGAAGAAGAGTAGAAGTCTATCTTGGAAGATAAATGTCTACAAACATATGTCTATCTTGGAAGATAAATGTCTATAGACAAACTTTTACAGGTAGGCATCTACACTTAATGATAGGCATCTCTCCTAAATTTGAAGTATTTACAAATAGACATATCATCCTTGAAGTAGATGTCTATACTAGCCATTTAATAGTCATTGCATGCATTGTGAGGATTTTTTGAAAACCCCAAGGGTATAAGACAGTGAATTTATTGGAAATTATGCAAGTACTATAATTGTAAAATCATTTTCAAGGCTGCTAAAAGAAATCCTGTGATTGTCCTTCATTGTACTATCATTTGTATATCTTGTATCATTATGAGCTTCATTACAAGGAATTTATAATTCTATTTACACTCTTTCCTTACTTTTTCTCTCTCTTTTTATATAGCCCTGCATGGGATTTACTTCTTATAAGAAGTCATATTCATTGAGCTAGTTAAGATCCAGCAGGGTTGAGTGGTTATGTAGTGATGAGTGGTGAGGTATCCCTACACTCAACCATATGAATGCGAGCATACATGCACGATCCGGTCAAATTTCAAAGACTAAGTGCTTATGTGCCTTGATGGAACAAGGATGGGTTGGCTAATCGTTGTCTTCCCAAGCTTACTTGTATGTCACGATTGTATGGTTAAGTAAACTTAAGGCATATGATTTTTATGGCTTTTATGTTTTTATTGTCTTGGTAATAATAAGGGAGGAGAGAGATAACTAAGTAACTAATTTAATTTAACTACTAATTAACTAGGCTTTAATTAATCCTAACACCAATATCCGTTCTCACTTACCATACACATCCTAAACCAGTGCAACACTACTGGGATTACCAAGCGCTAATTGTTACTGGGTTACCAAGTGTTGCATGCTCGAAGTGATCATACTGAGTGTGCTTAGTTAGGAGAGTTATAGGGTGATAGAGAGAGAAGGAGGGAGAGAGAGAGAGAGAAAACATTAATTAACTAAGGAAAGCATTAAATAACTAAAAATAACATTAATTAATCTATTTTGAATGCTACAAGGTTTATCACAAAGTTCATCTTTATTGCCATACACAAGGTGTGCTCAAGTACATAATGCTCGAATAAAGGTCCGTTCACTTTATGACTCCTACTGCAGGCACGTAGAAATAATTGTAACTCTGAGAGGGAGAAAAGGCAAGAGTTTGGGTAAGAGACTAAAATTAACTATGCAAGCTAAGTGTGCTTGCCTCTTATTTATAGGCAATGAGGCAAGATGTGATATCAGGTATCCAACATCGCATGGCAAGCTCTGATATCATGGACCTGATATTGTAGCCCCAATATCGTGGTTCATCATACCCCCAGGACTAAATGAAAACTTGTCCTCAAGTTCCTTACAAAATATTGGAAAGGTATGGGATTATTGATTGAATGATAACTGGCAGTGAAATGAGATGGCAAACTCTAAGTGCCCGATGAACGGATTGACAATACATTACAACATTGGTGTTCATACCCATGGTGGTGAACACTATACATAAGTGACATCCAGACCTTCATTCGACAGCTTGAAGAGAAAGGGAGAGAGAAAGAGAAAAAGAAAAATGATGTGTGTTGCTACTAATGTTGAGATTGCGCATTCCATTGTTTATCCATAACCACACAATTAGACTTGTTCCCGGCATAAATGCTCCAACTCTAGTCCATTACGAGTGCTCCCTCCTACCCCAGTCCATTGTCCATGTAATTTCCATTTGCACACACCACGTAGTCATGAATGAGCAAGGATAAGTAAACCATAATGTAGTTGATACCTTGCCTCAATATAAAGCACATTGGCTAGGTTGTGGTTATGGCAAAAACTGGGTTAGAGATTTATTACTGATAACTATCCAAGGTGTAGGGGTTAGGTAAGTAGTAGAATGGAGAAATTGAAAAATTTGCGCCAGGGCCCCCACGACTAAGAGTGAACCTCTAGTAGCAATAAGATGAAAAAATATAAAGAATAAGAAAGATGGGAAAAATAACAACGGCAATGTTGATAAAGTGGATGTCAAAGATGGGGATGAAATGAGAAATGGTTGATTGCAAATAATGTTTAAGAAAAAGAACTTAAAAATTGCACCAAAAAGGAATGCTATTGGGTCCTCCACAAAGCAATCTTATGCCCTTTATGCCCTAAAAAATCAAAAAAAAAAAGAGTCTATAGGCTCTAGGAATGTCAGTTGGAAGCAAGAGTTAAAAACTTACCCACAAGAATTTACCAACGAAAAATAATGCATCAACCAAGATATGGACTAATCATAAAATTGGCAATGAGGTGGACCATGGAAAGAAAGATGGAGAGTAGAAATGGAATGGAATCCCAAGAGTAAGGCTATGTAAAGTCCCTTGTGTATGTCATGGTTAATGTGACTAAGTAGAACTCATTCAAATCTAGACTCAAACCAACCACATTCAATGACATTGCATCAATACACTTGGCCAATCCATCCTCTTGAAGTAACAAGAATGCCTCCACAAAGAGTGACTGACATCCCAAGGAGAGCGAGATGGAGAAGCAAGAAACAATAAAGTGCCTTAGTTAGAGGGAACCTTCAGGCATGGGTAACATGTCTTTCTAGTGCCATAACTAGTGCTTATAGCCCATATTGCTTTATTATGTCTAAGGGGTGTGCTTTGAATTCCCCCCTTCTTCCTTTTTTTTTTTTTGCATGAAAACCACACCATGCAAAGACTTATTTTTATTCACTCAGCTTCTTGATATTTGATCAATGGTAGAATGGTGGTCAACCTAAGAAAAGCATCTAAGCACCCAAGTGAATGGACAGCACATGTGCATCAAATTCCCTTCAATTCACACCCTTTTTATCCATTGAGTCCTTCCTCAATTTGAAGAATACCAAGCCACCAGTTCATTAATAAGTTTAGTTAGAAAAAGGGATAGTACAATTCCAAAGCCAAGGGAGACCATAGAGTGGAATGGGTGAATGGGCAACATGGGCTCATTACCTGTTTTATCAAAAGAACCATATCATAATATTAGCATCATAATTTAGAGGTAAAAATCAAACATTAGTAATCAATATTATATAATTAAATCCACCATCATGAGCACTTATTATATGATGAATGAAAGTAAATCAACCAATCCAAAAAATAGTAAAAATATGAACGATGGTGTCAAACAAAAATAAGAAAAATTGAAGAAATGTGTAAAACAAAAAAATACAAAAAGAACTGAGGGCCTAGAATGGTCGGCATAGGTGGCCATCTCCCCCACAACTAAGTTAGAAGAAGGAGATCTGAAATAGCAAGCAAGGTTGTCCACCAACAAAGGTAGTATGAGTACTAGCTAATCTAGGCTCATGGAAAGGTTTGGTTGGTTGAATGTTGACCAACAGTTTCTTATCCAGACTCTCAGGTTTGTATATCATCATGGCCCTTGAAGGAAAAGTTGCATGAATGACATAAGGTCCTTCCCACAGCATTTGAAATTTGCTACGTTGTGGCACATGTGTGGGATTCTAGTAGAGAACGTTATCTCCTAGTTGATATTTAACTATCCTAATCCTTATTTCATGATGTTTTTTATTAAAGGCCTTGTGCAATTTGTTAGATGACAGGATAGCCAATCGATTCTCATCTAGCAGGTTAAGGATCATCAATCATTGTTTTTGTGCTAGATCAAGGTCAAGGTTGAGGTCACATGCCATAGATAGTGTATGGAGCTCAGTTGAATGGAAAGCATTAGTAATTTACCATACAATAACTCATAGGGAGAGTAGCCTATAGGGAGTTTCCATGTGGAGTGGTATGCCCAAAGAGCATCATTTAGTTTAATGCTACAGTCTCACCTAAACTTGCTAATAGTTCTTGTCAATATCTTTGTAATCTCCCTGCTAGTGACTTCAGCTTGACCATTCGCTTGGGGGTGGTATGGTGTAGTCAGTTTGTGCTCAACCCCTAAGTGTTGCATTGATTTTTGAAAAGTCATACCTGTGAACTGTGTACCATTGTCTAAAATAAGTGCACGAGGCATACCAAACTTGTTTATGATTTGTTGTTGAACAAATCATGAAACTGTAGATGATGTACAATCCTTAATAGCAACTACTTCTGCCCATTTTGTAAGGTAATCAATAGCAACAGTAATATAAGCTTTTCCATTGGACATTGGCATAATCGGCCCCATAAAATCAATTCCCCAAATGTTGAAGGGTTCTAAAGGTTGGATCCATTGTTGCAGACCCTCCATTCTAGCAGTCATTCCCCCTATCACGTTGACAGTCCTCACAAGATTGGACAAAATGATGGGTGTCCCAAAACAATGTAGGCCATCAATATNCATCACGTTGACAGTCCTCACAAGATTGGACAAAATGATGGGTGTCCCAAAACAATGTAGGCCAACAATATCCTGCAAGCAAGATCTTAATGGATGTTCATCTCCCAGTGTAATGACCCCCACAAGAACCCTCATGATCATCTTGGAGAACTCACAATTGATCTACATCGGGAACACACCATTGGACCAAGCCATCAAGACATACTTTGTAAAGTTGTTCATTGATTTCCATAAAATACTTGGCTCGGTGTAGAAACTGTTGTTTCTTTTTAGCATCAAACCCCTGTGGTGTTTGTTGTGTAAGGAGATAGGTGAGAATACTACTATACCAGTTTGTCTCCATGGTTAATTGATTATTTACTACACCTACAAAGAGGAGTTCATCTAAGAAATAATCAAAAATTGGATACTCGTCCTCTTTATTGTCCCATTGCAACCGAGATAAATAATTAGCAACTACATTCTCGATACCTTTACAATCGATCATCGTAAGATTGAACTCTTGTAAGATTACAAGCCATTGTATGATGCGAGGGCTTACCATTGGCTTATTCATTAGGAACCTTATTACACTATTATCTGTGTGTATGAATACCTTATAGCCCAAGACATAGTGCCTAATTTTTTCTAGTGCAAACACTACAGTGATTAATTCTTTCTCTATTGTAGCGTAGTTAAGTTGTGCACTAGCGATATTTCTACTTGCACAGTGGATATAATAAGAATATTTTTGATCATCTACCTATGTAAGTACAGCTCCTAAAGCATATTTGGATGCATCAATCATTATGTGGAATAGTCTAGACCAATCAGGAACTTGTAGAATGGGTTTTTCTACGAGCTTCTATTTTAAAGGAAAGTGAGTTCACATTTCCTGGTCCATTCAAAAGGTACGTCCTTTTTCGTTAATTCAACCAATGGTTTTGCAACCTTTGAAAAGTTCTCAATAAATCTTCTGTAATAGCCAATGTGTCCAAGGAATGACCGAATATCATTTACAATTTCTAGTTGACAAGTAATTCCTTGGATGACTTTGATCTTTTCGGGGTCTACCTCTATCCTTGTTTGTGAAATTTTATGCCCTAGTACTACGCCTCTGATTGTTCACTGTATCAAACCTAGGCAATGAAATACTTTTTTACGAAGAAGGAGACATGATTGTCTATTTAGTGTGTAATGTATAATTATTTATTATTTTTCTTTAACCAACCCTAAGGGTTTGTTCCAATGATGTGAAATATTTCCTATGTTCTAGTTAGTGCATAAACAACAAAGTCCCCAGCAATGGCGCCAAGGATAAGCAGCGAGGTATCCCTGTGCTCAACCATACGAATACAAGCATACATGCATGATCTGGTCGAGTTCCAAGGACTAAGTGCTTATGCACCTTGATGGAACAAGGACGGGTTAGTTAATTGTTGTCTTCCCAAGCTTACTTGTATGTCACGATTGTATGGTTAAGTAAACTTGAGGCATATGATTTTTATGGCTTTTATGTTTTTATTATCTTGGTACTAATAAGGGAGGAGAGAGATAACTAAGTAACTAATTTAATTTAACTATTGATTAACTAGGCTTTAATTAATCCTAACACTAGTATCTGTTCTCACTTGCCATACACATCCTAAACCAGTGCAACACTACTGGGATTACCAAGCGCTAATTGTTATTGGATTACCAAGTGTTACATGCATGCTCAAAGTGATCGTACTGAGTGCGCTTACTTAGGAGAGTTGTAGGGTGAGAGAGAGAGAGAGGGAGAGGGAGAGATAGAGAACATTAATTAACTAAGGAAAGCATTAAATAACTGAAAATAACATTAATTAATCTATTCTAAATGCTATAAGGTTTATCACAAAGTTCATCTTTATTACTGTACACAAGGTGTGCTCAGGTACACAATGCTCGAATAAAGATCCGTTCACTTTATGACTCCTACTGTGGGCACACAGAAATAATTCTAACTCTGAGAGGAAGAAAAGGCAAGAGTTTGGGTAAGAGACTAAAATTAACTATGCAAGCCAAGTGCGCCCGTCTCTTATTTATAGAAAATAAGGCAAGATGTGATATCAGGTATCCAACATCACATGACAAGCTCCAATATCATGAACCCGATATTGTGGATTCAATATTGTGGCCCTAATATCACGGTTCATCATGTAGTGACAAAACACTCAACTACAAACCTCATATTTGTAAAGGTTCTGGGATCCTCCAAATCATGTTTTAAGCTTGTCAAGATGTTGCAAGATTAAGTGGTTTCATAGCAATGAAACACTCTAGAGAAGATCTCAAAGCTTGTAAAGTATGTGATGTCCTTCAAACTACATTTTAAAGAAACAAAGTCCAAATATGTCAACAAATTTTGCCCTCCAAGTGTGAACATACTCAAGTTAGGGAACCACATAAAATTTGTGTTTTTTTTGGTGCCTGTATCATTTTAAATTAGGGAACTTATTGAACCCCCCTTCTAAGTTCTCAATCCTCAAAATAAAGTTTGAATTAAGATAAAAAGAGAAAGTTTCATTTTATGTGTTGACCTTGTTTGATGATTCTGCTTCTCCATGAGGCTCACCATTTTGCACAGGTTTGAGCTCTAATCCTATATTTTGAATAGAAAGCACTTCAAGTGATACATCAACATGTGGACCATTTTGTAGAGCCAAATCTTAGCTCTATAAAGTAGCTTCATCATGTCAACACTTCATCAAATGGAGTAACCGGGTTTCAACTTATTTATAAAATCAGCCGAAATAGGTTTTTCCAAACTCACTATTGGGATAAATGGCATTTATCCTAGTTCACTAAGAAGTCATAATCAGAAAAGACAAGTTTTTGCTAATTCACTTTCCCATCATCATTATTTTATCTCAACTCAGTATAGTTAAAGCATGTGACCAATATATTCATAAAGGCTAAAAATTTCACCATGAAATACAAGTCCCAACTTAAATGCAACTTCTTCAGCATAACTATTAAAGTTGGTGAATAGGTCATTTTTCCAAATGGGATTGATCTTGTTTCTCTCATTTGTGAAATGGGTGAAATCAATTTTGCCCCATTTCAAAATCAAAAACTTGCTTTACAGAAAATCTCTTCCATGTCATGGCTCCATTACACTAGCAAATTATCCTTTCATCATGCTAAGACTTATAAAGTGAGAGAAAATACTTCTACCCAAAGATCAAAATAAGAGAAAGTGGCCTTGTCTCAACTTAGTTAACTCTTTAATGCAAACTTAGCCCTAACAGAATGATCGGTATTTTCCCAACTCCACTACTAGGGAAAATTCATTTTATCTCATTTTAGGTTGGTTGGATACGCAGTATTGCTAGCACGAAACGCAAGATAAGAGGAATGACCATTTCTCTACTTCCCAAAATAGGAAAAAACTAAATTAGCCTATTATATCAAGGGGAAAAGAATGATTAAATGGTAGTGATCTAGCATCTAACATGTCAACTTCAAGCAAAATAGCTTTAGAACCAAAGTTCTTAAAACCAAGTGTAAATGGCTTTACTTAGAAGCTTTATCGACCATAGTTTCACTACACCATATCAACCTAAAAAATGAAGCTTGTAGAGCCCAAAATTGGCTGTACAAAAAAATGCTCTTCATGTCACCTGAATGCTAAGTCAGCTCATAGAACTAATACATCAAAATAAGATTTAAACTCACAAGACAAGCCTTTTAGGTTTTGCCACATTAGATCCTAGAGTGGATTCGTAGAGCTACAAATGAACTGGTCCATTTTAAGTTCTACCATGTCAACTTTTGTAGAGATGAAATCCCACTCTATAAATAAGCTTATAATCATTTTACCATGATGGCCACTATTAAATCAACTTATAAGAAAGATTCATAGCGCAAAAAGCAGCTCTACTAAGAAGTTTGAGAATTGGCTCTTCCATATTAGCTTCATTGGCTTGTAGAGGAGCTTCATAGAGCCAAAAAATGGTTATACAAAATAGCTCTACCACATCAGTAAAGAGCCAATTCATTAAGCCCAAACTTAGTTCTATAAGCAATATCTCTAGTTAGCTCTATCATGTCAACTCCAAAGGATGATCATAGAGTTGAATCTTAACTCTACAAAATAGCCCTAGCATGTCAACTAAGCTTGCCACACCTTGCCACATCAATAGTGTCACGTCAACATCCACACCAAATCTAACCTTCAATGTCTAGTGTGCCATAACATATCTACCACATTAGCAACACCATGTCAACACTACCACATCATCATCTACCATGTTAGCAAAGCCACATTAGCATGTAGAGCCATTTCATGAGGAAAAAATTTCATTCTCCAAAGAGCTCCTTCATGTTAACACTGAAGAACTAACCCTACCATTTCATCCTACCAAATCACCTTATGGAGCTAATTCAAAGACCTAAATTTCTACCTTACAAATGAGTTCTAATATATAATCTTCTACCACGACAACTCGTAGAGCCAATTTGCCAAAGCAAAATTAAACCTAATGAGAGAGCTCTACCATATTAGTAGCACATGTTGTTGGCTCATGGATTAGATTTGCCATGTTCACTTCAACAAAAAGATAATGATGTTCATAGAGATAAAATTTAACCTCACAAATCATTCGCATCAGCATAAAGAGCCGATTCATGAAGGAAAGATTTGACTCCACAAACAAAGTAAAAATAATACCATTAGCCCTGCATGTTTTAAAAGAAGAAAAGGCTTATAAGCTAATCCTAAATCCAATATTACACATCATGATTTATCCCACATAGAGTTATATTGTGTGCTTTTTTTAACCTAGCTCAGCAAATGTGCAGCATATAAAAATAAATATTAGCTCTACAAAGTAGCTTTATAATTAATATTCCACATCAACCATCCAATAATAAATTTAAAAAGTTCTATGAGTAAAATTCAAAGGGGCTTTATAGCTAACATTATGCCAAACCAAAGCTATGAGGATAGAAAATTTGAACAAAGCTATTTGAAGTGCAAAACCATCATCAAAGCTTGGAACAAAAAGCATGAAGCCATAATTAAGACATGGTGTCATCATTAAAGAGAGCTAATAAAATAAGTAGGAGTGAGAATTAAAGAGCTAATAGAGAGCCATTACAAACTAGTATAAATAGTTATAAGAGATATAACAAACGTTTATGAAAAGAAATCCTAGATTCATAATAGCATAGGATTCACTTAAGTAGAGCTAACGAATTCCATAACCGAATCAGTTATGAAGAAACAAGTGGAGCTTAATTCAATGAATCAAATTGTAAAGTACCTACAGATATGAAAAGTTGGCTTAGTGCTTATCAACAAGAAAAGCTTTGGATTCAAAAAATGAGAAAAATTTGCAAGAAACTAAGCAACCGTCTAATGACTTGAAGAGAAAAGAACACTAAAAAGCTTTAAAGGAATTTAATAGCTCAAAACAAAATACAATAAACTAAGCTATTAAGATTATACAATTAATGAGCTCAAAACAAGGAGAGAATTTGTTAGCAAAACAGTTCTCCAATGACCTACAATCATATGAATAGGACATGTAGTAATTGTAGCTTTTAATTTCTAAAAGAAGATTTGCTCAGTGGGGATATTTGGGGAGTGATTAGAGATAGCTTAATCTTCTCATAAAATTTCTTATCTTTACTTTACAATATGATGTAATCTGTAGGGTTTCTACCTCATCGTTCCAGGATATGTTAAAAGACAAAACACCTACTAATCTTCAAGTAGAGATGCCACCTCTACCACCACCAAGAGTACTTGAGATAATGCTAGAAATAGTAGCAATAGATAAATGTCTAAAGAAACTTAGGGAGTAATAATTGTACCAACAAGCTTTTAGGAGTGGTGACAAGTCCTCAATATATCATCTAGTAATGAGCCACCTCAATCAAGTCATAAGGACTCTTAGTTGACCACTAGATAACTTGGTCTATTTGTTCTTTGCATGATAGGATCAAGCTCTTCTTCATGTCAATTCCAATGCCCAAGAGGTTGGTATGTCTCTCCTAGTATAATTATTTCCTAAAATCTCTAGAAATGTAGCTTCTTTCTCTATTATGCTCAAGAAAGGGAAAGGTGCAACAGTTCTAATTGTACCACAAATGAACTAGAATATTGTAGCAAAGGTGTTGGCATATAGAATTAGATAAGCTTTGAGTGTTAGTGCAATATCTATTCTTGGTATTTCTACAATGGTAGACATTCAATTATTTAAGGAATTGGTAGTAAGGGAATGAGTGCAACATAGCATGAGAAATTTCTAGAGCAACTAGTTAGAACTAGATAATTGATTCTAGAGAACTTTGATCTCTAAAAAGCTATTTTAGCAATCCAATCATAATTATTAGAAACAAACAGCAAGCTCTTAGTTATCCAAACATAACTCAAAAAAGCCATCCATAGCAATTACCAATTGATAGCAAAGATTGCAGAATTAAGAGCCTACTTTTCAAACCCATCCATTCTCTAGCCAAAAATTACTAGAGCTGAAGATTTCTAATAGCTTCAATAAAGACTTACAAAGGTTAAAAATGATAAGGGAATGGTAGTCTTGGATACATCATGATTTAAGCTTTAACAAATTTTATGAGCCATAACCTCCAAGACATGTGCAAGGAGAACATAACTCTAACTAAGAAAATCAACACCTACATAAAGTTGAAGAGCAAAAGAAACAAGTCCTAGAATACATCAATTAAAGATAGGAATAACTTGCCAAGGCAAACCAAGATTTCAAGAGTTTAACTATAATAAATAAAAATCTCTCAATGGAGGAAGTTTGTTTCATTTGCCAAAAAACTGCCATTGAGATGACTGCTTGGAAGAATGAAGCTCTTAAATGTAAGAACATGAAGAATCATTATAGGAACCAAGTTAGAATGCTTAAATAGCTAAATGTAAACAAGATTAAGCTGGTAAAGGCAAAGGTAAATGAAGCTATCTAGCAACTTACACATAGAGGTGATGCATGGTATCCCATCTTTGATGGACTCAATGCATATAATCAAGCAAAACTCTACCTAAAGAAGTCACAAATTAAGAAGATAACTAAGTATATGTAGTTATCCAACCTCTTAAATGCAACTAGAAAATGATGAATACATGAAGGCCATGATCAGAGAAAGAGAAGCAAGGAACTAGCTCATACCTCCTCTATAAGGTAGAGTTCAAGCTCGATAAGGAGACAAAGAAAAAGCTAGAGATAGCTAATGTAAAGCTTGAGATTCTCAAAAGCAAGTTCAAAGATCATTGATCAATTTTTGAGAACCTAATTAATAGAATGAATGACCTTCAAGAACTACAAAACCTCATTCGTACATTCAACATTGAATGTAAACATTTCATAGCCTGGTTTATCAATATGAAAGAAATGCTTTCAACAATGCCATATCCATGGAATATACCAACACCATCCAATATAGGTGATGCTACCTAGACTATCAATAATCCAAGGATCAAGGAAGAAAAGATGAAGGCATTGTTGGATGCCTTCAAGTTTTTAAATGTAGTAGTAGTAGTAGCAAAGTAGCCTAGATAAGTAGTTGGACCAAGATGTGATGAAAGGTCATCTAAGTCATAGGAGCCTACACCTCTAAGCATGGTGTGACAAATCCATCCTAGTTAATTTTGTGCAACAAGGGGCTATCAAATTTTGTTTCATGTACAATTTTATTTTCTCTCATTATAAACACTTAACTATTTTGTAATGCAATCCTCAAAGTTGTTTATTATTAATCAATCAATAGTTAATTCCATATCCCTCAAAATTTTGAAAGCAACTAAATCACACTTTTTTTAACTAAAGGACAAGTTTTTCATTAGTTATGAGTGTATGATGAAGATTACTTCAGTAAACTACATCAACAGGGATGCATTAATGTAGTTCATTCTAGAATAAATTTTCAGTCAATTGTGGGGATATGATGAAGAGTCCTTCAATTAGCTACATCGATAAGCATGTGTCAACATGGCCTTGTTGAGGCATACCCCTCAACATATTCTAAAATAGGTTTATGCATATGTGTCAACACCATTTTACCCTAAGCCTATATAAATGCATGCACCATCCACATTTATGACATCTTTGGCTACTTCTATGGTAAAGCTCTTGCAGTGTATCATCATAGAACTTAGCCAAATTTTCCCAAGAGTACTTGCATCATATATTGAGTTGATCAAATGAAGTTTTATTTAAGTGTAAGATGTACATAGATACTCATGTATGACAACAATAAAATCAACATTGATTCCTTTGATTGCAACACTTAGACTAGAATTTAGTTTATTTTCAAGCACTTTGCTTTTGGTACATTTTACTTTCCTACAATCAAGAAATTAATATTTTATTTCTTAATAACATGAGTATGACAACTTAGAGCATAATTTATTAACACTTTTTAATCCCAACAGTAAATATTTATTATGTCTAATAGTAGATAGTTGATAACCTAGTAACATTAATATAGGTTCAAGATGAAGACAAAAAGTGTGAATAAATGCTTCATGTTTAGGATAGTCTAGATTATCCTTATATGCATAATTTATTTAAATTTCAATATTTTAATCCTTTTACTATTTCAATATCTTAATTATAAAAAGCGATAAAAACATAACAAAATATAAATGTCATATGTCTCAATCTTGTGCTATCCTAAATCATCGGTGTAAGGCTGGAAGGGAAACAGACACCGAGAGATCGTCGGGCAGCCACAACTGACCCTCTGCCTTCACCCAAGGGCAAGCTAGAAAAATAAACGAAGGCAGAGTGCCTTGGATGGTCTGCAAGCAAATCAACCAAGGACTTCCCCGAGCGTAAGCTATGGCTAGCGCTGGGGTTATTGTAAACGGGATGTAAACGGAATGCAAACAGCGATATGAAATGTAAACAGAGCGTACTAAATTATAAATAAAGCATAAATAGAGTTATATTGTAAACAAAGCATAAACCAAAGTAAATAATGTAAATAGGAGGCAATGATGAAACTGTATTGTATTGTTCAAACAAGAATATGCACCGGTCAAAATGTAGTTGCACACGTGTGGATGGCAAGTCAAACGCCTAGCCCCGGAATGATATGACACGATGATGCGATGATGAAATGGGATGAACGTGAGAAAAA
>MNCI01017497.1:593356-620769 GCA_015680685.1 Gnetum montanum
GTTTTTTTTTTTTTTGTGAGAACCACACCATGCAAAGATTTATTTGATTTAGGCAACTTCCTGATATATTAGTCGATAGCAGAATGGCAGAGGACTTATGAAAACCATCCAAGTACCCAAGAGAATAGCCAGCACAAATGCATCAAATCCCCTTGAGGTCACACCCTTTTTCATCCATTTGAATCTTTCCTTAATTTGAAGAGTACTAAGGCACCGATTCATTAATAAGTTTTCTTAGAAAAGGGATAGTACATTTCCAAAATAGGGAAGACCATAGAGTTGCATGGATAGGATGTCGTGGACTCATTACCTATTTTATCAAAAGAAACCATATCTTAGCATCAACATTGAAAGTCAAAGGTAAAAACCAAACATTAGCAAACAACACTTATTATAATACAACCCACCATCGTGAGCACTTATTATGTGATGAATAAGAATAAATCAAACAAAGAAATAGTAAAAATGTTAATGATGGTGTAAAACAAAAATAAGTAAAGATGAAAAATGTGTAAAACAAAATAGGCAAAGGAAATGAGGGCTTAGAATGGTTAGTATTGGTGTCCATCTCCCCCACAACCGAGTTGGAAGGAGGCAATCCGAAATAAGGAGCAAGTTTGTCCACCAACAGAGGTAGTATTAGTACTGGTTGTATAGCCAGTATGTCCAAGGAATGACCAAATATCTTTTATAGTTTTAGGTTGACAAGTGATTCCTTGGATAACCTTATCTACCTCTATCCTTGTTTCTGAAATCTTATGCCCTAACACAATGTCTTCTTGGATCACTAAATGGCTTTCTTGCTAATTAAGCCTTAAGTTTGTTTCTACACAACATTTTAGTACTAGCTCTAATTGGTCCAATTCTTGCTCAAAGTCTACTCCATAGGTGGAGAAATTGTCCATGAAAACCTCCACACCATTCAATATTTTCTACTAAAAGATACTTAGAACCAAACATTGAAATGTTGCAGGGGCATTACATAAGCCAAACGGCATCTGCCTATATGCAAAATTCCACCAAGGACTTGTAAACATGGTCTTGGCTTGGTCTTCTGGTGCTATTTGAATTTGATTATATCCACTATAGCCATCCAGAAAACTATAGTAGCAATCCCCTGCAATGGTATCTAAGACTTGGTCGATGAATGGCATCAGGAATTGGTCTTTGAATGTCGCCATGTTCAGTAGCCTAAAGTCTATACAAACCCTCCATTTACCTCCCTTTTTGGGCACAATAACTAACGGACTAACCCATTCACTATCAGCAATGGGACAGATGAACCTAGCTTTTAGAAGTTGTTCAATTTCTTCTTTAACCACTTGCTTAAGCTTTGGCTTCAATTGCCTTTGCAGTTTTCATCGAGGTTTCATGTAGGGGTTAGTGTAAATTCTATGTTGGCATATCCTAGGATCTATTTTGGTTAATTCGGGATATGACCAAGTAAAGGCTTTCACCCATTTATTTATCATTCTTAGAAATCTTTCTTTTTGTTGAGGAGTGAGCTTAGCATTACTGATTACTGATTTTTCATTCTTGAGGAATGTGTACTCCATACTGGTGGGCAAAAATTTTAACTCAAGGGGCTCCTGCTTGAACTCATCAAGGATTTTCAACTTTCCCTAATTGATATTTTCAATGTCAAGAATTGGAAGTTGGTGATGGACTTCCTCTAATGTATTTATGCTATCGATGTAGGCACAAGTCAAGCTCTTAGTTGGTTCCATGCATATAGTTGAGTTATTTTCTTGGTTAGCTGTCAGCCACTAGGTGCCTTCCTATCTTGTGGCTGCTACATACAAGTTGCATGCAGGCAATGTTAAATGTTGTACAAACCAAAACTTCTACACACAATTCCACCCTGTGCAACTGTATGCGATGCATGGAACTTTCTTCTCTCAAACTTTTCAAATGTATTTTCCTTTGATATTTCTAGGGAAAGATCATGTATTCCTAGGCACACATCAATTGTGCTTAGCCATGCTCCTTCTATTATGACTGGGAAGTCCCCCTTATAGTTGTTAACTTGAATCACTAGGAAATCGGCTGGATATGACCACCCACAAATAGTGGGGACAATGTCCTTCACTAGTCCTAATGGGACAGTGATGGATTGGTCAACCAACTCTAAAAGTATGTTACTCTTTTTTAGTGAAGGTAGGATTCAGGCTTTGTACATTTCTTGATAGATTAAGTTAACACCAGAACCTGAAAACAAAAGAGCTTTGCAAGGTTCATTCCCAACAATTTGCAAATATATAAGAGGACTTCCAAGATCAGAGAATTTCCTAGGAAGACGACTAGCTTTAATCCAATTGGTAATTGCATGAATCAACATGACCATGTGCGTTACGTGTAGTCTTTGATTCAAAGAAAGCCCTAAAGATTCGAATTGTGGTAAGGTGTTTGGAGAATTTACTGCTTGTGGTTACAAGGACTTAGTTGGATTGTTGGTTCTAAAGAAATGTCTCTTCTTTATGTGGTTGTCTAAACCAATAGTAGGTTGAGGGTTGACAGCCCTTGTAGCATTACATTGCTACAGCTGAGCAGGGAGCTCACCCTACATAGCTGAAGTAGCTGAAGTAGGAAGAGGTGCAGTCAAATGAGAAGGATACTACATTTGTGGAACCTCTCCTATAGGAGAAGGAGTTCTATAGTATTAGTGGGTTTAGTAGTGAGACTAAGGAGTAACGTGACTAGTAGAGTCATGTAGAGAGATTGGCTACTGGACATAGTATCCATACAGGTCAGGTTGATAGTAAGGGTACTGTTGACATGGTGGTGGCATTCCCCATGAACATGCATCTTGCCACTATTGATACTATTCATTTGGTTGTGCTGGAGTTCCACTTGGATAATACATCAAGGGTTGGTGGAACTATCTTCGGTTACCTTGAGGATAAGGTAACCTTTGGGGTGTTTGCAATCTATTTAATCGTGGGTTTAGTGCATACACCCCAGACTCCTGCAGATGTGAGATTACGGGGCAACATCCTTTAGAATGGTCATATTGGCATATCTTACATCCACCATCATTTTTTGTATCTAGATCCAAAGCCTCTTCAATGATGGTAGCTTTTCCCTTACCTTTGTTACGTGCATATTCAGTTTCTTTATTTTTTCTCCTTTCTCAGTCACTACCTGGTTCGCTAGACTCCTCTACTATTTTGAGAACAGTTTGAAATTTATTATCTAGGGAGTCCCACATTTGGTCCACCTTTGCCAATACTTTTGATGCAATTTTTTGAATGGGCAAAGTTTTCCTATTCACCATCTCTTCAAGTGGTGACTCTTCTTCATCCTCACAAAATCTAACTCCCTTCTTTCAGAGGGAAGGATCTTTGTTGTATTCCTTCGCACTCTCTCTTTTCCTTAACTCTCCTTACTCCTTGGCAACTTACTCCAACAATCTTTATACTTGATGGGCTCTAAGCTCGGATAGTCTTCCTTTGGCATAAGTCCCCAAGGGTTCTTCATGTTTTTCACCTAAGTCCATCTACAAGATGGCATAGTTGTTTCCTCTGCGAGTAACCATGGCTAGGACAACGATGTAATAATGCATAACATCGACCCATGGCAGCATCCAAGGGTTCGTGTCCTCCTTGTTTCCATCCTTGGACTTGCTTTCATAGATTGGACACTTAGGAGTATGTTTGATACTTATCATTCAAAAATTCTAACATGGTACTCCATCAGTGAATGGATTCCAATTCTACAGACTGGTACCAACTTTTTGCTTCCATGATCAGTGTCCGTGAAAACAACTTGAGTTTTTGCCACTTTTTTCTATATTTTGCAATGCACATGCATCATGAAATTCTTGCAAATGATTTTTAGTATCAGCGTTGTATCCCCCTTCAAATTGTGGGATACTATTCATGTCCAATCTTTTGATCCTACTATCTTTTTGGTGCCTTGTTGGGATTCTAACAGCCTCAATTATATCTAGCATACTTTGGGTAGCGAGTAGGGGTTCATCATGATCGTGTTGTCTATGGCATCTATGATGCTTATGTTGTTTCCTACTCTCCCTCCTTTCGTGATGTGTTTCTCTAGAATGCCCTCATCCCCTTTCTCGACTATTTTGTCTATTATTCTTGTTTCACCTACCATTATCCTCAAGGTCTTTCCCTTTGCAACTGCATTCCAATCCTAAAGGAGAGGGGGAAGGAGATGATGAAGGTGAAAAGGAAGGAGGACCATCACCATGATGGTGCCTACTACCTTCTCTTCGGTGGTTGCAGCCTCGATCACAGTTACGATCAAAATGTCCATCTTTGTCATGTGTTCGTGTTCATTTTTCAGACCTTTTGTGTCCATCGATACCAGAATCTAGGTTATGGATAGTTAAGTGAAGATTTTGATACACAACCCCTTGACCAAAGTCAACAGGAGGAACATCATTTTGAGGAAGACCTCCTGAGGCAGGTTCACCATCCTCATTTTCACATAGGACATACGAGACTTCTTAAGACAACTTCCCCTTCATAGATTTATGATGTCTCTCCTATTGTAAGTCCCTTTGGCGTTGTACCTCTGTGGGTCAATACTCTCTCGAGTTGTGTTCATGCACAACGTACTTTGCCTGTAAGTGATGCATACCAATTCATGTGAGAGCACGAAGAAGCATGCTTGGGATTGAATGATTAAGAGGTAACATAATGTTACCTTTTAAATCATGCCAACACAGTTGTTCCTCCTAGTGGAAGATAAAGGTAAAGTTTGGTATATACTCATTGGGATGAACGTATACCACACGAAACTGTCGGGGCACTCGCGGGTCATCATGTGTACTATGCCTTCAATTATTCATTGTGTCAAACCTAGGTAGTGAAACACTCTCGTAAGAAGAAGGAGACATGATTAATTCTTCAGTGTGTGACACTTTTCTCATCTCTTTTCTAATAATTTTAAGATAACCAACCCTAAGGGTTCATACCAACAATGGGAAGATTCATAAGTTATAATTAGCGCACAAACAACAAAGTCTTTGGCAACGATGCCAATAATGAGTGGCAAGGTACCACTACACTCAGCCATACAAATACAAGCATTCCACGTGAGCCGGTCAAACTCCAAGGACTAAGTGCTTATGCGCCTTCACAAAACAAGGATGGGTTAGGCAATTGTTGTCTTCCTAAGCTTACTCGTATGGCACAATTGTATGGTTAAGTAAACTTGAGGTATATGATTTTTATGCTTTTTATGTTTTATGTCCTAGTGCTAAAGAGGGAAGAAGTGAATTAATAGAATAACTTATTTAAATTAACCAATCATCTAGGTCCTAACTAGTCCTAACACCAGCATCCGTTCCCACTTTCCGTACACATCCTAAACCAATGCAACATTACTGGGATTACCAAATGCTAATCGTTACTAGGTTACCAAGTGTTCCATGCATGCTCGAAGTGGTCATACTGAGTGTGCTTACTTGTGAAAATTAACAAATCAATAAAAGCAAAATTAATTAACTAATGAAAGCATTAAAGAACTGTAAATAGCATTAAGGGTGAGAGATAAGCTATTTTGAATGTTGCAAGGTTTATCACAAGGTTTGTCTTTATTTCTAGACATAAGGTGTGCTCAGGTACACAATGCTCGAATAAAGATCCATTCGCTTTATGACTCCTACTGTGGACACTTAGAAATAATTCTAACTCTGAGAGGGAGAAACTGCAAGAGTTTGGGTAAGGGACTAAAAACTAATTGCCAACCCAAGTGTCCCTACATCTTATTTATAGGCAACGAGACAAGTCTCGATATCGAATGTCTGATATTACTTAGCAAGGTTCAATATCGCGGACCCAATATCGCAGACCCAATATCGCGGACACAATATCATAGCCCTGATATCACGACTCATCATTGAGCATGTTGGAATGTTGACTATGTTGTGTGTGTTTTTATGTTTTATTTTTCAGGATTTTGTGGGCAATTTTGGAAGGCAAGAGGTATGGCATTGCCATGGCTGGTCTTATAAGGTGGCCTTTGAGTTAGGAAACACCCAAAATAAATAAGTAGTAGCATTAGCATCTACATTGACATTGTTCTCTTTCTTTCTTCCTTCCTTCCTTTCCTCCTTCTTTCTCTCTATATATTGCACTATGCATTGGTTGGCCATGCCAAGAATCTGCATATAGACACCACCACCACCACAGTAGAAGTAGCCCAACAACAACATAGCAGCAACCCACTCACATTCATACACCTTTCCATCATCTTACCCATGCAACATAAAATCATTCAATGCTACCTTAAAATTTCTAGATAAAGAGACTTGTTCATATCTCATGTATCATTTTTTTTAGGATGCATGCATGCATCTACATCCGCATCCGCATCTAGATCTCTTCATTTTCATCTTCATCTTCATGTTATAATTGTTCTTGTGTTGCCTCTATTTCTTTTTACATTTGGTGGGTTTGCCTACTGCTGCTGCTGCTTTTGCCTGTCCCCACAGCACTTCCAATCATCCACACTGCTTTACTGCTGCTTCTGTTCTTACTTCTACTTAGTACTTACTTAACTTATTGTTGGGTGGGAAAGCTTCTTAGCTTTATTTTTGCATTCTTTTTTTTTCTGAGTGAAAAAATGAGCAACTACATTGAGGGGACCTCCACAAGCATGGGATTGGCAATGAAGTCATGTTGTAGCCCTTGTTCTCCATAGTTTGCTAACTCCTATTCCACCAACTCTCAGAATTCAAGGGCTCCTCCTACAAGGGTGGATGCCACAAGTGATGAAGATGAGTATCATCATTATCATCATGATGCAGCAGGCAACAATGTGCCACTGGCTCAAGCAGAGCTATCTCTAAACTTGAGCTTAAGCATCAAGAGTAGCTACTCAAGGCCATAGCCAGGGGAGGAGCAGTAGTAGTAGTAGGACAAGAATGAGGCCAAGAAACTGTAGAATAACAACAATGCAAATGGAATGCGGGACGCCTCCAAAACAACACTAGTTGATAACTCTGGTTATGCTTAGGGAGGCTCCTCAGAGGCTAGAATTTACCCATGCCTCTTCTATTCCAAGAAGTTCTATAGTTTGCAGGCCCTTGATGGCCATCAAAATGTCCATAAGAAGGAGCGTACATCTACCAAAATAGCTCAAAGATCCCACCTAAATAGTTAATAGAGGTTATGTAGTCTTGCCCCCGCACCTCCTCCTCCTTTTTTTGCTACTGATTTTGCTTCACCTTCTAGTGTTTTGAATAGATCTTGGTGCATAAGAGTCCACTCTAGAGCCATTCAGGTAGGGATAGCTAATGAGTCATGATTTGCCTATGTTGACATCAAAGCCTTGTATCAGTGCCCCAATGTCGGAGCTAGGATGGGATGTCGAATACCCAACATTCTAGGCTCTACTCTGGTCTATAAATATAGGGCTCAAGTTCATGATTTCTAAATAGTTTTTTAGTTAGATTAGCATAGTTATTGTAGTTTATTTTCTCCAAAGTATTCTAAATGTCTACAATGTGATGTTTTTAATCATACAGCACCTTTGTTTGAGTGTGATGTACTTGGACACATTACATGGCTAGCAATAAAGATCGAGATTACTTCCATCATTGTAGCATCCACTTAGATTCTTATTACTTTAATTATTTATTGTTTTCTTTAGTTAAATATTTCCATTGGTTGTTATTTACTATTCATGTTATTAAGTGGAATGCATGCACCTTAATCACAAGTGTTTAAGTGTAGATACTTGATAATCTAGCAATGTATCCACTTAGATTCTTATTACTTTAATTATTTATTATTTTCTTCAGTTAAATATTTCCATTGGTTGTTATTTACTATTTATGTTATTAAGTGAAATGCATGTGCCTTAATCATGACTATTTAAGTGTAGATACTTGGTAATCTAGCAATGTATTGTTTGGCAAACCCAGTGACATACGCTTGGCAATCCCAAAAGTAGCCTCACGAAGTCCAAGATGTGTATGGATAATTAAGTGCAGATACTCATTGCCATAGGCTAGTTTAGATCTTGTTTTCCATTACTCATTCGTTTAATTAATTTATCTTTTTTTTATTATCAGAAGTAGTGTAAAAATTAGACCACATCATATGCCTCATTTTGGACTAAACCGTACATGATAAAGATACCACTAGTCCAAGTGGGAAGACAGTGAACTACGATCAGAGCATATGCCACAACTAGTCCCATCCACAAAATTCAACCGAATCATGCATGAACGCTTGTGATTCGTATGGTTGAGCATAGGGGTGTACTGACCTAAATCGTTGGTGTAAGGCTGGAAGGGAAACAGACACCGAGAGATCGTTGGACAGCCACAGTTGACTCTACCTTNCTTAGCTAAATTTGTGAAAATGTTGCTTCATTGATCTCCCTGACAAAGTGGATGCTAGCAGAGTTACCAATAATAATAGTAATAGCCATTTGCAAAGTGGCATGAAGAGGGGATATGGGATTTTTAATGCTGATACCAATGAGATCAAATGGCCTAGTAACTTTCAATGGTCTGTAGAATTTGGAGCAACCACAGTTGGTTTTGAACCCTACAAGAAAACGCCTCAAGCTTGAAATGTTAATGCCACTCACCTCCAAGATTCTAGTATACTTGTACCTACACTAGTGACAGATGAACAAGAGCTCGACTTGTCACTTAGATTGTGACACTGCTACAAATGCTTTGGTTAGAATTAATGGTTTGATTGATTTGAGCAAGCAAGGGTAGGGAGGATTAGGGTGTAGTCCTTAATCTTGGGCTGACAGCTAACTCTATGTATTAGACTAAGAAATCTATGCCAACTTATTTAGTAGTTGTCATGTGACAACTTCTTGTGCTAAAAAAATTCAAACCATTTTATCTCTAACTTATTCTACTTTTGCTCAATTTTGAAGCCACAAAACAAGAACAACATGACCATTAAAAGCTCTTGTACATTTTATTCACAATAGCTGGGAAACCCATTCGCCAAGGAGGTGATTTTTATTATTTAGCCTTCTAGCATAAATTTCCCTATTGCAGTGAATAACATGGACAATTAGGCTTAGTATGAAACTGGTTTGCAACCATCTTTTGTAAATCATGTTCTCCATGAATAAAATGTGTACTCTAACATACTTTTATAGATCCTATTCTAACGTCAACAATGAAAGGCCATGATCACTTAGATTCCTTAGAAAATACTTCAGTGATCTTAAGTTCTTAGTTTTATAATTTTTGTAAAAATTGGAGGGTAAAAGAGAATGCATAGAATCACGCAAGTATCATGGCTAAATTGACACTATGTTGTTTAGGGGACAGTTACGATCTATATCTTATTTGAACCTGGGAAAAATAAGTTTTAAAAAAATTCTTACACTATGAATAGCTATTTGGATGTTTTGGATGTAACACTATTACTGGTTGTTTTCTTCTATTTTTTTTTCTTTTTTTTAAGAGGGGGTGTTTAAGAATCAATTTGTACAAATGATATGGATATCATGATTTAGAGTCCTTTAAGCTAAGCATAATTTTTTTGTTTATTGTTTTTTCTAATGTCATGGAGCATATATTTTATTTTATGTACCTATAATCAATTATTTTATTTTATTTTCTTTAATATGTGCTAGTGAAACTCATTTCTATACTTAAAACTGGAAAAATATCCTCAAAGATAATGTCATTCAAGCTATGGACGTATTTGCATGCTTAAAAAATGATGCCTTCATGGACACTTCTTCTTGCAAGCTTACCAAATTTTATTATTTTCAAACTCTTCATTTTCCTTACAAATTTTCATAAGGGGAAGAAATTTGCCATGCTGGATTTCCATTTGTCGTTCTATTGGCCCCCAAATGGAACTCCGAAAGGACATTTCCTAGAAAATGTATATCAATAACATTTTTGCAAATTTGTCATACAAAGTGTAATCATTGGCAAAACTATCCATTACACCATATTTATATTGTTTGGTTATTCGGCAATTATGCATTATGTCTTATTTTTAAGAATTTTTTTTATTTAAATGTGTTTATATTATCATCATCTTAGCTTGTATTGAGCCTTCTCCTAATAGTATAGCATCAACTCCATAAAATCTCCTTAGTGATGTGCCTCTGTCAAGGATCAAATACTTGAAAGTCATGGTATGGTATTGAATTAATGCTAGTTTAATTATATATTTATAATTTGGCTTAGAGAGTCTATTCCCTTTTGAAAAAATCAAATCTTATACCAATTCTAAAAACATTGTGTATAATATAGGATAAAAAATTTGGGACATATTATTTAGCATTGTAGAGGATTATGAATAAAATATAATTTAGTGTTATATTATTGGACCCAAATAATTATGGATGAAATATAATGTAACATCATAGGAATGGAATCTCCAAAGCATCATGGCCAAAATATAATTTAGCTTTACATAATTGGTCCCTTCTTAATAGTTATCTTCTCACCCAAGAAAATTTAGAAAATATTATTTAGTATTACATTATTGGCCTCATTAATAGTTATATAGAATATTAATTTACCAGTACGTAATGTAGTAGTTTTGAGTATTATGGATAAAATATTGCTTTTTTAGCATTATAAGATAGGGTTCCCTAGAGTGTTATGGATGAAATAGAGAAACTCACAAAAATGAAGCTTGAGTTTAGTTCATCTATTGTATTAAAAATTATCCAAGGTTTCATTTTACTAAATTTTATGTATTTTATAACAATTTTGGTTTGATCTCTATGATTGCATGATGGAATGGAGTTGAAGTTTTCACTTCCTACAAAAGGCTTATTGTTAATAAAAAATAAAGCTAAATTTATAAAAAATTAGGAATTTAGTTGAAGCATCAATTATTGAATGATATCACCTTGAACTGACAATGAAAGAAAATTAGCTTGAGAATCTCTATGAAAAACCATGTTACATCGAAACTTCCAAATGGCATAAAAAATAAGAGAAGGAAAGCAACATCAAATATGAAGCAGAAATCCTTGAAGTTGAGTGTTACCAAATAAAACTTCATCTAATCTTGATTCAAAATCATGTAAGTACTTACTACACCAAGCCTAAGAGCTATGGGCAAGGAAGCAAGTAAAAAAAAAAATGGATGAATGTATCTTCCATGTTGTAAATAGGACATCTTGGATTATGAACACCTAAATGAGAGTGTCAAATACTAATAGGTAAACCTTGATGAATCAAATACCATAGAAAATGTCTATTTTTTGAAAGAGTAGTTGCATTCCATATCTTCTGAATTCATTTCTTCCATAATTGCACATTATGATTAACATTTCAAATATGATTAAACCTTGGCTAAATATTAGTATTAGAACTAATAAGAGTATATATATTCTTGGACCAATATGAAAAAACATGGTGGTCATTAATTCAAGAAAAATCAAGAAAAGCATTATGAGAATCTTAAATGGTTACATTCATGTCCAAACTATCCAAAAGATCAAAAAATATATACATTTTAGAAACATTAATGCTATAGATACTTTGACACTTAAACCAAGTAATCTAGTGATTATGGATGTGAAGAGATGAAAGGGAGAGACTATTAAGCTTACACCATGTACTACAAAAGCATGAACACTTAATAGCCCATAGTTCATTATTAATGGAAAGCCACCAAGGAGAAATCTTATCAAGCATAGAGGTAAAAACAATGATATTATTGAATTTCCAAAAATCACTAATAAAACTCCAAGCCTTCAAAATGTGCTTTATGACAATATAACTTGATATAGTAATACCTTTTGGAAAATAATATAATTGAAAAAATAACTATCTTTCAAGTAATCACTACCTCTAGGATTACCCATTTGAATGTGCTTATGAAAAAAAGAAGCTTCCAAGGCTCTCTATCATATAAGCATTTAACTACCCACTTGCAATATAAAACAATACCATACTTATAACAATTCACTAATCCTAATTGACAATCCTCTTTGTGAGAAGTGCAAATGTCCCATGTAACATGATAAAATGCTTTTCTAGAATGGCTACTTCTCAAAAGGAAATTTTATACAAGTTGATCAATGCAATGATATGCAAAAATACTAGGAGTCCAACATGAAGAATAATACACATGAGTAGCCAAAATAATATGCTTGTAAATAATAAACGTACGAGCCATTAAAAGCTTCTTCTCCTTCCACTTAATAAGTTTTTGTTCAATTTTCTTTATTGTAACATTCCATAAAGTTTTTGAAGATCTAGCCTAACAATTTGAAAACATCTAACTTTTCTAGAAAATATCAAGAATTAGAAAAAGCCCATTCTTGAACTTACTTATTGTAAAAGATAGAAGACTTGAACCAATTAATTTGATAGCTTGAAAGTTTGTAATATTGATCAACATAATAAAAAATATGATCTGCAATAGCTTTGTCATTTTTATCATTAAAAAGGATTCATCTGTAAAACACATATTTAATAACTAGAAACACTATAAAGATGCCTTATAGTAAATTATGTTCTTGATCCTTCTATACACAATGGTACAAAAAATCTATAACAAGGATGAAGAGGTAATGGGCAAGAGGAAAACCTTGTCTAACTAAGCATGCAAGCTTAAAACTATTAGTAATGCCAACATCTTTAGCCACAAGTATATTATCATCTGCAAAAAAAAAAGTCTTCAGCATCCCAATAAACTTTTCTTTAAAACCATATTTATGAAGATAATCAATAATAACCTACTAATGGGACACGATATCGCATGGGCCGCAATATCACGTACGCGATATCGTATACGCGATATCATGACTTTCCCTGCAATATTGCGTACACGATATTGCAACGTGTCGCCAATTCTATAAATAAGAGGCAACTCTCCCTTGTTTCTCCATTTAGATCTAGACCATAGCCAAACTCTTGCCATTTTTTCATTCTAGAGTTAGAATAATTTCCATGTGCCCGCAGTAGGAGTACCAAAGTGAACGGATCTTTATTCGAGCAATTTTGTACCTGAGCACACAATTGTGTACGGCAATAAAGACGAACTTTTGGATAAACCTTGCAGTGCATGGACTAAGCTAATGAGGATTTAATTGTTGTTGAATGTTTAAATGCTTTCTTATGACTTAATCTCTCTCAACCCTCAACTCTCATAGTTAAGTGCATTCAATACGACCGCTTCAAGCATGTGCGTTATGCTTGGTAATCCCAGTAATGAATAGCATTTGGTAAACCTAGCAGTGTTGCATTGGTTCAGGGTGTGAAATGGTAAGTGGGAATAGATACTGATGCTACAATAATTAAGGCTTAGTTAGTTAAAGTTAGTTACTTAGTCTCTTCACCCTTTCCCCTCTTAGCATAGGTGATAAAAACATAAAAGATATAAAAATCACATGCCTCAAGCTTACTTAACCATACAACCGTGACAAATACAAGTAAGCTTGGGAGGACAATGACTAATTAACCTTGGTGTTCCATAACACATGTAGGCACTTAGTCTGTGGAGTTCGACCGGATCACTTGTGTAATGCTCGTATTCATATGGTTGAGTGTAGGGGTACCACGCCACTCATCATTGGCGCCATTGTCGGGGACTAAGTTGTTTGTGCGCTAAGTAGAACATAGGAAATCATCCACATCATTGGGAAGTTTAAACAAACTCTTAGGGTTAATCAGAAAAAAGTTTAAACAACCATCAATAGCACACCGATAAGATAACAATGTCTTCTTCTTCTCATAAAAGCACTTCACCACCTCGGATCACACAAGAGACTGTCAATAGTCTAACATGCATAATCGAGAACCGCTAGTTCCTCAACAGTATCGGGTGGTATATACTCATCCCGATGAGTATATACCTGATTTTACTTTTATCCTCAATCAGGATGAACAACTACGTTGGCGAGATTTGCAAGGTAACATAGTGTTACCCCCAAATCGGGCAATCCCCAACATGCTCCTTCATGCTCTTGCACAGATAGGCATGATGCAGCTATATACTAACTATGTTGCATGTGATTACGAAACAAGGGATTACCATCCCACAGTAGCACAACATTTAAGGGACTCGCGGCAGGAGAGCTACCATACATCGTTGAAGGGCAAAGGGGTCCCGCGCGTCCTAAGCGAAATTGGAGATGGTGGACCAATTATAATAGGTTCTCCACAAAATGATGTTCCCCCCTCCTAATGATGGTGAGGAGGTGGGGTATTAGAACCTACACTCTACGATTCACAACCCTTGTTCTGATCCCCCTGAACACCAAGTGTTCAATGAGGGAACACGAACAAATGATAAGGACAGGCATTCGGATCGTCATCACGATCAAGACCGTAGCCACTAAAGAAAAGGTAAGGAACATCATTATGGCAATGGTTCCCCTTCTTCTTCACCTTCATTGCATCATTCACCCTCTCCTTCCACATTAGGATGTAGTCACAAAGAGCACAACCGTGAGGATAAGGGTAAGCAAGATGAGAGACCTTGACGAGAGAGTCAAGAGCGAGGACAAAGGCACTCTAGGGAATCAAGGCATGAAAGAAGGGAAAGTAGGGAACAGTGTAGGCATCATAGACGCCATGAGAGAAATGACAATGAAGAAACCCTACTAGCAACCTAGAGTATGTTAGACATTATGGAAGCTATGAGAATACCTACAAGGCATCAGAAAGATAGCCAGATCAAAAGACTAGACATAAATAATATCCCCCAATTTGAGGGAGGATACAACGCTGATCCGCAAAACCACTTACAAGAATTTCATGATGCCTGTGCCTTACAGAATATTAAAAATAAGTGGAAAAAGTTAAAGTTATTTCCTAGGATACTCATAAAAGAAACAGAAAGTTGGTACCAGTCCTTAGAACCGGAATCTATTAGATGGTGGAGTACGATGCTAGAATTGTTTAACGCTAACTAGAAAATGTACTCCCGAGTTTCCAACTTGTGTAAGCAGATCCAAGGATAGAAACAGGGTAATCACAAACCCTTGGATGCTACCATGGACCGATATTATGCATTGTTACATCATTGCCCGGGCCATGGTTACGCACAACAAGATCAACTCCGCCACCTCGTAGATGGGCTAAGACGCGAAACTAGGAGAACCCTTGGGACATATGCCCAAGAGAGATTATCAGAACTTAGGTCCCATGAAGTTAATAGATTGTTGGAGCAAGTAGATAAAGAAGAAGGGGAGCTACGGAAAAGAGAAAGCGCGGAAGAGTATAACCACGATCCTTCCCTCTGAAAGAAAGGAGTAAGATTCTATGAGGAAGAGGATGAGCCACCACTCAAGGAGTTAGTAAATAGAAAAACCTTGCTACTTCAAAAGTTAACCACCGAAGTGTCGACTAAGGTAGATCAAATGTGGGACTCCTTACACAGTAGATTTGAAACTGTTTTAAAAATCGTAGAGGAGTCTAAGGAATGAAGTAGTGACCATGATAAGAAAAAGAGGAGAGACTCAAACCATGCATGTAACAAGGGTAAGGGAAAAACAACTATCTCTGATGAGGTTGTGGACTCTAATATGGATGATGACGGTGGATGTGAGATTTTCCAATATGACCATCCCAAGGGATGTTGCCCAATAATCTCACATCTGCAAGAGTCTGGGGTTTATGCACTCAACCCAAGACTTAACAAATGGCAGGCACCCCGAAGGTTACCTTATCCCCAAGGTAACCCAAGGCAGTTCCACCAACCATAAACATACTATCCAAGTGGAACTCCGTCACAACCTATCGAGCAACACTAGTAGTGGCAATACCCACAGTCATGGGGGATGCCACCGCCGAGACAATAATACCCTTACCAGCAACCAGACCCATATGGCTATTACGTGCAACAACCGGTTTCTCCAAGTGACTCTATGGGTCATGTAACCCCACAATGTCACTATTAAGTTCAGGAGTATTTTAGGACTCCTTCTCCTGGAAGAGACACCCCGCATGCATACCATCCTCTGAATCCATCCGCATCTTTTACGCCGATAGTTCCACTACCACCCACTCCAATGATGCAAGGGGAACTCCCCACTCAACCATAGCAACGTAATGCTACGAGAGCTATAAACCTTCAACCCAATGCTGGTTCTAACAGCCGTACAAAGAGAAGACCCTTCTTTAGAACCAACAGTCTAAACAAGCTCTCACAACCATAAGTAGTTGAGTCTATGACCACTCCTCCATCAAGTAAGCTCCCTTCAAACCAACAACAGAGCTCAACGCATACGGTTATGTTAACACATACCGTTACCGACTGGATAAAGGTGGGCCACCTTTCCAGGAAACTCTTTAACCCCGAAAGTCCCTTAATCTACCTTCAAGTTGCTGGGAATGAACCATGTAAGGCTCTTCTTGACTTAGGTTCCAGATTCAACTTAATATCACAAGACATGTATAAAGCTTGGAACTTGCCTTCACTCAAGAAGAGTAATATTCAACTAGAGCTGGCTGACCAGTCCATCACTATTCCCTTGGGATTGGTGGAGGACATCGTTACCACTGTGTGTGGTTGTTCATACCCAGCTGATTTCCTAGTGATAGAAGTCAACAGTAACAAAGGGGACTTTCCAATAATAATGGAGAGGGCATGGCTTAGTACCATAAATGCATGCCTAAGAATCCACGATCTTTCCTTGGAAATATCTAAGAAAAACATTTATGGAAAGATCGAGAAGAAGAAAGTTCCATGCATCACATACAGTGATACAGAGGGTGATGATGTACAAGAGTGTTCAACATCTCTTGTATGCAACTGGTGTGCCCAGGAAACTCAGATACAAAGATGCCTGTATGTAGCAACCACACAACAAGAGAACACCCAGTGGTTGACAGCTGATAAGGAAAACAACTCACCAACATGCATGGAACCAACTAGGGGAACAACTCGCACTCACATCGAAAGCATAGATACATTGGAATATGAGCATCGCCAACTTCCAACCCTTAACCTGAAAACATCAATTGAAAGAAGTTGGACACTTCTAAAAAATTCAAACAAATGCTCATTATTTCGGATCTCTCCCTTTCAATTTAGTCATGGGGGAGATGGCCACCTATGCTGATCATTGAGGCCCTCAGTTCTTTTTAGATTTTTGTTTTACACATTTTTGTTTTACAAATTTCTTTAACTTTTCTTGTTTTTGTTTTACAACATCGTTTATAGTTTTTCTTTTATTTAGGTGTGTGTGTGTCTTATCCATTTTGTTAAGTTTTTCACCCAATAAGTGCTCTTAATGATGGTATGAACTGATTTCTAGTGGTTGCTAATGTTTGGTTTTTACCTTTAAATTATGATGTTGATACTAAGGTATTGTTATTTTGATATAACAAGCAATGAGTCCACATCATTCATGTATTTGTAATCTCTATGATCTCTCTTAGCTTGGAACTGTACAATCCCTTTCTTCAAAATAATAAGAACTATAACGAATCGGTGACTAAGCATTTCTCAAACTAAGGAAGGACTCAAGGATTGAAAAGGGTGTGGCTTCAAGGGAACTTGATGCTTTCTTATTGGCCATTCTCTTGGGTGCTTGGATGTTTTCTTCATGAGTTTTCTTACGATTCCGACGTTACCTTCTTATCGGGAAGCTGTGCAAATAAAAATAATAAGTCTTTGCATGATGTGGTTCTCATGCAAAAACACACAAAAAATAGTGAGAATTCAAAGCACACCCCTTAGACAAAATAATCACTTGGGCTACAAGCACTAGTTATGGAACTAAAATAAACATGTTCCCTCTAACTAAGGCCCTTCTCGCTTCCTAACTTCTCATCTTTTGTTTTGTCAGAATGGTGGTGGCTCTTTGGAGAAGGCATTCTTGTTACTTCAGGAGGATGGATTAGCCAAATGTATTAATGCGAAGTCACTGGATGTGGTTTGTTTGGGGTCAGACTTGGAATGGGATCTACTAAGTCACATTAATCATTAAATACACAAGGGGCTATACATCACCTTGTTCTTGAGATTCCATTCCATTCTCTTTTGTCCATCATTCTTTCTCCATTGTTCACCTCATTGCCGGTTGTATCATTAGTGTATATTTTGGTTGATGCATTGTTTTCTTTTTGGCAAATTCTTCTGGTTAAGACTTTAACTCTTGTTCCAAATGACATTCCTAGAGCCTACAGACTCTTTGAATGTGGGTTTTTCAAGGCATTAAGCACATGAGCTTGCTTTGGGGAGGATCCACTGGCATTCCTGTTTGGTGCACCAATTAAATTCTTTCCCTTAACATTTTTACAATCAACTCTATTTTGTTCATTTCCATCTGGACATCCATTTCATCGATGTTACAGTTGTCTCTTTTTCTCCACCTTTCCCATTCCTTTTCTTTTTCCATTCTATCGCTACCGGAGGTTTGCTCTTAGTCATGGGGGTCCTAACCCAATTCTTTCGATTTTCTCCTAACCCCTACACCTTTGGTAGTCACCACTATTATATCTCCAGAGCTATATCAGCCATACCACAACCCAGCCAATGGACCTTTCACTGAAGCAAGGTATCAACTGCATTGTGATTCATTTACCCTTGCTAATATAAAGATTGTGTTGTGTGTGCAGATGGCAATCATACAACAATGAATTAGATCTAGAGGGAACACTTGGAATGGATCGGTGCTGAAGTAGTTATGCAAGGAACGAGATGGATGGCGTGCTTATGGATAGACAATGAAAGGTGCAATCTTGGCATTGGCAGCAGCAAAACTTCTTTCTCTCTCTCTCTCTCTCTCTTTCTCAACTATCAAATAAGGTTGGATATTAATTGTATAAAGTGTTCACTCTTGTTGTTGTGAACACCGGTGTTGCCATGTTCTGTAATGATGATCCGTTCACATGTCATCCCATTCACCATTAGTTCCATTCAAGTCAATAATCCCATACCTTCCCAATCTTTTGAAAGGAACTCAAGGATGAGTTTTTATTTAGTCATGGGGGTATGATGGGACACGATATAGCATGGGCCGCGATATCACATCAGCTGCTATATCATGTATGCGATATCGTATACGCGATATCACGGCTTTCCCTGTGATATCGCATATGCGATATTGCAGCGCGCTGCCAATTCTATAAATAAGAGGAAGCTCTCCCTTGTTTCGCCATCTACATCTAGACCGTAGCCAAACTCTTTTAATTTTTCCATTCTAGAGTTAGAATAATTTCCATGTGCCCGCAGTAGGAGTCCCAAAGTGAACGAACCTTTATTCGAGGAATTTTGTACCTAAGCACACAATTGTGTACGGAAATAAAGACGAACTTTTGGATAAACCTTGCAGTGCATGGACTAAGCTAATGAGGATTTAATTGTTGTTGAATGTTTAAATGCTTTCTTAGGACTTAATCTCTCTCAACACTCAACTCTCATAGTTAAGTGCATTCAGTACGACCGCTTCGAGCATGTGCGTTACGCTTGGTAATTCCAGTAACGAATAGCGTTTGGTAATCCCAACAACGTTGCATTGGTTCAGGGTGTGAAACAGCAAGTGGGAATGGATACTGATGCTAGGATAATTAAGGCTTAGTTAGTTAAAGTTAGTTGTTTAGTCTCTTCACCCTTTCCCCTCTTAACATAGGCGATAAAAACATAGAAGATATAAAAATCACATGCCTCAAGCTTACTTAACCATACAACCGTGACAAATACAAGTAAGCTTGGGAGGACAATGACTAATTAACCTTAGGTGTTCCATAAGGCGTGTAGGCACTTAGTCTACAGAGTTCGACCAGATTGCTCGTGTAATGCTCATATTCATATGGTTGAGTGTAGGGGTACCTCGACACTCATCACCTACCGCTCAATTCTATTAGATGTTTTATCATTATCAATCTTTAAAAAAACAATGTCTTGATTGGAATCCTCAACCCATTACATGGCCTCCCAAGCTATAACAACATTGATGAGTCACCAAAAAAGTGATTCAATATCAGATCCGTGATATCGATATTGGATCCCCGATATCGAACATGCGATGTCGAAACCTGTCTCGTTGGCTATAAATAAGAAATAGGGGCACTTGGCCTAGGACATTAGTTTTTTAGTCCCTTAGCCGAACTCTTGCAGTTTTTCCCTTCTAGAGTTGGAATTATTTCTGAGTGCCCGTAGTAGGAGTCATAGAGTGAATGGATCTTTATTCGAGCATTGTGTACTTGAGCACACCTTATGTCCGAAAATAAAGATGAACTTTGTGATAAACCTTGCAACATTCAAAATAGCTTAATTATTGCATTTCATGTTATTTACTATTATTTGATGCTTTCAATAGTTAATTAATGTTATTTCATAGAATTATTAATTATCAATTACCAATGAATTAGCACACTCAACACGACCACTTGGAGCATATGTGGAACACTTGGTAACCTAGTAACAATTAGCGTTTGGTAATCCTAGTAGTGTTACACTAGTTTAGGATGTGTCTAGAGAGTGGGAACAGATGTTGGTGTTAGTATTTTATTTACATTAGAGTTACAAAGCCCACTATTTAATTAAATCTTTTCATTGCACATACTTAGGAGACCAAGACAGAAAATATAAAAGAAAAACATAAAACTATTACACCTCAAGTTTACTTAACCATACAATTGTGCCTTACAAGTAAGCTTGGGAAGACAACAACTACATAACTCATCCTTGTTTTGTGTAGGTGCATAAGCACTTAATCCTCAGAGTTCAACCGGATCGCACATGAATGCTTGTATTCGTATGGTTGGGTGTAGGGGTACCTCGCTGCTCGTCATTGGCACTGTTGCCAAGGATTTTGTTGTTTATGCTTTGATTAGAACTTAGGAAATCCTTCCATCATTGGAACGAACCCTTAGAGTTAACTATCCTACAATCACCATAAAAGGGTATCGCACACTAAATAATCAATCATGTCTCCTTCTTCTTGTGAGAGTGCTTCACCAACTAGGTCTAACACCATGAATAATCAGAGGCAGGGTGCACATGATGATCCGTCAATGCCCTAACAGTTTCGCATGATATACGCTCATCCTGATGAGTATATACCAAACTTTACCTTTATCCTTCACCAGAATCAACAATTGTGATGGTGTGATTTAGAAGGTAACATAGTGCTACCTCCCGATCGCTCGATTCTGGGCATGCTTCTTCGTGCTCTCACACGAATTGGTATGCAACACTTATAGTTAGAGTACATTATGCATGAGCAATATTTGAGAGATTATCGACCCATGGAGGCACAATGCTAGAGGGATCTACAGTAGGAGAGACATTACAAATCCATGAAGGGAAAGTGGTCTTAGGATGTCCCATATGTCCTAAGTGAAAATGATGGTGGTGAACCTGTCTCGAGAGGTTTTCCACAAAATAATGTTCCTCTTGTTGACTTCAGTCAAGGAACTAGGTACCAGAATCTTCACTCAACTATTCATAATCTAGGTTTTGGTACCAATGAACATAAAGGGTCTAGAAAAGGAACATGAACACATGACAATGATGGACATTCTTATCATAACCACGACTGAGGTCACAACCATCAAAAAGAAGGTGATAGGAGTCGTCATGGTGCCAATCCTCCTTCCTCTTCACCTCCATCATCTTCTTCCCCTTGTCCTTTGGGATCTGAACGCAGTTGCAAAGGGCAAGACCATGAGGACAAGGGTAAGCAAAATAGAAATCACAGACAAAATAATCAAGAAAGGGGACAAGGGCATTCCAGAGAGACACATCACGAAAGAAGGAAGAGTAGGAAATAACATAGGTATCA
Organism: Gnetum montanum; assembly: GCA_015680685.1. NCBI lineage: Eukaryota > Viridiplantae > Streptophyta > Gnetopsida > Gnetales > Gnetaceae > Gnetum > Gnetum montanum. The sequence goes on from MNCI01017497.1 coordinate 615,026, forward strand.
TAGACACCATAGATAGCATGATCACGATGAACCCCTACTTGTCACCTGAAGTATGTTAGATATAACAAAGGTCGTTACGATCCCAACAAGGCACTAGAAAGATAGTAGGATCAAAATACTAGACATTAATAACATCCCACGATTTGAAGGGGGATACAATGTTGATCCTCAAAATCATTTGCAAGCATTCCACGATGTATGTGCCTTGTAGAATATAGAAAATGATTGGCAAAAGCTAAAGTTATTTCCACAGACATTGATCAAGGAAGCAGAAAGCTAGTATCAGTTTCTAGAACCAGAATCCATTTGTCGATGGAGTACCATGTTGGAGCTATTCAATGATAAGTATCAAATGTACTCCCAAGTGTCGAACCTGTGTAAGCAAATCCAAGGAAGGAAACAAAGAGGACACAAAACCTTGGATGCTTCCATGGGCTAATATTATTCATTATTACATTATTTTCCTAGCCATGGTTACTCGCAAAAAGAACAACTACGCTATCTCTTGGATGGGCTTAGGTACGAAACACGAAAAACCCTTGGGACTTACACCCAAGGAAGGCTATCGGAGCTCAGAGCCCATCAAATACAAAGATTATTGGAGCAAGTTTCCAAAGAAGAAGGCGAGTTGAGGAAAAGAGAAAGTGTGGAGGAGTACAATAGAGATCGTTTCCTCTGAAAGAAGGAAATTAGATTTTGCGAAGATGAAGAAGAGTCACCACTTGAAGAGATGGTGAATAGAAATAATTTTCTCCTTCAAAAACTTGCATCAGAAGCATTGGCAAAGGTGGATCAAATGTGGAACTCCCTAGATGACAAATTTCAAACTATCCTAAAAGTAGTAGAGGAGTCTAGAAAACAAAGTAGTAACCGAGAGAGAAGGAAAAAGAAAGAAGCTGAGTATGCATGTAACAAGGGTAAGGGCAAGATTGCCATCATTGAAGATGTTGTGGATTTGAACACAAATGATGGTGGTGGATGTGAGATTTGCCAATATGACCATCCTAAGGGATGCTACCTAGTGGTGTTACATCTGTAAGAGTCTAGGGTGTATGCACTAAACCCATTATTAAATAGACAACAAACACCTAGAAGGTTATCTTATCCTCAAGGTAACCTAAGGTAGTTTCACCAACCCTTGACATATTATCCAAGTGAAGCTTCACTACAACTGAATGAATAGTATCAACAGTGGCAACACCCACAATCATGGGGATGCCACCACCATGTCAATAGTACCCTTACCATTAACCTGACCCATACGGGTATTACATTCAGCAGCCAATCTCTCCATGTGACTCTCCTAGTCACGTTGCTCTTCAACCTTATTGCCAGACCACCAAGTACTATAGAACTTCTTCTTCTCAAGGTGATGCTCCACATATGTACTATCCTTCTCACCTATCTACATCTCTTCCACCCTCAGCTCCATTACCACCTGCTCCAACTATGCAAGGCAAGCTTCTTTCCTAGCCATAGCAACGTAATGCTACAAGGGCTATCAATCTTCAACCTACTACTGGTTTGAACAACCGATCAAAGAAGAGACCTTTCTTTAGAACCAATAGCCCAACCAAGTCCTTAGAATCACAATATCCAGACACCTTATCATCGTTTGAACCTTTGGAGCTTCCTTCAAATCAAAAACTGCACTCAACGCACATTGTTATGTTAACCCACGTCATCACTAATTGGATTAAAGCTGGTCATCTTCCTAGGAAATTCTCTGATCCTAGAAGTCCTATTATTTATTTGCAAATCATTAGAAATGAGCCTTGTAAAGCTCTTTTGGATTCAAGTTCTGGTGTGAATTTAATCTCCCAGGAAATGTATAAAGCTTGGAACCTACCTCCGCTAAAGAAGAGTAACGTCCATTTAGAATTGGCTAACCAGTACATCACTATTCCATTGGGACTAGTGGAGGACATTGTCACCACTATTTGTGGGTGGACGTATCTAGCCAATTTCCTAGTGATCCAAGTCAACAACTGTAAGGGGGACTTCCCAATCATAATGAGAAGAGCATGGCTAAGTACGATTGATGTGCACCTAAGAATACATGATTTTTCCCTAGAGTTATCAAAAGAAAATGCATTTGGAAAGATCGAGAAGAAGAAAGTTCCATGCATCACATACAGTGACATGAGGTGCAACTGCGTGTAGAAGTCCTGGTTTGTACAATGCTTAACATTGCCTACATGCAACCAGTGTGCACAAGTAACTGACATACAAAGATGCTTGTATGCAGCAGCCACAAGATAGGAAGGCACCCAGTGGCTAATAGTTGACCTGGAGAGCAATTCAACTTTGTGCATGGAACCAACTGAGAGCTTGACTTATGCCTATATCGATAGCATAGATGAATTAGAGCAAGTCCATCACCAACTTCCAAGTACTGACACCAATAATATCAACTAGGGGAAGTGAAATCCCTGATAAGTTTAAGCAAGAGCCCCTTGAATTAAAATCATTGCCCACTGGTATGAAGTATGCATTTCTCAAGAATGGAAAATTGGTAATTATTAATGCTAAGCTTGCTCCTCAACAAAAAGAAAGACTGTTGAAGATGGTAAACAAAGGGTCAAAACCCTTTGATTGGTCATATCCAAAATTACCCAGAATAGATCCTAGGATATGCCAACATAGAATTTACGCTGACCCCTCTATNTAGAATAGATCCTAGGATATGTCAACATAGAATTTACGCTGACCCCTCTATGAAACCTCAACGACAACCACAGAGACAACGAAACCCAAAGCTTAAGAAAGTAGTTAAGGAAGAAATTGAACAACTTCTGAAGGCTAGGATCATCTATCCCATTGCTGACAATGAATGGGTTAGTCCATTAGTTATTGTGCCTAAAAAAGGTGGTAAATAGAGGGTGTGTATAGACTTTAGGCTATTAAACATGGCAACATCTAAAGATCATTTCCCATTGCCATTCATTGACCAAGTCTTAGATACCATTACAGGGTATTGTTATTATAGTTGTCTAGATGGTTATAGTGGGTACAATCAAATCCAAATAGCACCAGAAGACCAAGCCAAAACTACATTCACAAGTCCTTAGGGAACATTTGCATATGGTCAGATGCCATTTGGCTTGTGCAATGCTCTAGCAACATTTCAATGTTTGGTTCTTAGCATATTTCAGCAACATATACGGAATGGTGTGGAGGTTTTTATGGATGATTTCTCCACATATAGAGAAAACTTTGAATAAGCATTAGACCGATTAGAGCAAGTACTAAAACAATGTGTTGAAACCAACCTAAGGCTCAATTGGCAAAAAAGCCACTTAATGGTCCAAGAGGGCATAGTATTAGGACATAAAATTTCACAAATAGGTATAGAGGTAGATCCTAAAAAAATTAAAGTCATCCAAGGAATCACTCGTCAACCTGAAACTATAAAAGATGTCGGATCATTCCTTGGACATACTAGTATTATAGACGCTTCATCAAGAACTTTTCTAAAATTGCAAAACCATTGGTAGAATTCACAAAGAAGGACGTACCCTTTGAATGGACCAAGGAATGTGAGCTAGCTTTCCAAACCTTGAAGTAGAAGCTCATAGAAACACCCATTCTACAAGCCCCTGATTGATACAAACTGTTTCATCTAATGACTGATGCATCCAATTTTGCTTTAGGAGCCGTACTTACACAGTTAGATGACCAAAAATGTCCCTATTACATTCACTGTGCAAGTCGAAGTATTGCTAGTGCACAACTCAACTATATCACAACAAAAAAAGAGTTAATGGTTATGGTGGTTGCACTAGAAAAATTTAGGCACTATGTATTAGGCTATAAGGTATCTGTACACACGAATCATAGTGCAATTCAATTCCTTATGAATAAACCAACGATGAGCCCTCGCATCATACGATGGCTCGTGATCTTGCAAGAGTTCAATCGAACGATGGTCAATCGTAAAGGCACCAAGAATGTTGTTGCTGATCATTTATCCCAATTGCGATGGGACAACAAAGAGGACAAATACCCAATTTCTGATTACTTCCTTGATGAACTCCTCTTTGCAGGTGTAATAAACAATCAATCACCCATAGATACAAATTGGTACAGTATCATTCTTACTTATCTTCTCACACAAGAAACACCACAAGGGTTGGACGTTAAAAAGAAACAACAATTTCTCCACCAAGTCAAACATTTCATGGAAATCAACGAACATCTTTACAAGGTGTGTTCTGATGGCTTGGTCCGATGGTGTGTTCCCAACGTAGATCAATTGCAAGTTCTCCAAGATGCTCATGAGGACCCTTGTGGGGGTCATTACATTGGGAGATGAACAACCATTAAAATCTTACTTGCAGGATATTATTGGCCTACATTATTTCAGGATGCCCATCATTTTGTCCAATCTTGTGAGCATTGCCAACACAATGGGGGAATGACTACTAGAATGGAGGGTCCACAACAATGGATTCAACCCTTAGAACCCTTTGAAATATGGGATACTGATTTTATGGGGCCTATTACACCAATGTTTAATAGAAAAGCATACATTGTTGTTGTTGTTGATTATTTTACAAAATGGGTAGAAGCAACTACCATTACTGACTGTACATCATCTACCACTGCATGATTTTTTCAACAACAAATCATAAACAAGTTTGGCATGCCTCATGCACTTATTTCTGATAATGGTACACATTTTACAGGTGCGACTTTTTGGAAGTTGATGCAACACTTAGGAGTCGAGCATAAACTGACTACACCATATCATCCTCAAGAAAATGGTCAAGCCGAAGTCACCAATAGGGAAATTACAAAAATTTTATTATCAACCATTAGCAAATATAGGCAAGATTAGAGCACCAAACTGAATGATGCTCTTNGAACCATTAGCAAATATAGGCAAGATTAGAGCACCAAACTGAATGATGCTCTTTGGGCCTACCACTCCACATGAAAACTCCCTATTGGCTATTTTCCCTATGAGTTAGTGTACGGTAAACTTCCAACACTTCCTATCCAAGCTTAGCACCATACACTATCTACAGTATGTGACCTTGACCTTGACCTCAATCTATTACAAAAAGAATGGTTAATGAAACTTAACTTGCTAGATGAAAACCAATTAGCCATCCTATCATCCAATGAATTACACAAGGCCTTCAACAAGCAATGTCATGACCTAGGAATTAGGATCAAATACTAACTAGGAGATAGGGTTCTTTATCGGAATCTTGCACACCATAAAGAACTAAATTTCAAATGTTGTGGGAAGGACCCTATATCATTCATGAAACTTTTCCTTTAGGGGCCATGATGATCTATAAACCTGGAAGCCTGAATAAGAAATTATTGGTCAACATCCAGCAAACCAAATCTTTCCATATGTCCAAAATGCCCAATACTAACACTACCTCTATTGATGGACAGCCTTGCTCATTATTTTGGATCTCCTCCTTCCAACTCAGTCATGGGGGAGATGGCCACCAATGCTAATTGTTGTAAACCCTCAGTTTCTTTTGTCTTTTTTGTTTTACACATTTTTGTCTTACACATTTTTCATATTTACTTGTTTTTTTTTACACCATCGTTAACATTTTTACTATTTCTTTCTCTATTACATTTTGTTTGATTTATTCTCACTCATCATATAATAAGTGCTCATGATGGTGGATTGTACTATAATAGTGTTGCTTACTAATGTTTTGTTTTTACCTTTGACTTTTAATGCCAATACTAAGATATGGTTTCTTTTGATAAAA
>MNCI01017497.1:620775-632969 GCA_015680685.1 Gnetum montanum
AAAGGGGTGTGACTTCAAGGGGATTCAACATATTTGTGCTGGCTATTCTCTTGGGAACTTGAATGTTTTTCATAGGCTTTCTGCCACTCTACTGTCAACTAATATCAGGAAGTTGAATGACTCAAATAAGTCTTTGCATGGTGTGGTTCCCACTCCAAAAAGGAAATTGGTGGGAATTCAAAGCACAACCCTTAGACATAATAAAAGACTATGGGCTACAAGCACTGGTTATGGCACTGGAAAGACATGTTACCTATGCATGAAGGTTCCCTCTAACTAAGGCCCTTTCTCACTTCCTGCTTCTCGATTCTTCTCTTTTTGGAATGGTGGTTGCTCTGTGGAAGCATTCTTGTTGCTTTGGGAGGATGGGTTGCTCAAGTGTGTTGATGCAAGGTCACTGGATGTGATTAGTTTTAATCTAGATTTGGGCTGAATTTTATTAAGTCACCTTAACCACATAATACACAAGGGACTTTACACAACCTTGATTTCGGGATTTCATTCCATTCTCTCTTCTCTTTCCTTATTGCTTCCCATATTCTACCTCATTACTGATTTTATGATTAGTCTATATCTTGGTTGGCACATTGTTATTCTTTGATAAATTCTTGTGGCTGAATTCTTAACTATTGCCTTCATATGTCATTCCTAGAGCCTACAGACTCTTTGGTTTGTGGGTTTGTCAAGGCTTAAAGGGCATGAGCTTGCTTTGGGGAGGACCCACTGGCATTTCTTTTTGGTGTAATTGTTAAGTTCTTTTCCCTTGAACATTTCTTACAATCAACTATTTCTCATTTTAATCAACCCATGACATCCATTTTTTATTTATTGGCTTCATTGTTGTTATTCCTCTTACATTCCTTTTTCTTTCATTTTCCATCCCATTGCTAATAAAGGTTTGCTCTTAGTTGTGGGGGCCTATCACAAATTTTTCCATTCCATTACTTATGTCACCCCTACACCTTGGGTAGTTATCACTTACAAACCTCTAACCTAGTATCTGCCATACCCACAACCTAGCCAATGTGTTTCATACCGAGGCAAGGTATTAACTATATTATATCTTATCTATCCTTGCTAATTTGTAATTGTGTTGTGTGTGTAGGTGTCGATCGTATGAACAATCGACTGGGATAGGAGGAGGCACTCAGGATGAACTGGAGCTATGCATTGATGCAAGGAACATGCTTAGTCATGTGGCCATGGATGAACAATGGTGTGCACCTTTTTAACATCGGCAACAATGCACCACATTTTCTTTCCTCTCTCTCTCTTTAAGCTATCAAATGAGGGACTTGATGTCATCTATGTATAGTGTTCACCACAATGGTTATGAACACCAATGCTGTAATACGTTTGTCGATCCGTTCGCTAGGAACTTTGAGTCTGTCATTCCATGTCACCATTAGTTGTTTTTCAGTCAATAATCCCATACCTTCCCAATATTTTGTAAGGAACTCAAGGACAAGTATTCATTAAGTCGTGAGGGTATGATGAGTCACCAAATAAGCGATCTGATATCAGATCCCGAATATCGAATTTACGATAGCGGTATTGGATCCCCAATATCGAATGTTGGAACCTGTTTCGTTGGCTATAAATAAGAGACATGGGTGCTTGGTCTGGGGCATTAATTTTTTAGTCCCTTAGCCAAACTCTTGCAGTTTTTCCCTTCTAGAGTTAGAATTATTTCTGAGTGCCCGTAGTAGGAGTCATAGAGTGAACGGATCTTTATTCGAGCATTGTGTACCTGAGCATGCCTTGTGTCTAAAAATAAAGACAAACTTTGTGATAAACCTTGCAACATTCAGAATAGCTTAATTATTTCATTTCATGTTATTTATTGTTATTTGATGCTTTCAATAGTTAATCAATGTTATTTCATAGAATTATTAATTATCAATTACCAATGAATTAGCACACTCAGCATGATCACTTCGAGCATACGTGGAACATTTAGTAACCTAGTAACGATTAGCGTTTGGGAATCCCAGTAGTGTTACACTAGTTCAGGATGTGTCCGGAGAGTGGGAATGGATGCTGGTGTTAGGATTTTATTTACATTAGAGTTACAAAACCCACTAGTTAATTAAATCTTTTCATTGCACACACTTAGGAGACCAGGACAACAAATATAAAAGAAAAAAATAAAAATATTACACCTCAAGTTTACTTAACCATACAATTTTGCCTTACAAGTAAGCTTGGGAAGACAACGACTGCATAACTCATCCTTGTTCTGTGTAGGTGCATAAGCACTTAATTCTCGGAGTTCGACCAGATCGCGTGTGAACACTCGTATTCTTATGGTTGGGCGTAGGGGTACCTGGCTGCTCATCAAACATTATCCACAATATATCTACCTTTGACAAAGCTAGTTTTCACTAGAGTAATTAACTAAGGAATAATTGGTTTTAATCTTTTTAGTAAAACAATTAGCCAAAATTTTATAAACATAATTCAAAAGACTAATAGAATGCTAATTACCAATGTGGAAAAGATTACCTTCCTTAGGAATACATCTGATGACTCCTCTATTTGGCTCTTGACCAAGAGAATGTTGTTCAATGGATTTTACAAAAATATAATAAAGGTCCATACCAACAACATTCTAATGATTTTTAAAAAAATCAATATGAATTCCATAAAAAAGTGGATCTTTATCATTAACCAAGCTAAACACTACATCTTTAATTTTAGTAAGAGAAATATCTTGTTCAAGAAGATGGTTATGACTGTTATGAATAATATTGGATAAATGATCGCAATTAGAGAGAAAATCCTCTTGATTATAATGCTTTGAAGCAAATATACATTAAAAATATTTTTTAAGAAAACTATTGATGATAAAAGGATCAAAACTAACTGTTAACTTCCATGAAGCCAATAATAGGCAAATTGCCTTTACCCTTTAAAAGTTTTTTAATAATTTCTTGTATGGTTCTTCCTCTACTTTCAACTAATTGAGACAAATCTTGATGAGAGTACTCTTACCACTATGTATATTCCATCTTTGTTTGACTAAGTGAACATAAGCAAGTCATTGTTAAAAAATAATATTAAAGGGATCATTTTGTATTTTAGTATTGATCTATTGAATTTTATCATAGATTTTTCTCTCTATCTGCATTTGTCTCTTGACATATTACTTACCCAACCAACATGAAAAATTATGAACATGACATATAATATGCAACCATTAATTAATCCAACCTAAGTTAATAGGGAAACTCATTTCTACATTTCATAGATATGTCAAAATAACTTTTCCAAAAGGAGTAAAAAATAAAGATGCATTTATCCTTAAAAGCTAATAATGTCGAATTGAAGATTTAATACCAACTTCTAGATTATGAGAAACTGGAAAATGGTTAGAAAGAGTTACATCTTTGTGAATTGTAACCTTTCCATTACAGAATGTAGAAGAATAATTGGAAAAATAAAATTAATTAAGTCTTTAAAAAATTTGATTATTTCCTTCACGAAGGTTTGACTAGGTAAACTAATCATCATGTCAAACATTTGATTTAGTAGCATTAAATAAGAGAAATTGTTCCTTAGCATCACACCAAATAGAAAGCTCATGACCTACAAGCTAATAAAATGCTCCACCAGTTTTATCATAAGAATTTTAATCATATTAAAATCACCACTAAAAAGCCAAGGAATATTAGGAAAACATTGGAGAAGAAATTGCCATAGAATAACTCTATTTGCAAAAGTAGTAGGAGAATAGATATTGCAAATACCAAAAGAACCTAAATCACCTTGAAGAATTACCTAGACTATAGAATTATCTTTGCCATAAGAGAATTCTTTTAAGACAAAAAATGATTGATAATGAGGGTTACATCATCTTGACCAATATTATGATTAGTAAATAGTACTATAGAATCATGAAGAATACTATTTACTAGCCATGACTATATTTGGATTGGAAATTTTAGTCTCTTGAAGATGAATAAAATTAGGAACTAAATATCGTGTGTGAAGACAAGAATTAACAACTTTTGTTTGAAAATCACTAGTAAGACCTTGGGCATTTCATCAAAAAGATTAACATTGGGTGGAAGGGGAGGAGGCCCTTGCTCTATCAGTAGAATCAACATTATCAAAAAGAAATTATCTCAATATCTCAACCAATAGTTGTAAATGAATTATTAGTTATTAAAATAGCTTAAATGTGCATACCATTCTAAAGATTTAGCATATATTCGCCAATAGATAGACTTCCTTGATATTTTCTATTATGAAGAACCATTTTAAAATCATCTAAATCAACAAGCGGTTTCTATGAGACCTTAGGGATGTATATTTGTTTCCCCTTATTCATTAAAAAAATCTTTGAAACTAACTTCATTGAAACCTTCCTCAAAGATACATTTTGCTAAACAATAATAAAAGAAAAGAAATGGGCTAACTGTTGAAATGTCAATGGAAGAAATCATCACAAGTTTTGTAGCATTTGTAGAAAAAACCTCAGCAAGATCTATAACATTCGTAGAAAAATCCTTAGTAGTGTTTGCAGTATTTTGTTACTAACGTGTTTACATTGCCTTTTTTTTAGCGTAAAAGGACATGAATCAAACATATGACATTCTCAATGAAAAAGATATATAACATTTGTAGAAAAAGCCTTAGTAGCATATGTAGTAGCTTGTTTCTAACATGCTTGCATTGCCTTTTTCCGTAGCATAAAGGGACATGAATAAAATATATGACATTCTCAATGACAATAGTAACATGATGTTGGAACATTGTAATAAACAACCTTATGCACATAATCAATTCTACTAGTGATGGGATGCGATATCGCATGGGTCGCGATATCACGTTGGAAGCTACGATATCGCGTATGCAATATCGCGGCTCGTCGCTAGTTCTATAAATAAGTGGCGGCTCTCCCTTGTTTCTCCATCTAGATCTAGACCTTAGCCAAACTCTTGCCATTTTTCCATTCCAGAGTTAGAATAATTTCCATGTGCCCGCTGTAGGAGTTCCAAAGTGAACGGATTTTTATTCGAGCAATTTTGTACCTAAGCACACAATTGTGTACGACAATAAAGATGAACTTTTGGATAAACCTTGCAGCATATGGACTAAGCTAAATAGGACTTTAATTACTATTAAATGTTTAAATGCTTTCTTAGGGACTTAATCTCTCTCAACCCTCAACTCTCATAGTTAAGTGCATTCAGTACGACCGCTTCGAGCACGTGCGTTATGCTTGGTAATCCCAGTAACGAATAACGTTTGGTAATCCCAGTAGCGTTGCATTAGTTTAGGGTGTGAACGGTAAGTGGGAACGGATACTGATGCTAGGATAGTTAAAGCTTAGTTAGTGCAAGTTAGTTACTTAGTCTCTTCACCCTTTCCCCTTTTAGCATAGGCGATAAAAACATAAAAGATATAAAAATCATAAACCTCAAGTTCACTTAACCATACAACTGTGACAAATACAAGTGAGCTTGGGAAGATAGCAACTAACCAACCTTAAGTGTTCCATGAGGCATGCGAGCACTTAGTCCTTGGAGTTCGACCGGATCACGCGTGAAAACGATCATATTTGTATGGTTGAGTGTAGGGGTACCTCGCCACTCATCAACTAGCATATAGAAGAATTTCTTACTTAAACAAATCAATATCCACTTTAATCATATATCAAATTCTATAAAAACCACTAACTACAACTAGGGTTTCAGTATGCTTGATTGATCCAATTTGAGAGATAATATCCCTTTCAATTTTTTCAAAAATTAATGGAAAATTCGATGATTTAACAAAATAAGGAACCTTTTGAAATTCAGGATATGTTGGATTAAAAAAGGGAGTCTAGTTTTGAATAATCAATAAAGCATAACGATGATTGAAGATATTGATATCAAGGGCCTTAGAAACCATCATTGAATCAACAAATTCTACCAAGAAAAATGAGTTTGATAAATAACAAGTATGGATAACATCTAAACCTTGATCTTTGCAATCAAATTTAAATGACTCAAAAAACTTGAGGAATAAGATAAATAACTTAGAATTTGCATGAAAACATATATTCTAGAAATTTCATGACTAATAGATTTATAGAAATCATTATGTAATTTGTAGAATGGAAAAGAAGCTGTGGTTTTTCTTGAAGGATCACTTAGTGAATCTAGCGACATTGCATATAATATCAATAGTATGGCAAAAGATCAACAAAATTTCAAACGTTGGGTTTGTAGAATTTGAAGTTTTTAAGTTTAGCCCCAAGTTATTTCTCATAGTCACGCTAAACCTACCTAAATAAACTATATGAATTAGGGGTAAATATTGTTAAAACAAAATATTGGTTTTCAACATTCCCATATAACCAAGTTCCATTGATGTATAAAAAATATTAAAATTATTTCAAGAGATATTTTTTAGCATGCTACAAGTTAATCATCATCATCATCTTGGTGGCTTTATCCCATCTATGATAGACTAATGTTAAGATAGGCAAATATTTGATGATGATGTAATATGGCCAACTATTTGCTTGGTGCTCCAAGTCACACCTATGAATCCTAGTATATAAAATTATTGTAAGAAAGGGAGTATTGGAACTTGAAATTTTTTTTTAAACAATATTTACTCCAAGACATATAGTTAAATTAAAACTTTGTAACTTAGCATTATCCACCAAAATTGAACTCATCACTTAAGCTTCCACATCAAGAGTAGAACCCATAACTTTTGGAGTTTCCAAATCAAATATCTTACCACTAGGCTAATAGGATTATCACCCACATACTCAATGCTCATCCTACCAAGGTGGGATCTTAGGAGAGTTGGAGGATGAGCAAATCTAACCTCTTTCAAGTAGCTCTGCCTAAGCTCAAACCTAAGTCCTATGACTTCAGAAATGAGCACCTTACCATCACTTCAAGTGGTATTCCCTACCACTAAGCTAATACCTTCCTTCATTGTATGAAGCTTTTTCTAGCAAATAATAACCTTTTAACCTCTTAGAGATATACTAGCCAAGAATCTTAATACCAAGCATTGCATACTAGAATTGAACCCTTTATTACGAACTACAGCCGCACCTTCAAGTCACTCCCACTCACGAGCCCTACCGTTGCCATTCCTCCTCGCGGTTAAGGTAAAGACTTCAATTACCAAATCAAAAATTTTATCACTATAGTTAAATAAATAAAGAGTCCAAGGAAGTGCGAGGCCTTCATTCAATTTTCGTGATCGATGAGGCAAGCACAGGTGAAGCAGAGGAACCGCGGAGTTTGGTAACAAGTAAAGGATACGTGGAATCGGCTTTCCCGGTCCAGACCAGACGAAGGCGCACGCAGAAGCACAAACACAAGGACAACGGGAGGGATAAGTGGAACGTTTTCTGCCTTTTGTCGTATGATGGCATCCTCCGCCTCCTCCAATGTTCCTCCTTCCTTGTCCATCAAAAATGCTTCAGATTGCCTTCCTAAGCCTTCTCCTCATCCTCCGAAACCGAAGCGTTCCAGACGAAAGAAGCGTGACAACAAAGATTTCAATTTGCAAGTGCCAAGTAGAGATCAATTCATTCAAATGGCTGGGGTTATCGCTGTGGCGCTTCTTGTTGCTGCCTCTCTTAATCGCGCTGTCAAATGGTCGAGCTTATACTTTGGACGCTTCTGTGATTCAGAGTCAGAATCAGATTCGTCTTACCAACATCCCTCTCGTAAGTAAATGAGACGTACGGCTTTTAAGTCCAATATCAAATTCATGGTGCACAGTATCATGGCACTATGCCTTGCCTTCCTGGTTTTTATTTTTCTTTACTTCGTATGCTGGTCTTTCTGGTTATTCATGCTCAACTTGTATTTTTTGGAACATAGTAGGGACTTGAAGTCGCGACACTTGGAGAAAGTAAAGTAGTAAACACTGGGAAATTTGCTTTCACTTTGTTTTCTCGTCCCAATTATATATAATGTACAAACATTTTGACATCAAATAAAAATTCAAGCACAATGCCAAACCATCGTAGAGAATCATTTAGTGTCGAAGCATGTCTTTCTAGGAATGACCTTGGAAAACCCTAAAAATCCAAATATTATGTGGCTAAACTCATAATATGACTTATTTTACAATCCTTGACAACCGATCTAAGACAGTTTTCCGAGCTCGATTGTTGATCATCATTAATTCTGACAGACTCATCTGGGATATCATCCTGATGAAATACTCTGTTGTTTGAGTATGCTTATGTGAGCATGTAAGTTGCATCCTTTACCAAGCGGATAACACGTTAATCATCATGGGAAGTATGCCTATTTTACCTTACGCGAAGCGCAACTATGAACTTTGAATGTCAATTCCTGTCCTTAATCCTCACCAGCCTCAGTAAAAGTAAGTGACAAACCCAAGACTTCCAGTTAAAAAAAAAGTGTAATTACACTCGGTCACTGGAACAATTTTTAAGAATCCGTCTTCTAGAAATCATAGTAGCTTACATAACATCTCTGAAATAAGTGTTCTTGCCAATCTTCTTTGTTGCAGGCTCATAAAGTGAAAAGAAAATCAAAAGGATGCACAATAGTCTGTAATATGAAAACAATGAAGTTGAGTGTTGATTTCACTATCCCAAAATGACAAATATACCTTCTATCATCAACTGGAATCACAATCAGCAAATAATTTAAATAAGAGTTTTAGAAGCTAGCTAGAACTGGCTTCAAAGCTATCATATTAATTTTCAAATTATTAGTTGCATTTGGGAAACATCTGTAAAAGATATAATACTTTCAGTTGGCACACACATACTGCAGCTGCTGAACATTGTCTACATTGGTTGTTGATGTTAATTATGAACATTATTTCTCTTTTATTTATGTATGAAAACATTCACTGTTATCTCCTATTGGTGGAAACTTTTTTTACCTGAATAATTTTGAAAGTAGATGCTCCTTTAAGTGTATGTTGTGTTAAGTTTTGTGATCGAGAAGACCACAAGGTCCAAGGAAACAAACCGTAAATTATGTTGATATAAGTTAACATAAGAATGTTGAAGTTTGACTACACCACAACAAAATAAACACTACGGCGTTGACTTTAACATGTTGTGTATACCTGGAATAGTGTAGAACATAGTCAGAGGTATAAGTCCAAGTGACTTGTAGATCTTGTGTGTTGTTCATGATACCTAGACATGAATGTTCAAGAGTATATATAGCTACAGCCTTACAAAAAAATGCCATGACACTCCAAAGAAGGATATGCTGATTAGTTAATAATTAACTTGCAAATAATTAACATAAATAATTTACTAAGCATAGAGAATATACATCACCGTGAGAACATATATATAAACTCATGGTGTTATTTTATATAGACCAAATTGTGAATGTTGAGCTTGATAGAATATACTAAATCCTTAATACCACCTTTCAGTTTAACATTCTTAAACCAAATGTACATTACTATCTAATGAAACATTCCATGATTTAAGAGAGTTATTAATAAACAAATAAATTTTCTTGAACTTTCTCCATGATACAATAAGAATCAAGAATTTAATTCACTGCTAACAGCTGTAGAGTAACTAGCTTAGTTATATATTTATAATATATATCTATAATTTGGTTGAGAGAATCTTGCAAATGTTGAATTGAATTTTACTTCATCTACTTGGTTATAAAAATTACCCAGGTGGCCATTTAACCACATTCAATATATTCAATAACTATTTTGGTTAGATCATTGTGATTGCATGTGGAGAAGGATAATTAGTTCTAAGTTTGTTAATAAATCTTGTGTTGCAAAACATTTTTGAATTCTCATGGATTGTTGTTTTCTATGCATGCTTCCCTTGTGTGAATTTTGTCCGTAATGCATTGAAATACCGAGACATGAACATAGAAATCATGGATTCTCTTGAAACATATATGTTGGCATTATGGATGAAAATATTATTTAGTGTTACCAATTGGTTCCCCTAGAGCATTAAGGATGGAACATTATTTAGCATTACCTAGAGGTTCCCTTAGAGTGTTATGGACAAAATATTATTAGCATTACTGATTTGCGATTGGTAGTTGGCCTCTTGGCCAAAACTAGCTTTATTGAAATTCTTTATAAAAATCATTTCAAGTGAGCATTGTTTGGTTTAAGGAAACAATACTATTCTTGATTACTAAAGTAAGAAATAAGATAGTATCATGGCAGCGAGCATTTTTCCGTTCCTAGAACTATATACATTTTAATTATTTTGGCCTTAAAGTTATTTTGAAGTGTCAGAAAGAACGGCTAGAGATTTAGGGGTCTTATATCTCTCAAAATATAATAAAACAAGTATAAAATATAAATTATCAAAAAAGGAAATATACTTTTCATGGAAATAAAATAAAAAATAAACTTCACTGTCAACCATGAGGGTATCTAAATAATAAAATCCAAGCATGAAAATTTTCCAAATAAATGCCATCACTTAGCAAATGAGTTTATATCTGCATTCAGCAAATTATCAAACATGCTAACCAATGACTCTCCTTTAGACATAGAAGCTGTATCCTTCACAACAGAGTCAGATGTAGGTTCTTCACTTGATGGTGGTGGCTCGCTGGTAGTAGCACTTGATTGCTTCTGATTGATGCTGGGTTTCTTGAGGATATTTTCTTTGATTTCATTATATACTCCTTGTAATAGCGGTGGACTCATGGTGAGAATAGTTAGTAAGTCATGATCCACCTCAGAAAATGAACATAACAGTTCTTTATAATGGGTAATAAAATCTTCAGTGACTACTTAATTTTGTAATTTCCTCACCCTGGCATTAAGTCTTTCCTTCTTCTCATTAAAAGCTTTTACCATACCAGAATTCTTCATCTTCAGTTCAACTATCTTCTTTTGGGCTCTTTCCAAATCCTGCAAAAGGGTGGAGGTTCTTTTTTTCCATGTAGACTTTTCACCTTCAAACTCCATTATTCTCATTGTCAACTTTTGAACTTGATTTACTAGTTCAAGATCACTGCTGGATATTGCAGTGATTCTTGTTCATTTTAGGCCTTTTAGCTCATTAGCTTGATTACATGTAACTTTTTAAGCCTTAGCCGCCTACTTCCTCTACTTATCAAATGCTCTAGCATATTTCTTCTTGTGTTCATATGCTTATTTTAAGTCTTGATTTAAACTTTTGTGGTATGGAGCCTACCTCAATAGATTCCAAAAGGACCCATTCCACAAGCTTCCTAAGCAAAACTCAGCTTAGAAAACTAGAACAACACAATAAAATAAAGAAAATCTCCCTTTTATCAAGAAACCTCCCAAAATGTAGAGAAATACATCAATGATGAGGAGCCAAGCTCAACTCACAACTCTCCCAAGGATCTTAGAGGCCACACATGTCCCTTCTCAATCTTCAATTGCTCACAATGGAGCTAAAGCTCAAGACAAGACACTTATAAGAGATTCTCTTAACCTCTCAAGAGCTCTCGCTTGCCTCTCACTCAAACTCTTCTTGCACAAGCTCTCTCCTTGCACAAGATCATAAAAGACCAGCCTTTCCTCTTGGGACTAGCCTTCTCCTTGAGACTAACATGTTTCCTTTGATTAGCCTAATTAGTGTTAGGCCTTTGATGCTGTTTTATAGCTTCTTGGTGTGACATTCTATCTTCTCTCTAGTTTAGCATTCAATTTGATGTTTGTTAAAATTCGCATGAGACATCTTGGATAAGTAGGAGATGTCAGAGGAGACATTTTGGAATTGGTGGAGACGTCTCTTCTACTAGGGCCAAAAATAAAGATGCTTGTTTTGAGGGTTGGAACCTCCAGATGCCTTCAAACAAGTTCCCATAGACCCCTAAACTTCCTAAACTCATCAAAATGAGCCCAAAACATCCCCAAACATGCCAAAACACCTAGGAATCATCATCAACAAGGTCAACACAAAAAGACATACATTAACAAGTTACACTCATCCAAGATGCGTTGAGGATTACACAAGGGCTAGGTGATGTCCTCATCATCTTGTTTTGTGTTAGAGCATCATAGAAAATTTGTTTGTTTTTATTTAGCATTGTTCTAAAGGCCTTGGCCTTAAAGTAGTAACCTATTGTGGTGTAATTTAGAATCATTAAATCATAAACGAGATCATTACTGACCACAATGGGATAGGACTTGGTTAGTTGATTGATGTCCTTAGTAACCATGACTTGCTTGTTGTTGGATAGTTGTCTTTATCAACTTTT
>MNCI01017497.1:633847-683082 GCA_015680685.1 Gnetum montanum
ACTGTGGGGTCTCTCGTCCCCTAGAAGGGGTTTGCGGTAGGGGGACCCTCTTTCACCTTTGCTCTTTATCATTGCTATGGACTTATTGAAGTACTATTGCAAGGTTGCAAGGGTGGGGGGCCTGAGGATTGCTAGGGTGGAGTGTCTGGCTGAACACTACGCCGATGACACGATGCTAATCAGTCGGGCTGGGGTCCCACAGGCACTAGGCATTAACCAAGTAGTTACATGGATGGCAGATGAGCTGGGTTTGGTGATAAACCGTGAGAAGTCCTCTGCACACTTCCTTAACATCGACATTCCTTAACGTTGACATGCGGGTTAAGAGTTGGGTCATGCAAATTTTGGGGGTTTCCTTTGGGATGGCCTAGGACTCCTATTTGGGCATTTTGTTGTTTGCATGGGGACGTTGTGTGGCTTGGGGGACGATCCTGGCAAAAATTGAAAGTCGGATAGGACATTGGGCAAATCGATTCCTTACCTGAAAAGGATGGCTGGTGTTGGCATTGGGGGTGCTTGTGGCAATAGCACGTTTTGTGGCCGCTATTGCTTGCCACCCCCCTGGCGGGCCATGATCCAGGCCATTAACTGGCATGTTCGTAATTTCGTGTGGTCGGGAGGTAGATGGGGGGTGCAAATTGCACTTAGTCGGTTGGGATTGGATTGCATGCCCTTGGGCCATGGTGGGCCTGGGTGTTTCCAAATTCACGGATGAAATGACACTTGGATAGCAACGCTTGCTTTTACAATTCACTTGCCAAGGTGCGGAGACGGTCCAATGGATATAGATAATGAATGGCAAGTATGTCACGTGGTAGATGTGGGCACACGATTTGAGGCCGTGGTGAATAGTTTGCACCCATGCACAATGCATGTAACTGTGGAGGTGGTTGGATTGCAAGCCACACTAGCTTTTATTTGCTATTTATTTGTCGGTGCCAGGATGGACGCAGGTTTGGCAAGGGCGATTGCTCGAAAAAATTAAAGTCTTCCTGTGGCTCCTCAAGAGCAATGCCCTGCCCGTTTAGACGAATTTAAGGAGGCACGACCTCGTTATTGATGCCAACTACCCTCTCTGGGAGGATGAACTTGAAATTGTCACACACTTTGCTTTTTAGTGCCCTTACATGCACACCAGGTGGCACCCAATGGGATGGGCTCCTCCTTTTTTGCTCTTGAGAAATTCCAAGGCCATGTTACTTTTATGGAAGGCTTGGAAAACCTAGAATCATAAAGTCTTCCGCTAGCATTGCTTGCCCCCCCTGTGTAGGTGGCCTTATGGGCTAAAAGAGCGTGGGCAGAAATCGTGGCAGCAAGACCTATGAACTTGAATGTGTGGTGTTTCGAGTGAATATCGAGCTTTGGGGGATGGTGGAATGCTGTGGTTGGGACCTTATCCTCCTGCAGTTGGTGGGTGACCTAGCCATCCTTGACGATGCCTTTTTTACCAACTGGCGGGATAACTGGATGAATTTTTGTGGCGTCGAAATTATCCTAACAGAGATAGCGATTGCTAAGTATATGGGGGCCTAGGAAGAGGGCGAAATTATTTTGCCCACTACCCAAGGGTTGCAGGATGCTAACATGTTCTTTATTGGGCCAGTGCCATGCATGTAGAGTTGGTAGGTGCCCAAATCCGCTTTGCCACTGGTCTGGGCTCAGGTTGCTGAGTTGGTTGACTAGTTCTTTGTCCAATCTGGCAATGGGTCCAAGCTTCAGGGCACACACTTTGTGTTCCTAAAATGCTTGAAGTTGGGAACTAGGGTTAACCTACCCAACTTTTTTTTGGTTGTCTTACAACAACAGAAGAGGGGGCACCACTCTGGGCTTATTTTGGCCCTTTCTGGCTCTTTGGCGGGGGGCGGCGAGGGAGCGGTTGGTGTTGGAACCATTTGGGCCTCTTGGGTTGCATCGGTTAGGGGTGGGCCCGTCTGATCCCTTTGGGTCCTCCCGGTTAGGGGCTGGTGTAATGCCTATAGTGGTGTATACTCGGAAGTGGGCTAGTCGCTTTGAGCCCTATGGCGGTGGTAGATGCTTTTCTGTTGGAGGAGTCTGGGCATGATGTGCTATGGGCTAAGGAGCTTCATTGTGTGGTGGACGAGGCAATGGCCATAGCTCGGGCTGAAGAGAGATAGGCTTGGGAGGCTAGGTGGGAGGAAACCCTCGATCAGGCACAGGCTGACCTGGAAACTCGCTTCTAGGAGTGAGAGCAAGAGTTGCTTTGGCAGCATACCTTGATGGTGGAGGTCGCCCAGGTGTTGTAGGAGGAGGTCGCTTGCAGAGAGCGTGAAAGGACAAAGTGGGTGCAACAGGCTCGGGAGTAGGAATAGGAAAGGCAAAGACAAAGGTAGCTGGACCGGGTGCATGAGTAGAGTGTGTGATAGTGGCAGCGGGATGGGAAATGCCCATTTGTTGTGTTGGGCATAAATTGTGGATGCTTGTGGGGGGTGCTTCGGTGACACATCCACTATACGTCCGCACGTTTCCACCTGGACGTGTGGACTTCGGCTGAGGAATGGGGCTGTCGGGAGGCGGCCATGCAAGCAATTCAGCAGGTGGCCAATTTCGTGGACTCTAAGCTACATCGCAATACATTGGATATCCTCCACACTCTCGAGCAACCGCATTATGCTTGCCATGGGCTATTTGGACTATCGTAGTTTCCCTCCTATGGGTTGGGGTGTTGTTCCCGTTGCTTCTTGTTGGCTGATTTGGCCTTGTTTTGTGATACAAGTCTATGGCGTTTGGGTGTGGGGATTGGGGCTTAGTGTTTACCCCCTTTCCCCTATTTTCTTGATGGTCTGCCTTTTGGGGTCTGTTGGGTCTGGCCAGAGGTGGCTGGCCTTGGGTCGGGGAGGTCTATCTCCCCCAGTTCGCGGTTTAGTCCGGGTTGGCCACCTTTGGTGGCTCCGATTTGTATTTTTAGTTTCTTTTACAGTAATTTAATTTAATCCCGAACATTCGCTCAAAAAAAAAAACATTATTCTCAAACTTATGATGGTGGAGAATCATACTTACTGTGGATAGTGATAGGTAGTCACTCTCATGCACATCCCACCCTTCCATCTGAATTTCTTCAAGCTGCTTTAGCAAAGGTATCTCTATGATAATCTACTCTTCTTTAAAAAATGCTTCAACAAATAATTTCAACGATGAATCTTTATCTCTGGTTTTCAGCACAATGACATCATACAACCTGGAGTATTGAAATACTCTCACAAAAGTGGTAACTAAGTAACTAGATGAAAAATGTGGCAAAGAAGAATGATAGTACCTAAATGCTTGAGTTGTCAGTCCTTAAGGATGGATAGTGAATTAACATGATTAATCTCCTTCGTTGTGGTGTAAAGCAGGTTCAACAAAGGCCAAGAGATGGAATTCTTATTATCTTTGATACATACCCAATAGGCAATGAATTCTACTTGGCCAAAGTATGGCATCTTTAACCGTGAAGTTGAGACTTTGGCAGTGGCGGTGGTGCAAGCCTTGTTCTAGTCTTCTTTACTTACAAAACACTCAACCAGTTGATTCCTTGAAAATGTAACTTAGTTGCAAAGTTGGTCTTCACCATCTAAAAGCAAAATTCAAATGAAATAAAAATGGTGATATTGTACACTGACCCTTGGTCCTAGATATCTGACATACTCCTCCCTGGTTGGTGACAAGTTGAAGCTTTGTGACTTGTTTGCACTGCTTTATAATGAGCTGACATGGTAGAATGGACCTTTATTTTCTTTGGCTTCTTCCTTGTGGCAGAGGATGATGCCTCACAGTGGGAAGACCCACTGGTAGCGCTGGTGATGGTGACTCAGTAATTTCATGATCTAAAGATTTCAGTGTAGGCATCTTGGTGTTGTGCTTTCTGTTTGATGTACTCTACAACTATCCTCACCTTTGCTACCACAGGGCATTTTGACTAATAGCTGTCATGGAAGCTATGAGATTAAGGGTTTCAGAGAGTTTTCGCTAAGAACATCAAAAGATGAAGATCTTGCACAATTAAATCATCCACCTAAGCCAGAAATACTCAAAGATAAATGAGTTTGAGATCTTAATAACCTCAAATAATTCAAAGTTTCCACAAAATTTTGTATTTCAACTAAAACCCAAAATCACACATTGTTCTTTCATGAAATTTGCAAAAATTCTAATGGTAACTCATTACCAAACTTACCTTGTGCAATCTAAATGTTGTAATTGCAAATTGAAAATGGACAATAGCAAGATTCACAATTTCTCGAGTGTTTGTGGTTCTGCGCAATTGCTTATGGTTTTGCAAAAGAATGAAATGAAAATTTATGGTTTAGAGATATATATCTACCGTAGCATTTATTACACCTACTTACCGCAACACCGTGTTAAACTCCATGGGATAATTATTGAGATCAATATAAACATGCTCTGATACCATGTTGAGTTTTGTGATTGAAAAGATCACAAGGTCCAAGGAAACATGCAACAATTTATATTGACATAAGGTAGCTTGAGAATGTCAAAGTTAAACTATACTGCAGTGAAATAAACACTACAATGTTGACTTTAACATGTTGTGTATACTTTTAATAGTGTAGAACATATTAGAGATATAAATCTAAGTGACTAGTAGATCTTATGTGTTGTCCATGATACTTAGACAGGAATATTCAAGAGTAAATATAGTTACAGGGAAACTGCCATGACACTTCGAAGAAGAACACAATGATTAGTTAATAATTAACATAAAGAAATTAGCATAGAAAACATACATCACTGTGACAATGTATATATAAATTCATGGTGTTACTTTATATAGACCAAAATTTGAATGTTGAGTCTGATAGAACATACCAAATCCTTAACATGTTCAAAGTGAGTGCTCAGCTTTCATTGTGCCTTAGTCAACTGTGTATTCATCTTAGCATGTTTTCAAGTTTGGTCTGTCATTGTAACCTGTCTCTCTATCACTTTTCTCAATCACGATGCTTTATTTTGTGCAAGATTCAATCAGTTTAGCCATCAGTTATGTCAATTTGTGATCCAGAAATTCTGGGTTATGATTTTTAATCTCTTGAGTGGCATTCTTATACTTTGCTGGCTGTAAGTCTTGGAAGATATTTCTACCACTTATTATCTTTGCATTAATTCAATAGTACTGCAAGGTTTCCCTTATTTGGGTGGTTAAGGTTTGGACCCCGTTTATGTTTTGTTATATTTTGTTCCATAATCATTGTGTTAGGAACTTGTACAAAAAACTTTTCATTGTCACTGTGCATACTTCACTTTTTAATTGTTGAAAAGAAAAAAAGGAGAAAGAGTAAGTGTTAAGATCCATCTATGTTAATATCCAAATTTTATACCAGAGTCTGTACTTGTCATTGAGATGTTGAATTTTTATGGTATGACCACCTATCACCCACATATGAGGTTCTTTAATTTTTAATTTAATGATTAAAATATTGCCAAATGAGTGTCAGAGTGATCCAATGTTGGTGTTAAGGGACTGGGTGTATTGCAGAGAAGTCGTAGGGTCGGATGTTGTTACAAGTGTCAGCATGAGCTCAATGTGGGTTGACAATGAGCTCTCAATTGGTTGTAGTAAGGATCCTAATTTCACTACGGGTCTCAGTAGATGATTTCTCCTATGTTTCTTTTGGCTGTGGGGTGACTATAACCTTGCTGTGGGTTGCGGTGGAGGATTTTGCTTCTGAAATAAAGAGACATGAGGTGGTCGTGACTTGACTGCAAGTCATGGTATGAGTTTCTTTGTGACTGCGATTGAGTTGAGGTTGTGGTTTGAGAAATATTGAAAAGCCGAGGGTATCATGAGTTTTGTGTGACTTAGGTGCTACCTGGGCACGACTTGTGTGCAACCTCTATTCTATATATGAGTTGGCCACCAGGGTGGTGCAAGTGCCTAGAACTTAAGATTTTTGGAACTTGAACTGAGTATGTTTGTGTCTTAGGCATGGTGGGGTTGTGCCCTGGTAGCATGGAGATAACAACACAAGAAAACAAAAGCAAATTGCAAGATTTGAAGATTGCAAGCCTGTGCAAAGGTTGAGAGTTGTCCCAACATGCTTAAGGACTTTGGATCTACAATTTAGTACACTTAATTTGACAATAACATGCAATTACATGAAGAAATATGAAATCGGGGCCCCTTGGGCACAAAACATGTGGAAACATAAAAGATTTTGAGAAAAATCTTCAATCACTCATTTTAGCTTGTGGATGTGCTACTAGGAGGTTGCATTCTTGATGCTACAAGCCTCCATGCTTGTTTGATGCCCAATTCACCCTGAGATAAAGGGGAAAGGAGCCAAAACTTCTTGAAACCAAGATACCCCCAAAAGAGGGCTTGATATGTACCAAATTTCTGTGCAAATGACATGGAAAACAAAGAATTAGTATTCAAAATGAGTTGAACCTTTCAACCATGGCAAGGGAAAACATGCATCCTTGGCCAATTAAACATCGAACTTTATGAAACATCCATAAAATATCAAACACAGCATATGAAATATAAACATGTAACTGAAACATAAAATGGGCGTGTAAACATGAGAGAGTTGTTCTGAGAACTTGTGGAGTAGCTGTGGGAATAACTTTTGAGTGTGAATTGTGAGAATTACTTGAGAGATATGGAGTGTGTAAACCATGAGAGATTCAACTCATGAAAGAATCAGGTTGAGAGAACAGAAGAAAAGGGAGAGAGGCTGAAAACTCAAAGACACTTCAGAACAATGAGCACAAACGCTGACATACAAATGAGGAAAATAGAGCTTCAGTTTCTTCTTCAAGCTTCCAACTAGCATTGGCATTCAATAAAGGGGGGATGTTGGAACGCATGCTCCAACATGAGGATCAGTTAATTCCCTCTTTCCAGTTTTTTGATTTTGCTCTCATTCCTAAGTTTTGCTTCTAACACATCATTCAAATTATAACTTCTAAATATTAAATGATCCATGACATGAACGTCAGTAACTACTTATAGCTCCTAATGACTTCTAATGAGTTTTGACATCTTCTAGCATAACTTCAACAGGAACAAAGGAAACAAACAAAGACAAACACCACAAGAAAGGACATGAAGGAGGTTGAAACACATTCACACTATATTCAGCCATGAGTTGTGCATTGGCAGCTCAGAAACCCCTCAAAATGGATCAAATTTCAAAATTTAAACAATTATAGATATAATTAGAGAATCATATGGCTGTAACTAACATCATAAATTCATAAGATATCATGCTGACAACAAGCAAATCATGTGCAAAACAGCTAGTCAAATGCAATCGCCCTCCAATCTGCACTGCTTTTATCTGTTTGGATCTTTTTAAAGTATTTTTTTAGTTGTTTGCTTCAAGGGCACAATAATTCACAGTTTATTCAGTGTGACTTATTGATCCAGCAGCTTGTTGCCCAAAGTTGTGAAAAAATTATTTGGGCCGACTCAACACTGGTAACTAATTGCCAAACTGGTGACTAGGAGCTGATTTGAAAATCACTGGTGTAATCATTCAGTCGAATGGAGCTGTATTATTGAGAAGTGAGAACAAATATATAATTGTTCTCTGTTATTATGTTGAAAGTGTGAAGAACTCTCTTGTTGAGATTCTGGCAACAGGCCTAGTTACAAAGTACTGCAAAAATACTTAAATACCAATATTGCAGTTTAATGAATAGAATTATAATAATATAGTAGTAAACCTTGACTTCATGATATGTGTAGTGCTCCACATTTGTACATGTAAACTTAGTCCTCTATTAAATACTTAGATTTTAACTTGCTTTAAAGCTTTTATCTATATATATGTAGATATGCCTAATGCTTCTAAGTAATATGAAGACTTTTGATTTGTTGACATAAGCAAGATTACTATTTATTTCTAATTATTTATTATTTTAAGTTGAAAAATATATATTTTATTGACAAATGAGCGTGGCAAAGTCTAGCATTATTTTACATTAATACTTGGAAATTAATTTAATGTGGATCCATGGTTTATTTTGACATTTAGTTAAAATTTTTAATTTATTTAATTTAAACTAGCTCAGTTTTACACCTAGAGTATAAATCTACAATTAGCTTTTTGATTCGAGTCCTAGATCTTGAGATTTTAATGTTAAACGATTAAAAAAGTACCTTGTGGGACCATATTTTCCTTAATTCAATTAAAATATCAATTTCTAGCATGGTAGCTATGACATGTTTGTGCTTGTTATGATCAGCTCAACATGTGTAACATGTTGGATGTACAAAAATTTTAGTATCAATGATTTTTACTAGATAAATTATAGGAAATATGGAAAATAGATAAAAGGCCAAAAATAAATTAGAAACCCTCATAGCTTATAAAATAAAAAGGGACTTAAAATAAGATAAAAAGGTGGGGTTGTAAGAAAAGTCAATGTTGGATGGTGATGTGTGCTTACGACAATGCTTATGATAACATCTATTTTATTTATATGCTAATTGTCCACCTACATTAATGGCTGTTAAGTTTATGCACCATACATTGTATTGTTTTTGTTATTATTCTATTTTTCGTTTCTGCTACATTATTTTGTTGCAGAGTGTAAGGAACTGTGAATTCTTGATTATTTCACAACTATAACAATATTTCTTGAACTCAGTTGATGTATATTCTCCTTCATTGTCAGAATGCAACACTTTTAACTTACAATTCTTCTTATTTTCAGCCCTTCTTTTAAAATGTAGAAAATTTTCAAATGTTTGTGACTTATGTTTAGCTGAAATCAGCAAGAAAGATAACAAAGTATTTTTCATTTCTTATACCTTGCGATAAGAATGGTACACATACATTAGAGTGAACCAATTTCAATGGTTGGGAGGATTTAACTTCATGGTGTTTTGGAAATGTAATTCAGTGCATTTTCTCAATTTTACAACCTTTTCACAATTTATTTCTTAGTGTCAAACTTTGGAACTTCTTAACAAAATTGATCCA
The DNA here is from genome assembly GCA_015680685.1 of Gnetum montanum. Taxonomy (NCBI): domain Eukaryota; kingdom Viridiplantae; phylum Streptophyta; class Gnetopsida; order Gnetales; family Gnetaceae; genus Gnetum; species Gnetum montanum. Next base: position 642,799 of record MNCI01017497.1, read on the forward strand.
TTTTTCTTAATGCTTCAGCATTCATGTGCCGTAGGGTTGGATGCCATTTTAACATTTCATCTTGGTCAATGGCTAGATAAATTTTGTCTATACAGTAATCAATTAACTTAAAAATGCCATTACAATGTACAATGTAGGCCAAAACATCACCACTATGGTGAATTGTGCAATATGGTTGCTCACGAAAATTTTTATCGAACCCAACATTAAAATCGTCATTAACAAGTTGATGCATAGAAATTAATGCCATGGAAAATTCTGCATTGTAACAGATGTCTTTAAGACTGGAAATGTTTATGTCCCTAAGCTTTGTGATTTTTATTAATTGTCTATCCCCAATTCTTATATAATGAGGTTGTATGACATTTTTAACATTAAATGAAAATGAATTTTTAGTTATATCCCCTGATATCCTCTTGGATCTGTCGGCCCACAATAGTTTCAGATTTGTTTTTACAGAATTTTTTTCCATAACTCAGTATTGCTCACTGAATCAAACCTGTGACCAAGGTTTTCCATTTCAAGACTCTTAGCAATAAGCTAACACTTCATTGTAAATGACAATGACAAATCAGTAGTAAAGTTATGCAATACATTAAAATCAATATAGATAAAACCATCGGATTTTCATTAGACACTATGAGGGCATTAAAATCAACCACAGGACATCTTGATTTTCCTCTATAGCATTAGCAGACCCATACTTTGAGTTACTTGGCTTTTCATTGCCATTTTTCTTATTAATTATCTTAGCTGTATTCTCGACGTACTTGTTTTCTTGATGATTTGTCATTACTTTTGCTTTTGGGTTGTTTGGATTATCATACTAACAGTTTACGTTATAACTACCCTTGTTCTTAAAAATACGGAAAACCTTTATGGCTACATCTTTTTCCAATCATTCGCTGTTTTGGAAATCATTGCCTGAGGATAGGACTCCTGGTTGCGTGTGGCATATGCCTTTATCCTAGCTTCTTCTTCAAGAACCTCTACACACGGCTTTGCCACACTGTATTGTTTGTCGTTGTTCCGTCTAGCGAAAGATTTCATAGGATGGCAAAAAACCTTTTGAGGATGCAAAACTTGATAGTTTCATCAGACACTTGAACATTTTGTGCCTAAAGGCTTGTTTGCAATGCAGATATCGTTTGGACAAGTAATGTAATAGGTTCATCGTCTTTTAACCTTAAAGAAATCAATTTATTCTGAAGAGATGCAATCTTGGACTTCTCCTTTACATCAAAGGTTTCCTAGAGTTTTTCTACAATTTTTTATGTTGTATCTTGCTTCTCTACAAGTAGAACAAACTCTCCAGATATATTCAAGGCTATAAGCATTTGCATCATCATGTTGTTATCATTAATTTCTTCAAGGCCAAATCCTGTAGTTTGAGCTGCTTAAAACTTGATCCTCAAGCAATGGTGCACATGTCCTTTCTCTCATTATGACTTCATAAAAGGCTTGTTGAAATGAGGATGGTTGTTGGCAAAATACACTGAGCCCCAGGAATCATACGCTTTCAAGCTTTGATAGCATGTGAAGTTTATTCTAGGATCTAGTGAATGAAACTTGTGGAGCAGAAGAGGCAAACATAAGACACCACAGACTCAAGTCAATTGGAAGATGAGTGTTGAATTAATAGAATGGATGATTCACAACCAAGTTGAGGAGCATGTATATAAGTGGTGTGAAGCATTGTGAAGGAAATGAAATGATTTGTAACTGTTAAAACTAAACAGCAAAGACAGTTACGGAGTTAAATTAATTCACACTGTGAACTAAGTACATCACGACAATGGTGGTGACGGTGACAGACTAAATTAATATACAATGAATAACACAAAAGCAAAATGAGAATTTTGCCCTTTTCCTTAACATTGCGGTTTGAGTGTTTTACTTGTAACCATACGCTTCAAATCTAAGCATGCAAGTTGGTGGCATGGTAAATATTCAATGATGTTTAGTGTTATGTAGAATGCCAGCCATAAATCTACCATCAAATCACTTACCTTCTGTAATGGGTCATCTCAGTTATATGTGATACAGGCGGTGATGATTCTATTTTCAGTTTTCATGGTGCATTTCCTTTAGTTTGTATATGCAATGCTTGTCTAAGTGATGCATGCGATGAAAACAAACTTGTTTTCTTATCATGATGACGATTTTTGTTAAGCTTTTGCAGAATCTTGCACTCCTTGTCCTGAAAATGGAATTTGCCAGAATGGAAAGCTGCAATGTGCCGCTGGGTTCAAAAGACATGGGAAATATTGCAGAGAAAATTCACAACTCGATAAAAAATCTAAAGAACTTGTATGTGAGGCTATTCTGTATAGTTTCCTCTATTGGATATATGCGTTATGCTTTTTCAATGAAATATATTTTGGTCCTTGTCTTTAGGCTAAGTGGATGGAGGGATTTATCTGTGGCCTTCATGCTCGATCACTTTGCAATGGTGCTGGTGTATTTTGGGTCTGGTTTCGCAACTGGATTCCTTCTATTTGTGAAGTTCATCTGAAATCTGTAATCTTGTAGCAGGCAAGACTCACATGAAAATTATAGGCAAAACCATCTTATTAGGCTGATATTGGCATCTAATATTCCAAGCATAGAAACCTGCACAAGTGTTTCAAGTATGTTGTATTCTCAGTTGCCTAATATTGCGTGTGTTTCAGCGTCACGAAGAAGAGCTACGACAAGAATTGGAAAATGAGCTTCTGAAGTCAGCTGTTAATATGAATCCTGTGGAGGTTGCAGTTTTGAAAGAAAAGACAATGGATATAATTTATCAGTTATTAGAGCGAACTTCTTTATTAGATGGGTTTGTGCATTTATTTTGAAGCATTAATGTGAATTTTGTAAGGAATTTAACTTCTAATTAATATTTCATCATTGATTAGAATTTGGATTTTAATTTATGCTTCAAGAATCATTTTCTTTTTCTTCCTTGAAATAAATTTGTTTGGAATCAAATTGCAATTTTATTAACAATGAACTTATTTGATTTGAGGCTGAATATTTTTGAATCAAATGCTACAAACTGAGACGTTACCAAATTTGACATACAGTAGCAAGAATCAATTCAGTAGGTTTTCTAAAGATAGTTATGTTTGGCACATAGTTGCATTTTATTGGCAATGAACTCATCTGATGTAAAGCTCGAAGCTGTTATAACAAAATAAAACAATTCTAGAAATTGTAATCCTTATTTTATGTCTTGTTTGAGAAGGCAGAATGAACAAACATTGCTAATTGTTTGTCTACTTCATGGCTGGTGTAAATTTCTAAGTGACAGTTTGCATGGTAATTGAATATCATTAGATAACTTTTCTCTTGGGGCTTCACACTCCTCTAGCAGGCACTTGAACTGCAAACTTCAATAAGAGAGGTACCTTACCAAGGAAGTTGGAAAAACTTTGATGGGTTTTAAACATAACAATCACCATTACATTGAGGCTTTTTAAGTCATTTTTTCCTTTTGTGAAAAAATGTCACTTAGGTGCTTTTTCATAAAATGTGCCACTTTTGGTTTTTAGAAAAGATATATGGATATAAATTGAATGGTTGTTCTTGAAAGTCAAAATTTAAAATTGTATTGCTAAAAGTTTGTTAGTATGTTTATATAATATGTGAATTGAAAATGTTCTTGGAGTTTTCCAATTTAAAGTTAAGTGTAATAATGTTGCCCTGATGTTGTTCAACATCCCAAGGAATTCCCTTGGATTCAATGGATTTGGGGTGGAAGACCTAAGGACTATGCCTCCAAACAGCCGATGTGTCCCACTTCTTCATCAAGAAGAGAACCCACAACACATGAGAATATGCATAAGTTATGTATACACCTCTATCCCCCGAGCAGGACCTTGTAATTGTCTGCTCAAAAAGGGGACTCGTTCCCGTGTTACACCTTTTCCATTTTAAAAACAGAAAGTTTGATTCCAATTATGGATTAGTTAACTCAGAGGCGAGGAGAGGTTTTTTTTTTTTTTTTGTTGGGGGGGGGGGGGGGGGGGGGGGGGGAATGGGCAGTGGAATGAATGAGTTATAATAAAAAATATTCAAACTTTAAATCAAACTGCTGAAATCAATTGCACAAGGAATGAACTCATCAATGTGTGTGGTGAAGCTCACCACCATAAAACTTATGGCTGAGGCTATCACTATGGTAGATCCTTAGATGCTAGGCACTCCTTGTAGGATGAACAATGATGTTGGTATCACGTAGGACTTCCAAGGACCTCACAAGGTCAAACAACACATTGTGATGCTTCTGTAGGATGCAATTACGTACCCCTCAAGGTTAATGTAAAGAACCAAACACTTAAACCCCTTAGGGTTTTAATGTAGAACTCCTTGCAAGGACGATTTACACTTTGCAGAGCACAATGGAATACAATAGAAGATGTATAGAAAACGATTCAAAAATTAGATCTACACCATTCTAGTTCAAAATATGGCACTGAAACAACTAAGCCCTAGACCTAGATCTACTCATACATAATGAAACAATGAATGAATAATAAATCTATGCACATAATACAACCAGACCCTAGGAGAAAAATGTAGCTATGGTAGTACAACTCCCACATCAAATTTCCAAGCCCCTTTGAAATCTTAGCTAAGAACCAATCCAATGCTTGAATCCCAATGAATAGTCTGTGGATTGCTTTGCATGCCTTTGGAATGAATTTGGGTGCTTGCCTCAAGTTTCCCGATTCGAATTGGAACTAAGGAAATGGCTAGAAACAACTTTTTTAATTTCCTCATATAACTATCATGGATGTCCCATTTGAGGCTTGGATGTCTACATTGAGAAGGTTGAGTTTCAAGTTGGATGTCTGTAGAATGCTTGGATGTCCACACTAACATTGGGTTAGGCTCTATTTGGCTGTCCAGGATTGGGACATCTAGCTTCTGGCCTTGGACGTCCAAGATTGGGATGTCTATGCTTAGTTCTAGGACGTCTAGGCTAGAAGTTGATTGACTTCTGAACTTTGCTTGGATGTCTGGCCTCATTTAGGGTTGAGAAAGATGATCGATCCTTGACCTCCATGCATCTTGAAATCCTTAATCTAGCTTCCTTGACTAATTTCTTGTCGTGGTGCTCCTTGGCTCGGTCAGGACCTAAAACAAAAGAGTAACCAAGTATACTTCTCCATTTTGGTGATGTCTAAAAACATGAGAATGGGTGAGTAGTATTATTCTGAATAATAAAAGATAGAGATCAAGAAGCTCAAGCTGGCAAAATATCATAAATGCATGTAACTCAAAACAACTTATACATATTCATACATCTAAACATATATTTGAAGCGCTATACTAAGGTTAATAGCTTGCATAAAGAAACATCAAAGCAAGACTACGCTAACAAGTCATATAACACAAACAATAGAGGATGTATGGGCACTAATGCTAGGGCCCATGGACATGATTTCCTTATTCTCTCCCCCATATTTTTGGACATCATCCAAAAAGGTGGAAAGAGCCCCATATGCACTCAATCTGAATCCTTGTACTGTTTCTTGGGAAGATGATACTCCTCCTCATTTGGCTTACTTTTTGAATCCATTGATCCCAACACAATTGCCTGCTGTTTGTTTGGCTGAAGCTTCTTCCTGAAACCTATCCTAGTGGATGGCTGCCTATATGATTGAAAAGCATGTGATTCACCGTGAGAATGGTGCAGCTGATAGCTCTTTGGTATTGGAGAATCGAAGAAACTACCCATGACACCCTTGATGAATGGATCATCATCTGTTTATCTTTTGATAGATAACCCCTCTTCAACTTGTCTCTTCAGTTGATGCTCATGTGGGTAATAAGGCTGATCCTCATACCCCTATTGCTTCCCCTGCTGATGTGCTTCCCTTACAGGTGCTATCTCCTCCTCCGAATCTTCTGTCATTCTTGAATCATAGCCCTTGTATGGGTCAACATCGGAAGTACGAGCATGAGGGACATGCTCCTTTGACCAAGTGGAGGCCCCAACCTCCTTGTCCTCAGAAATAGAAGGAAACTCCTTTTGCTGAGAGGTGCTGGCGTATCTCCTCTCAAGCCTCTTAATCCTCTGCCCAACTGGGATAGGTTGTGGCATATTTGGCCAATGCTCTTGGCAAAAGCATACATAGCTTTGTTTAGCATGGATCCAAGCTGATCTTCCATAGATTTGGAATGGGAGAGATGAGATTTGAAGGCTCGGCGTGCAGGTGCTCCTGCTGCTGCTGCTGCTGCTGCTGCTCCTCTGCTGCATCCACCTTTCTTATTTGCATACTCTGCTATCCCTTTCTTGCTGCAGATGGTGGGCATGTTAGGGATCTCAACCTCAGCATGCCTAATGATCAGTCCAATCAGCAGCGTGTGCCCAAAGGTTTTGGCTTTACCATGCTCAACCATAATATTCCTGTTGATCGTGTAGCCAATGTTCAACTTTACACTAGCAAGAAAATAATAAGGAACTAGGGCTTACTCTGGAAGTAGATGATCATAATTCTTTTACTACAAAATTATAGTAAATGATGAATAAGATGATTGAAGCATCCGCTGTTATGTTTGCTTTGAATACTTTGTGTTTCAGCACAAAGTTGGGATCTCCAAATAGCCTTAAAACAAAAATCCTTTTTTGATACTGCAAAAGTGGTGTTAGAAAATATCTTATTATAGGCATTCACCCACAGCCTATGTGAACCCGAGGCATCAAACCTTAGCAACTCATTAATTAAATTGGGAGATACTACAATGATTGTGCAACTAATCAAAGTACCAAACGTCCCAGTTTCCACATCCATGCCTTGAATATTGCAGAAAAATTCTTTGATCAAAACCTTAGGTATAGCATCAGTGAGACTTGAAATAAAAGAAAGCTCCAAAGATCAAAGTAACTCTGAATTTGAGACATCATCTATGGCTTAAAATCAAGAACCCTTTCCACAGTAATGGAGACACGTTGGTAGAATTCATACCTTTTCTAGGCTGTCTCAAATCTGAATGAGGGTTTGTATCCTCTCTCATATGGATGTAAGGAAGAACCGTCGCCCATTGTTGCTCTGCCATGGCTAAATTTGCTGCTACCAAAGTAAAAGGCACTTTCCTTTTTCATTGCCATGCTGCTCATGCTACTCTTCTTGTTTTCTCTTGGTTCTTTGCTGCTTGGTTGTCTCCAGAATGAGTGCAAAATGAGGAAGCAAGGATGTCTAGTGCCTTATAACACCATTTCTTAGGGGTTGGAGGATCTTTTTTTATTTTTTCTTGCTTGCATTTAGGGTGTCCTAGGGACCTAGTTGGGATGTACCTCTTTCAGTGTGGATGTCTAGGCGGTGAGGGTGGTATCCCTATATCTTGGAAACAATCTTCTCAGGCATCCGTGGGATCATGTGTGTCTTGAAAATGTTTCAACAAGGGCTAGGAAAAAAGAAGAAAGCCAAAAATAAAGAAAATATACCTAATCTACCCTAACCTGCATACATGAGGCAAAGGTCACCTTAACTGACCTAGTTGGGAATGGTCTCAACCTTGACCTTGTGAAGTAGTGATGTAGGGTGAGTTGTTTATCTCTACTTGCCTTCCCATTTGAGCTTCTCTTGGTTTCTTGCTTTCTTGAAGCCCTGGTCTTTGTGTAGTCTCGTATTCTGCCTGCTTGATATTTTCTATTGTTTTCTCTTTTGGGTATCCATCCCCTTGTCCCATAACCTTGCACATCATGTTTGTCCTATCTCATAGAGACCAATGAGATACATTCTGAAATATTTGATTTCTATATGGGCAATAAGCTTTAACATGTCCTACATGTCTACAATGAAAATAAACCTTTGAACTTGGGAATCTTAGAGGGTAGGAATAGATACACCTGGTTTGATGAGCATCCCTTGATGTACTTGTGAATTCATTGGAGTGGTTTCTCATGGTGGATCTATGCCCTAGTCAACTCTTTATCATTTGAACTTCTTCCTTGTTGAAGTATCTGATCAAGTGATGCTTTACCAAGAGCAAACCTTTCCACCACTTGTTTCTCATGCTTGATCTTTTTGTGTAGCTCATTAGCCTCTTTTCTAAGTAGGGTGTTTTCCTCTAAGAGTGAGCCATGAACCCCTTTTAGCTCTTTTTCTTTATGGTCTTGCAACTTCAAAGACTCTTTCAAAGCTGTTAGCTTACCAATCTTGACTTTAAGGTCTGTGACTTTGCTTGTTAGGGTTAAACATGAGTTTCTTTCATATTTGTAACTCACGTTGCTGTTGTTTGCTTTTAAATCAAAGGCAAATTTGTTGTAATTTTTCAAAATTTTCTTAAGACAATCATACCCTTCTTCAATGGTGCTAATCTCTTCTTCATTGCTTTAGTTACTATCATCTTCTTGTGGTGAGAAGGCTACAACCATGCATGCAAGGTGAGTGTTGGAGGTGTCACCTTTCTCCATTTCTATCTCACTAGCTTCTTCTTCTTCATCCCATTTGCCAACAAGGATTTTTCTTTTTCCTTTAGTTTGGCTTCATCTTGCAACCTATTGGCTCTTGGACTTTTTGAGGCAAGATGTCCTTGTCCATTGCATAGCCAACAAATAATATTCATAATATCTAGAGAAGTGTGCCTTGATAACTTACTAGAGGGCTTACCTTTTGGCTGCTTGTTTCTATTCTTTCTCTTTCTTCCTTGAGTTGGTTAGTAATCATCTTGCTAACTCTTTTGGTAAGCAACACCAGCTATGAATCATCAAGATCATCATTATCACTATATAGGTAAGACTTACGTTGTGGCTTTTTTTGCTTTTATTAGTTGCTACTTGATTTGAGAAGAGGGCAATAGGATCATCCTTGAGCACTCATGTCTCAACTAAAGTCATTTCATAAGTGGTAAGAGCACTTTGAAGTTCCTCAAATTTTAAAGTGTCAAAATGTTTTATCTTTTCCATGGCAATAGTCATCAATTGGTTGCAGATTATGTTGTTGCTGAAAGTGACAAACCTGTCTGCGCCAACACATTTCAGACCCATTGGTGTTTGTAATACTTTACTGCGATTATTTTCAAAAATGATAGTCTTTAGGTTGGTGCTGTTGATGGGGAAGCTCATAGGAGAACATCAGGCAGGGTTTGTTAGGGGCTGTTTCTTGCAAGATTAGGTCTTGCTGTTGTAGGAGATCCTACACTCATTGAGGTAGTCAGGATTCCCGGGCATGTGCATCAAGCTAGACATTACTAAAGCCTACAACATAGTGAACTGGGTAGCGTTGCAAGAGATTATGCTCCTTAAGGGTTTCAGTATTGAGTTCGTTAAGCTTTGTATTTAGATGTAGCATTCTAGCAGGTACTTGTTCGATATCGATATGAGGCTATGGGGGTTCCAAGTGCTAGAGAGAGGGTTGTAGTAGGGAGACTCGTTGTTGCCTCTTCTGTTCATTTTGGTTATGGATTTGTTGCAGATTTACTATGTTGTTGAGGGGATGCAAGGATTGATTGTTGATGGGGTCCATTGCCTTGTTGCCCATTATATTGATGATACAATTCTATTCTCTAGGGCAGCAGTATTGCAGGCTAAGGTGCTCAAGAGGGCATTGCAAAGGATGGAGTTAGAACTTGGTCTCACAATTAACAAGGAAAAGTCTGCATCACATTTTGCCAATTCCACGAGGCCAATGGGAGCAAGGATTGTGCAAGTACCGGGCATCTTGTTTGGTCGGCTACGCGATTCTTATTTGGGGATGCCAATCTTTGATTGGCATCTTAAGCAGACGTGGTTGGGGTTGGTGAAGAGATTGAGAATAAAGATGACGCATTGGAGTAACAAGTTTCTATCTCAGGAAGGTAAGATGTTGCTAGCCTCGACGGTGCTCATGGCTATGGCTAGGTACGTGACATTTATGGTTGTCTTGTCAGTCAGAGTGATTTAGAAAATTGATCAAATAATTTGGCAGTTTGTTTGGTTAGGGGGCAAAGGGGAAAAGAAGCTCCACTTGGTTTGTTGGGAGTTGACGATGCGTTCGAGGTCGGTGGGGGGAATCTGGTTGTTGACTTTCCAAGATGAGGTCAAACTAGTTATGTAGCGTTGGTTAATAGACTCCTAGTGTAGGAGAAGGTGGGGGGTGGGGAGACAAGTGTTGTGGGTGAGACTTTTGCCGCAAAAGTATCGAAAATGGGAGGTTGACGCTAGGAGCTCACACCTATGGAAAAATATTTGTTATCATGTGCAGGAAATGGAGGTCAAGCCGCTGTTGGGTAAACCTCCATCGAAGGTGGTCAAGAGTATGCACTTGCCAGAGGCGGGGTGGAACGAGCTTTGGAAGGGGAGGTTCTCGAGAAGATCAAGGCATTTAGTTGGCTCATTTGGCATAAAGCATTGCCGGTGTGGGTGCTCTTAAGAGCGTGGGGAATAGATATCAACATCATTTGCCCCCTTTGCTTAATAGTGGCCGAGACAATTGAGCACTTTATTTATCAGTGTGAGTTTATGTGGGAGGTTTGGAGGGTGCAAGAGATTGGGACCTGGGTTAATATCAATAGAGATTTTGAAGCGTTGGCTATTTTATGGCTCAAATGGAAGAGTAGGAATCATTTGATTTTTTGGGAGCAAAGGTTGCCTACGCCTTTTTTTGTTGCTCGGGCTAGAGTTTATTTGTGGGCCGAAGGAGGTCATGGTATGGGGTGGGTACCAACCTTTGAATTGGCAATCATGGAGTTTGCTGAGGAGAGAGAATGGGATGGGTGGACATGCTCCGGTGCATGGAAGGGGAGCCGAGGTTGTTGACAGACAACTTCTTCGAAAACTAGGTTGGGGATGAAACTAGATTTAGGGGTAGATGTATTAGGGTTACCAAGACGGTGCTAGAGGAGGTGCTCGGTGTGCCTCCAAAAGGGGAGCTTATTGCCCCAACAATCCATACTCAGATGTATGCTGTTGAGTTCTTTTGAGACATGGTTCTGTGAATGGCTAGTGGACACATTCATAAAAATAAGTTGGCAAGGGTGTGGCAGAATGCAGCGGTGTTTGTTGATAGATACTTTGCACAATTCAGGTCCCCTCACAGACTTGTGGGAGTGCATTTTGCATTTCTATGGTGTATTAGGCATGGTATTTAGATTAACCTCCCTCATTTTTTTCTGGATTTGTTGCAATGGAAGTAGCCTAGGCAGCACTTGGGGGTGTTTTTGGCTTTGTGGAGGTTGGGATAGATGGAAATTTCAGCACAGTTGAGGGTGGAGCCTGGCCTGGTTTATCAAAGGTGGCATTGACAGATTGCGCCTAGGCCTTAGCTCATGACGGAGCAATGGGGGACGACAGGAGGGGATGCAGCGTCCAACAACAATGCATGGGTGGAGGGGCATGGGGTTTCGATAGGGGTGCAGTAGTCTCCTGATATGCTTTCAGCAGAAAGGATGGAAGAGGCGTGTTAGTGTGTGGTGGAGCAGGCGAGGAGGGGGGAGAGGGTGACATGGTAGTCTCAGTGGGAGGAGATGCGGGTGGCGGTTCAAAGGGAGGTAGATATCCAATGAGTGAGAGACCTGCAGTTCATGGAGGACCTGTTTGAAAAACATAGTGCAGAGTACATGTAGATGGTGGAAGAACATAGGAAGTGATGGGAGAGTTGCAAATTACAGGGGTTTCAGAGGGTGCCGTTGGGTGCACAGCTACTTACAGATGGGGATGTGGACCTGGGTGCGGTGTGGGAGGTTCAAATAGTGTTGAAGCAAATGGTGTTGTTGGAGACGTCCCATGTGGAGGTGTCGGGGATTGAGGATGGGGTTGCAAGGGCTAGCTTGGCAAGTGACCCAAAAGGGTAATTTTGCATGGGTAGTGCAAGGGGTGTTTGGGTTGTGTGTGGGTGGCTTGTGGGATCTTGGTTAGGACCTATAGTTGGTTGGTTGCAATTAGGTTTGGCATCTAGCTAGGGTTTTGGGAGGATGGTGGCTTTGTTGTAGCCTTGTGGCTGGTTTTGTTTGTTTTGGGTGAGCAAGAGAAAGGCAGGGATTGTTGTCCTGTTCTGAGTGTGAGCTTTGGCTTGGGCTTTTTGCCACTGTACATACATTTTTTCTTGAGTTAATGCATCTCGACTTATTCTCAAAAAAAAAAAAAAAAAAAAAAAAAAAAAAAAAAAAANGAAAGAAAGAAAGTCATCATCTTATATTTAGGATTTAAAGTTCTAACAATCTTGTAAATAACCTTCCTTTTGGGAAGGTTTTGACTTATTCCTCTAATGGAGCTAACAAGATCATGTACCTGATTAAAGTATTGATATCCTTTCATCTTTTCTCATATTGAGATTTCTAAATTGACTTAGCCACAGAAGTACTTTTGATTGCTTGACCACTTTGGTACCTTCATAAGTTGTGTCCAAGGTATCTCAAACTTCCTTAGTTGTTTTGCAATGGTTGACTGATTGTACTCATTTTGTGTCAAGGTGGAAGCTATGACATGTTTGACCTTTGAATTACTGATAAAGGCCTTCTTGTCATTTTTGTCCCATTTTGATTGTTCCTTTGCTAGCATTGTGTTTCTATGAACAACACTCTACAACACATCAAACTCAAAAGAGTCTAAGTACGTTTGCACTCAACACCTTTAAAAGGCATAGTTAGTGCTATTGAAAAGAGGTGATTGTGCTAGTGATGTACTCTATTGCCTTTCAAATTTCACCGAGTTGTTATATCTAGAAAAGAGTGAGTAATTGGGCTTTGATACTACTTGTGGATACCACTTGTGGATCGGTTAACTCAAAAAGGGGGATGAATGAGTTACAATGAAAAATATTCAAACTTTAAATAAAATTGCTGAAATCAAGTGCACAAGGAATAGACTCACTAAAGCACATCATCATAAAATTCAACTTGAATTAAAGCTATGGTCGAGGCTACCACTGTAGTAGATCCTTGGATGCTACACACTCCCTGTAGGGTGAACAATGATTTTGGTATCCTGCAAGACTCCTAGGGACCTTGCAAGGTTAAATAACATGTTGTGATGCTTCCATAGGACACTTACATAGCCCTTAGGTTTGATGCAAATAATCAAACACTTAAACCCATGAGTATTTCATTGTAGAACTTGCAAGGACGATTTACGCTCCATAGATTATAATGGAATACAATAGAAAGAGATGTGTAGAGAGAGATTCAAAAATCAGATCTACATCAATGTAGTTCAAACTAGGGCAATGAAACAACAAGCCCTAGTTCTAGATCTACTCATACATAATGAAAGAATGGATCTATGCACACAATACAACCAGACCCTAGGAGAAAAATGTAGCTATGGTGGTACAGCTTCCACATCAAGTTTCCAAGTCCTTTCCAAATCTCAACCAAGAACTAATTCAATGCTTGAATCCTAATGAATATTCTCTTAATTGCTTTGCATGTCTTTTGGAATGAATTTGGGTGCTTTTCAGCTTTTTTTAGGCAAATTTCCTGATTTTACGGTGATTTGTTTTTCCCCATAATCAGGGATTTCTGATTATTCCTTCTAAAAATAGTGTTCATATTCATGTATAAAAAAGGTTCATTGTAACACTCAAAAATCAGGGGAATAAAAATTCAGTTTCTCTACTTTTCTGAATAACTATATGGTATCAGAGCATTTCTTGAGTAATTATGTTCGATGGTGAATTTTTCCTTCTCACCAACGGCATCAGACCTGTGCTTATCACTAGTGACATTGAATTTTCTTTCCCTTTGTCTTTTAGCGAAAGTAAGCATTGGCTCTCATTCTCCCATCACAGCGGTTCGTCTCTCTCCTTGTTATATCCCTTTTCATCCTCATGGCTACATCCACAACAACGTTAGATGTCACCTCTGCTCCTAATAGCAACATGATTCTAAGCACTAATGGTGGTTCAGAAAATTTTGCTATCCTCATCATGGGTCACAAGTTGAATGGACAGACTTATCTTCAATGGTCCCATTTAGTTATGATGTTCGTGTGCGGCAAGGGTAAAGATGACTATCTCACTGGAGTAGCAACTCAACCGGCAAAGGTAGATCCAAAGTATTGGAGTTGGAAGGCTGAAAATAACATGGTTATTTCTTGGTTGATCAACTAGATGACAAATGACATCGGAGAAGACTTTATACTCTATGGAACGATTGAAGAGATCTGGGAGGCTGCAAGAGAAACCTAGTCCGATAAAGAAGACACCACAGAGGTGTTTGAGATAGAAGGGATTCTTCATGACTTATGCCAAGGAGACTTGTTTATCACTCAATATTTCAGTCGATTAAATCGATATTGGCAACAATTAGATCTATTTGAGACCACAAAATGGGACTGTCCAAATGATGCCAACAAGTATAAGAAGATCATTGAAAAGAAGTGAATCTACAAGTTTCTTCTAGGTTTAAACAAAAACCTAGATGAAGTTCGTGGGTGTGTTTTAGCAATCAAACCACTACCAAGTCTCCGTGAGGTTGCCTTTGAAGTACAACAAGAAGAAAGCAGGAAGAAAGCTATACTTTGTTTGAACCATCCAACCAACAAAGGTTTGGCTTTAGGTGCACAAGGTTCTAGTTCCTAGATGAAGAAAGGGTGGCCCTAGTGTGATCATTGTCGAAAGCCTAGTCATACTAGAGAAAGTTGCTGGCAAATCCACAGGAAACCTGTTGACTAGTAACCATCACGCTACCGATTTGAGAAAGAAAGCAAGGGTAATAGTGCAGCAATGGAAGAAAGACCTTCCTCTCTTTCAAAATCATTAGGACACCCCTTCAGTAAGGAACAAATGGAAGTATTGTAGAAGTTGTTCACTCAGCAAATGCTTAACACTTCTAATCCGGTCATAGGGATTGGTTCAATGGCTCAAAAAGGTAACTTTCTCACTGCTCTAAAAGTTCAAAAGGGTAATAAGTTAAGCACTTGGATTGTTGACTTCGGAGCATTAGATCAGATGACTAAAGATTCTACAATTCTTTAAGACTACACACCATGCACTAAGAACCATACTGTTGGTATTGCTAATGGTTCTCTATCTAAGGTGTCTAGTACAAGTTTTGTTGTATTACCTATGGGGTTAGCCCTCAAATCTGTTCTCCTTGTCCCTAACCTAACTTACAATTTGTTATCCATTAGTAAACTCACTCAGGATACGAATTGTGTTGCTAAGTTTTTTTCCAATCATTGTGTTTTTCAGGATTTGACTTCTAGATAGATGATTGGTAGTGGTGAGGTGTGTGTAGGACTCTATATCTTCAGAGAAGGCAACCAACTTGAGAGACAATCTCCACATACAGTCAGTAAGAAACAATCTTTTTTTGTATTTAAGTCAAATAGGGAAAATGAAATTCTACTATGGCATTATAGACTAGGTCATCCTAGTTTTTTTGTATCTCAAGAGACTCTTTCCATCATTATTCAATAAAAATTCAGATGTTCTTCATTGTGAAATTTGGCAGCTTTCAAAACATGTTCGTAACTCTTATCCAATACAACCATACAAAGCATCTCATCCTTTTTCTATGGTTCATAGTGATGTTTGGGGTCCATCAAAAATAAAAAATGTGATAGGGGCGAGATGGTTTGTATCCTTTGTTGATGATCATACAGGACTCACTTGGATATTTCTGATGAAAGAAAAATTTGAAGTCAGCCAAATCTTTAAAAATTTCATGAACCTGATTCAGACACAATTTAAAACAAAAATCCAAATCTTGAGAACTGACAATGCAAAAGAATATTTCAACTCTGTTCTTGGGGATTTTTTGTCAAAAGAGGGAATTGTCCATCAGAGCTCTTGTATCAATACCCCACAACCAAATGGGATAGCTGAAAGGAAAAATAGACATTTATTGGAAGTTGCTTGAGCCTTCCGACTTTCCTCTCAAGTTCCAAATTTCTTTTGGGGAGAAGTAGTTCTTACTGCTGCATATCTCATCAATCGAATGCCATCACAAGTTCTTAAATTCCAGAATCCTTGTCAAGTCCTTCTAAAAGCTTTTCCAACAACCCAACTCATCTCATCAATCCCTCTCAAAGTATTCGGTTGAATAGTTTTTGTTCATATTCCCCAACAATTTTGTAGCAAACTTAATCCCAAAGCCACCAAATGTGTCTTCCTAGGATATTCACCAAATCAAAAGGGGTATAAGTGCTACTATCCTAGTACACAACGATTTTACCACTCAATGGATGTTAGATTCATGGAAACACAGCCTTATTATCCCAAAACTGACACTTAGGGGGAAAGTGAAAATCAGGAATATCTGATCCAGAACCAAATCCTTCTTTTGTTGAGACACTCACTTAATCGAGCCCAAGCCCAAATCTCAGTCCACTATCGAGTTCTTCTCATGAGACTGTAAACAAAGAGCTCATTGTGTACTCATTGTGTACTCAAGAAGGAAACCAACTCAAAAGGATATTGAAGAATAATTCTACCCAGGCACTGTTCATGAAAATGTGCCATATTCAACCTAGAATGACTCACATCCAGGTAACACTAATTCAATTCCTGATTCTGATGAACTTTTGGATTTACCAATTGCATTAAGGAAAGGGATACGGTCATGTACAAACCATCCAATACAGCACTTTGTTTCTTACAATAAGTTGTCACCTGGATATCATGCATTTACTATGAGCCTCACAGATATTTAGATTCCCAGTAATATTCAAGAGGCTCTTCAAAGACTAGAGTGGAAATCAGCGGTGGACGATGAAATTAATGCTCTAATGAAGAATGGAATGTGGGATTTAGTCGAGCTACCGGAAGGGAAAACTACTGTTGGATGTCAATGGATCTCCATGATTAAATACAAGGCAGATGGAAGTATTGATAGATACAAAGCTCACCTTGTGGCCAAGGGCTTTACACAATCTTATGGAATTGATTACCAAGAAACGTTTGCACCAGTTGCCAAATTAAATACCATTTGAGTCCTTCTGTCCCTTGTAGCTAATTTGGACTAGCCTCTACACTAATTGGATGTCAAAAATGCATTCTTGAATGGAGATCTTGAAGAGAAAGTTTACATGGACATTCCACCAAGTATCAAGTTTGTAGAAAATGTCAACAAAGTATGCAAACTGAAGAAATCTCTTTACGGTCTTAAACAAGCTCTATGTACATGGTTTGATAGACACGACTATTCACAATGCCAAACGGATCATACTATGTTTGTCAAGCACTCTTCTAAAGGTAGAACATCCATCATTATTGTCTATGTTGATGATATCATCTTGACTGGGAATGATGAAAGAGAAATAGCCACCTTGAAGAACTTCCTTGCTCAAGACTTTGAGATAAAGGACTTGGGAAATCTCAGATGTTTCCTTGGAATGGAAATAGGAAGATTAAAAATGGGAATTTCAGTCTCATAGCATAAATATGTCCTAGACTCACTCAAGGAAATTGGAATGCTTGGATGTAAACCAACACTCCAATAGACAACAAGTTGGATTTAGATGAAAAATGTCCACCAGTGGATAAGGAAAGGTATCAGAGGCTTGTTGGGAAACTTCTTTATCTTTCTTATACTAGACATGATATTGCTTTCTTAGTTAGTGTTGTTAGTCAATTCATGAACAACCCAACTGAAGAACACATGAGCAAGAGTGTTTTGAATTCTAAGGTAAAGGTGCACTTGGTGAAGGTCTCTACTTCAAGAAGACATCAACTAGAGATAGCAAGATATTTACGGATGTTGACTGGGTAGGCTCCAAGACTTATAGAAGATCAACATCAGGATAATGTACCTTTGTCTTTGGAAATCTCGTCACCTAGAGGAGCAAGAAACAATTTGTAGTAGGCCGTAGCAATGCTAAGGCAGAATTCAGAGCTATGGTGCAAGAGATATGTGAAGGAATATGGCTGAAGAGACTATTGCATGAGCTCAAAATTCAAATTACAAATTCCATCAGATTGTTGTGCAACAATCAAGTAGCTATTAGCTTAGCCAAGAACCTGGTACATCATGATTGAACAAAACATGTGGAGATAGACAAGCACTTCATCAAAGAAAAGATAGAAGAGGGGATGATCTTAATTGATTATGTTCCAACCACAAATCAAATAGCTGACATCCTAACCAAGGCTCTTCCCAAAACTACCTTCGGAGAACTTCGATCCAAGCTTGGTCTTCTTAACATCTATAGCCTAGCTTGAGGGGGAGTGTGGAAGTTCAGATCAATTTTTAAGGGTTGTTTACAGCTGTAATTCTTATTGGTAGTTTCCTAATTTAATGAGATTTGTTGTCATCCCAAATCCAGCTTTTTTAAAGGCAAATTTCCTGATTTTATGGTGATTTGTTTTTCTAAAAATAGTCTCCATATTCATGTATAGAAAGGGCTCATTGTAACACTCAAAAATCAGGGAAATAAAAATTCAGTTTATCTACTTTTCTGAATAACTGCAGTGAGAAACATATCCAAGCAGCTCCACAAATTTAGATTCATGAACACTAACACTAGTATTAGGAGTTTGCTTTAAATTGAAAAACTCATGCCTCTTTTTCTGTAGGTAGAAATGAGTGACATATTTCTAATATCTTTGTAAATTCATCTTGTTGTGGTTATCCGCATCAACAATTTTGACCACCTCTCTTTTCCATCATAGGTATGCCTCACCTTGTAGCATGTAACTAGCAAGGGTTGCCTTTTCTATTTCAGAATATTCTAAAGTATTAATAACTTTTTGTGTCACTCGACCATGCCTCAGCCCTAGATGGATCTACTGCTCTTGTATACTTGGGAGAATTAAGCTTCATGAACCGTTGGATAAGGTTTCGTATACCACATAATCCTTGTTGACTTTGATTGCCTAAAGGTTAGGCTTGTTGTTGGGCTTGATATTGTTGCATCCTTGAGCCATCATTTGCATAAAATTAGCAATCATGATAGCAAGGTCAATGTTCCTATTGATACTTCCTCATGGACCTCTTCATCACCATTCTGAACAACTCTATGATTCTCATTCCTTGGAGGTATCTTAGAAACTTTAGGTTCAAACTGTTCCTTGTTCCTCTTTCCATGTTTCTGATATACTTGCATGATACCTCTACAAGGAAATAGAAGGATGAAGTGTTAGACTTTTGCAGTAGACACAAGGCTAAGACATCAACTTCACTCATATAATAGAACACAAGGTTTGCATTATACACAAATGCTACGAACCACAGCTTTGATACAAACATGTAGGACCCCTATTAACCACCTTCTAAATTCACTACAAATTTTTTTCCAACCTCATAGAACATGGGGCTAGACTTACACTAGTAGTGAATAAAGATATGACTCAATGTAATGGTGGGTTGATTACAATGCCTACATATCTCGTTCCCTCATTCATGTTAACAAGTTGTTGATGCAATGAGACTTTTATACTCTTAATAATTTTAATGCTTGATGCATCAATTACATATCACCTATATTTAGTAGGTACTATGATGCATCAAAGACTAGTATAGCCAAGGGTGATGGCTATCACTTTCCATTACTTATGAAGCTTGAAAACATCAAACATTTGTGTGCCTCACTTGTCTCAAGTTTTGCTGTATGAGCAACACCAACAGATATAGTTGGATGTAATCCTAATCTTCTACTATGTTTCTGCCAAACAAGATTATTTAATTTGCAATAGGCTTTAAACAATGGCTAGTTGTCAAAAACACATAGGTTTTAGCAACTTTGCCCATGCAATGTGGCATTGCATTCCCACATTGAGGGTGATCTAGCTTGAACAATCTGGTCACCATTTTTCTGTGAGTTGGGTTATCTTCCGGTTATATGCTACACAAACAAGGCTTTGCTCAACCATCATTTTTCGACTACACCTTGATATACCCCCAAGATAGATGATTGAAGATTGTACATGAGGTGGGTACACACTTACAAATGGTGCTTGCATCATTGAAAACCTTCAGCTTTTATGCAACTTGATTCCCTCGGGTCCAATGGCCTAGGACATTAAGCCGAAGTAATCTTATGTATGGGTAGGATTGGACATTGGTGCTCATCTCCACATCCAATGTAGGGTGCATGTAAAATAAATAAATAATGCAACCCATCCATTCAAGGTATGGGGACGAACATATTATTATTAAAATGATTAGTTAATGATCCCTAGCAATACTATATGCTTCACACAAGACACATGAATCAAATGCATCATCTGCCTAATTAGTAATTGTGAGCTTAGGTGAATTGCTTACCCTAGGGCCCAAAGGGCTTCTAATCATAATTTATGTAGGTTAATTTTATGGAAAGCAAATAAGCATACATGATCACACACATATTTTCTTTCTTTTCTTTGCACCATAAGAGAACAATGTCAATAAATAAGTGGGGTTAGCATATTGAAATAAAAATGAATAAATTATGTTTTGCTTTGCATGAAAGGAAAATCTAACCATAGCAAAATCTATAAAACATTCATTATATAATAAAAGACTTACTTCAAGGAGACTTCCAGGCTTCCAAGATTTACTATCCTCATGTTACAACAAAAGAGAATACAACTGTGCATTACAAGTCCTTAAATGAACCATAAGAAACTCGCGTACACATCAATAATGGAGGGAGTTACAACACAGGTTTGCTATCTTTTACGTCAAAGAAAAGGTTGTTACTACCTCACATCAGTAATCCTATATGAATGTTCCCATGTGAAAATGCACCAATGTTTCCTCCATTTTAAGGTATTCTAAATTTCACAAGTACAGTTTGAGGGTAGGGCCTACATTTTTGGGAAATAAATTTAAGTGTAAAGGAAAATGAGGGCCTAAAATAAAGTTAAAATTATAAGCATTAACACAATTCATGAAAGTGGGGATTTGACAAGGTTCTTTGGCATTAGGGGCCTCTCTTTGACTTACTGATGTTCTAGTATTCTTTGGGATGTTGATCTATTTGATTGGGCACTGATTTGGATTTACGTGCATGGCTTTCCTTGGGAAGTCTGGTTTCTAGAGTTTATTCAAACCTTGGCAGGGTTTTTTGAAGAGTTTATCTCTCTTGATAAGTTTGCTATGTCTTTGGGATAGATGTGTTTTGCATGTTTTTGTATCTAGTGTAGCGTTAGGAAGGTTGATATGGTGTCTAAGATTTTGATGAGATAATTATTGGCACAACGACCCTTGGAGTGGAATTTGAGAATGTTCTAATTATACAGGCTCTAAAGGGAAACAATAGAGTGTGATTGGGGGTTTCTAGCAGTTTGTGCTTGGTGTCACTTCTGCTGTAAGCAGAACTGTAATACTGAGTGGAGGATCCTCAATAAGTGGGGGAATGTTGGGGTTAATGCTAGAGCCTATGCGTGGAAATGGCATTACTTCGGAGGGATCCCTGAAGGATGGGGTAACAACATTGCAGAATGTTGTACCTAAGTGACGTGTTTCAGGGAAGTAGTTGTCCATGGAGTGGTTGCTTAAGACTGCCAACAAATTCCAGGCTTTGATAACCGTGTCTAAGGGATCTAACCCTCTTGATGTGCTAATCATGGAAGAAGTCCCTTTGACTGAATTGGTGCATGCATTGGTGATGGAGCAAGTTTGGGCATCACCCTTGAAGTTGGTCTTGTTGCCGATTTTGGAGCTGGTGTTGTTGTTGGTTTTGGAGCCTGTTTTGGAGTTGAAGGGGAGGGTTTTTGTAGTTTTGGGACATGTTGCCTTGGTTAGGGTAGGTTTGGGCATTGTTGCTCCGTTGGTGAAAGTTGCTATTGGTTTTACGATTGTGGAGTTTGTTGTTTCTATTGGGATCAACCTTTTTCTTTTGAGGCCTTGGGTGATCCTGTTGCATGAACTTACTGCTTCGGATGGTTTCTTGCTCCCTGCTAGAGTTTTCTCTTCCTATTGTTGCCAAGATGTGAAGCGTCAGATTTTGAAGTCTCCTCCGAAGGTGGGGTGCTATGAGGTAGATTTTAAGTGGAAGTCTGGGCAGCCTTTTGGGTCTTTGCTGAGGCAGAAGAAGATCTAGAAAGATTAATTTAAGGAATTAGAAGACCTTGAAGGAGGTTTACAGAAAAAGGTTTAACAGTAGACCATGAAGCTTCTTACTTGGAATTGTATTGGAGTCATATTCATCTTGGACTGTGTATGATGAACTCAAAGATTTATGGATAACTAATTTTTATGGCTTGCAGAATTTTGTTGGTTGAATCTTTCAGCTAAGGAGGGGAGGCTTGCACAGTCTCTACAAAATAGAGATAGGTGGATCATTGTTGGGGACTTTAACCAATGTTTGTATGATTGGAAGAAGTTGGATGAAGATAGTAGGCCCCCTCTAGGGGCAGTAGAGATGCACAAGCTACTTGGTGAACTCTCTCTTCTTGACTTGCATGCTTAAGCCTATTATTTCACTTGGAGCAATAGAAAGAAGGGAGTTGAGATGGCTATGAGTAGGATTGGTTGGGTTTGGGTGTCAGTTAGCTTGATTGGCATGTGAGGTTTTTGTTTAATAGGTTTGGATTGGAAGGGTTCTAATCACTATCTCCTATTGTTGTCATGGGGGACAATCGGGGGAGGAGGATGTTAGCCCTTTAGGATGGAGAAATACTAGATGGAGAAGCCTAGACTTAAAAAGGAAGTGGAGGCTATTTGGAGATGCTATCCTTCAAATCAAGGCCCCTAGGATTTTCTTTAGGAAGGTCTACGACAAGTGAAGCAATTTATTAAAAGGTGGCCTTTTGAAGAGAGATTTTCCTTTTAAGTTTCTCAAGCAGGATTGGCAGCGGCACGTTTAAGATGTTCAGTTTGAGCAAGACTAGGGCCTTGATAGACAGGAAAAGGAATCATATATCTTGAAAGTACAATAGGAAATTTATGTGGATGAAAAAATTTATTGGAGACAACGATCTTAGATCTCTTGGTTAAAAGAAGGGGACTGCAATACTAAGTTTCTTCATGTTGTAGCTATGGCCCACAAGAGCTCAAATCACATTCGTATGCTTAAGTTGGGGGACAAGATCACCATGGATGAGGATGAGATTATCATTAGGTTGAAAAGCTTTTGGAAGAATATTTGGAAGAAGAAGAATACTATCAACTTATCAATGCAGGTTGGAATGGTTTTGGACAAGCAGGGTAATGGTAATCTATTAGCAGCGATTACAAGTCAAAATTTGAACTACTTTTGATTCTATGAAGGTCGATAAGGCTTCGAGTCTGAATGGATGCCCTGTGGAGTTTTTAAAGGGATTTTTTGATGTTATTGAGGACAATGTTGTTGATGCTTTCAACCTTATGTTGAAGTGGGTAAGTTCATTAGGGGGTAAATTGTTTGAGGGTGGTCCTCATCCCCAAGAGGGATGATCCTAGTACACTGTCTGCTTATAGACCTATTGGGGTATGCAATTCCCTAATGAGGTTCTTTTCAAAGATTTTGTTTAGTTGCCTATCTCCTTTATTGTACAAGTTTGCAGGGAGACACCTGATTTGGTTTGTTTTGGGATCTTCATTCAAGATTGGATTATTTTAAATCAGGAGTTAATTCATTCAGTCTTGAAATACAAGTTCTTAGGTTTGTTCCTTAAGCTTGATGTTGCCAATGCATGTGACTCTTCCGTGGGATGCTTTGAGGATTCTCATGCTAGGCAATTGATTTCACTGTCATTTTGTTAAGTTATGCGTTACTTTTTAACAGATGGGTTGTCTCCATAGATATCAATGGTAAATTAGGGAGTTTATTTACCTCTGACAGGGACCCTCTATTCCCCTATCTTTTCATAATTGCCATGGATACTGTGCAGGATTATTTGTAAATGGTGGGGGCTAGGGGGATCCAAATTGCTAGGATCCAAAATCTAGTGAACCATTATGCAGATGATACAATGCTTCATTCCAAAGCGGATGTTCCAAAAGCTAAAGCCATTAAATGTGCCTTGAAGATGTTTGAAGAGGAGTTGGGTTTAGCCATTGATTGGGGTAAATCAGTTGTGCATTTCTTTAATACTCTTTTGGAATCGAAGGATGTTATTGGTAGAATTTGCAGATTGGGGAATGGGGTCAGATGACTCCTATCTTGATGTCTCATTGTTTAACTGGAGAAGAATCCACATTTGGAAGGGATTCATTTAAAAGCTTCACTTTTGTCTACAGGGCTGGCGCCTCAATTTCTTACAAGCAAGGGTTGAATTATCCTTGCTTCCATTGTTCTGGCTGCCATTGCTAGATTGTAAATAGTATCATCAATCAGTTTGTTTCGTTTGGGGGTAAGAAAGGCCTGCATCTCAGCACCATGCAAAAATTAGGTTTAGAGGAGCTAAGAGAGGAGTTGGAAGCTTTGCTTTAGCAGGATTGACAGGTTCAGTGGCTAGCTGCAGAGGGTGAATCCGTAAGGAAGGTTGAGGACGCTGATTCCAAAGTTTAGTCTGAATTTCAGATGCAAGTAGCTTCATTGTAGAGGGAATGTATAGAAAGTGCACAACAGGAAATTGCAAGGGTGACTGGAGTTAGAGTTGTGGTTCAAGAAGAAAGCTGAACAAAGGGGCATCGTTGAGACAAAGATGATCTGGAGGTAGGTGTGGGAATGGACTCCTTATGAGGTGCAACACTAACAGGAGGCTAGAGCTATTGCTGAGGAAGAACAGAGACTGCTACAAGGGGTGGTTTGACAACAGTAGGAGGTGCAAAGTCAGTAAAAGGAGGACCTTATATGATGGTTGTAGGAGGAATAATGTTGGTAGGATGCCATCTGTAGGTAGCAAGAGGCTGCTTAGGCTTGGTGATGAAAGGAGGAGGTCTTACGACAAGCAACCACCTAAAGGAGGAAACCCCAGATTAGGCAGGCTCAAGATGATTGCAGGAACAAGTTAAATGAGGATTAGAAGAAAAATCTGAAGACCTAGTTTAAGTTGGGAAGGTGCCCTTACCTGGTGCTGGGTGTTAATTTTCAGGCAGCTAGTTAAGACATAAATGTGTGTTAGAAAGGGTTTGTGGTAGTTGTATCCGAAGAAAGGCACCACCTACCTTTGAAGGAACAGATGCAATACGTTGCAAGAGGCTTAGTCTTAATGATGACATGAGGAGGTCCAATGACAGGCAACTATGGAGAGGAGGAAGCCCTACACCGTGCAAGCTCAAGATGATTGCAATAACAATTTGAATGAGGCTTATAAACAAAATGCAAAGACCTAGTTTAGGTCTATAAGGTGCCATTACCTAGCGCGGGGTGTTAATTTTGAAGGGAGGGGGATGTAACCCTTTAAGTGCAATGACTTGTTTACAAATCTTGAAATCTGCATGGAGGTGGTTCTACCAGTTGCTAAAACATCAAAAAATTGCACTAGACATATAACATAGTCAACAAGAACCACCACTTGCCCAAGTTCAAAGTCAAATCAACAAGAGGTGTAGGGATCTTTATTGATTCCAGTGAAGAGAGCAATGTATATGTTTATCAAAAACTCACTGGTAGGGGATGTTGTAAAGCTTATCAGCCTTTGAATGATCTCAAGCAAAATGAAGTTGGCAAGATGGGCACTCAGCTGGAGTGCAAGTCATGAAGTGAAGGAAGAAGACGAAACATAACCTATAGCATATCCTAATGGCTGAGTAGGTTGTAGATAGCCTGATGAGGTGGCTTTGGAGGGTGAAGCTTGAACAGTTTAGAGATCAATTGGTATTAAGAGGCACCTCATCCAAATAATTGGCCGTTTGGAAAAGTCAGGGCTGCTTGAGCCACCACTGTTAGTTTTAAGGATGCATTTGCATTTTGCATGAGGGTTTTCATTGAATACTCTGATTTCCCCAAAAATATTAATTTTCATAGTATGTAGATGTAGTTCCAAAACCATCCAAACTTACAAGGGGGATGTTGACCCATATGAAGTGTATTGTTAAGTTAGCGGGTTTGCGTTGGTTCCATTTTGCGGTTACTAAGAAAACCCCAACTGTGAAACAGTTTATAACAAGGTGCTCCATATCTCAATGTGTGAGGTACTGTTTGAATTAATTGAATGCATTTTCTTTGAGTAGTTTGTATTGCATTGTATACACACACTTCTGCATTGTTTCTCTTGTGTTAGGTCTAGGAATTTGCAGCTTGAAGGCTAGCATCACCTGTGCTTATACCTTTTCTATTCAAAGTGTTATTGAATAGGGTGCAAAGGTTACTTTTGTTCTCTCAACGATCATAACTTCCCAACTTTACAAGATACAATTTAATAACTATCCAACCTTTCTTTGATACCATGTTTGAGCGTTTGAAATAAAACTGAAAATTAATGATACGCCAAATATGGTTGATGAGCATAAAGTTACATCACTACCTTTTGTGAGCTTGTAGAATATCACAATTATGTTGTGAGGGATAGATTGTTCCCTTCATGAGTAAGTTTCAGTGAATTCTGGTATTTCATTAATTTTTCTCACCAGGTTTGTCGATATTGTAAAAGTTTCTTAGAGGACCATTATCTCTTTTAAGCCTTCACTTCTGCTTCGCCATGGTTTGTTTCATTGAACTCATCAATCAGAATGCTTGTAGCAGTTTTGTGAGTTACTCACCTTTGATTTTTTTTTTTGCACGGATATTTGTGAGTGATTTCTTACCTTCCAATATATAGTAATGAATTCATTTTCAGATCTCCTTTTTAACTTTCTAAATATTGTTATATCTCCTTATATTCCTTTTCGTTATGTTTTTCTTCAAACCTTTTTCCTGTCCACTAACCAAGGAATATATTCCTTTGTGAACCAGACCGCTCCTGTTACCAATGTTCATGACCATTTGTGAATCTGTTTAATTTACTTCATGAATGGTATTATACTCTGCTTTTAATCAGTTTCTTCTGGGATAAAGATTTCACAAATTAGAACTAGTGATTGAATCATATCATATTTAACTTCACACCAATACACATTTTTAAAGGTTCTGACAATAATCTTTCTCTGTTTGCATTTTATGTTGATAATGCATGGCTTCTTATACTTTCATCAAACTGATTGAAGGGGTACTGTTAGTATTATCATTCAACCTATAGAATCTTGAAAGTGATATACTTTTTTTCGGTAATAATTTTTAAAGAATATTGTATAATTTTCTAAGGACAATAGACTCAGATTTCTGAAACTGCCTTCTTTGTACAGGTCACATCGTTTCAAATGTCCTGATATGTTGGCAGAACAATATAAATCCCTTGGATGCCGCACTCGAGAATGGATATCCAGTCATTACATTTTTTGTTTGATGTTCACTATAATTGTATAAGTTTGAACTTCAGACTCCAGATATTTCTGTGGACTTGGATACTTTATCTTTACTGAATGTTGGCCACACTGCAGATGTTCACATCTGGAAGAAGATTGTGTTGGTGGTACAGCAGAAGGAAAACAATCGACAGAGCTGAAAAGTTGTATCAACGGGTAATGCACAGATCTTGCATATTTAGTTTTGTTATGTAGTTTTTAGCTTTTTACTGTTGACTGGAATACAGTATTTATACAGAGGACATGTTAATTTGGTCTCAACCTATTCTATGTTTTTCTTTGTTAGTCAATTTCTGAGATTTAGGAGATTTTGTCTTAGAGTCATTTTATGAAGTCAAATTACCCATTGATTTTTCATAGTTTTTTCAGGCTGAAGTTGACACTGCTTTTTTTTTTCCTTGAATTGCTAAAATTTTTATAGAGGAATGGCAAAGGAGGCTTCTTCTGAATATTATTGCAGCAAAATTTTCTTGTTCCGTATTTTCAGTAGTAATCTCGTTGGCTTATCTGTGACTAGTGCATGCTTATGTATTCAGGTTTGTGAAATATTGGAGGAAAAGGCAATTACAGAGAGGTCCAAGGGCGATAGAGGAGAACTTTGGGTCGTTGCTACTCTTTTAAGGGATCATCTTCTTTTACCAAGAGAAAGAAAGAATGTAGCACTTTGGAAACAGGTGATTTAGCAGAATAACATCAATCCGAAAGCCAGATTACAATGAAAATGTGGAATCTCAGGGAAACCTTTTTTATCATCATTATTTAGCTTCAAAGATATACCTCTCTCTGTGTGTACATATATAGTTTTAGAACTTTTAAAGAATCCTATCTGACAATGTACCTTGAAAACTGGTAATGTCAGGATACTAGTTTTGTTTCAGCAGTAGTTTACAGGGCAAGCTTGTGAACATGATAGAATATCTACATGCAGCAATCTCTATATAGATTCAAAACATTGATGGGGAGAAGAAAAAGAATAGTATTTTATTATCAAATCAGAAGATGGAACTAATTTTTTTTATATAGAAATGAAATTATACAAGGAAAATTCTATGAATTATTTAAGATATCATTGTTGTTATTAGGGCTACATCTTGAAGATGTGTTTGAACTATATGATTATTGGATGCATTTGATACATTTTATAAATATTTTTTTTTGGAAAAATTGTTGAGCTTTACTAATCCAAAAGAGAAAGCTGTACAAATGTAGAGCATAGGTCAATGCCTTTTGATTCCATTCCCCCCCAAAAAACTGCCAGGCCCTAAAGCCTTCACAGAAGGCATTTCACGCCACCAAAACTCCCTCCTCTTGAGGAGAACTAGCACCCTCGAAGCCTTGTTACCGAATAAATCAAACAATAAACACACGAAAAACCAAAAAACAAAAAAACAAAAAGCCCCTCCCCTCTACCACGTTGTGTGATCACTTAGATTCCACCTCTTTGCATTTTCCACTTAGCCTAGTTGTATTTCCCCATCCTAAACCCGATCCTTTGCTCTTAGTGAATCGCTTGTTTGCCAAGGTTTGGGAGGTCTCTGTTTCAACCATGGCCTGCGTTATAGTAGTGTTGGTGCCTGCTTCCAGTTGTTGCTTGTTTTCTGCGATAAGCTTTGCTAGCTCCACTTGGTGTTCTGTGACCAAGTCTTCCATCCATTGTAGGTCCCTGAGTTGTATGGAAGCTGCCTCTTGCTGTGCCTCTTTTCGCAGGTTCTACTAGCATGATTGCCACATTGCTTGTTCCTCTTGTCGTGCATGTTCGGCCACTAGGTGGCATGCCTCTGAAATATTCTGGGCATATGTAGGTTGCTTGGGTGCCATCCCCCATCTTTTGGCTTGTCCTACCCTGCATTGAGGCTAGCAATAGCACCTCCACTTCCCTGCAATGGTGTTCGAGGACCCTATTCTTTGCCTGACTATTGTTGGTACACCAATCTTGGTTTCTGTGGCATTATAGGCGTCCTCGCCCTCCATAGTGCTAGTATTACCCCTGGGTGCTGTCTAGGCCGTCATCGATGCAAGGAGTCTCAGAAGAATTGGGGCAAGTTAATGGGAGTACTATTCCTCATACGCTTTAAAAACGCAACATGAACTCCCATGAGCTTGTGGGGGTACCTTGACTAGATGAAGTACCTCTCCACCAAAACCACCGCTTCTTGCCATATGCCTATCAACACTGATTTTCTAATGTGCCCAATGGTTGTCTTGGGTATTGTTCCCATAAAGAACTCTGCCACACCCATCTGGGCCTGGACCACCAGTGCAATAACCTCCCCCTTTGCCGCGACCCCCAACATGGCAGCCAACGTTGGCACAGTCACCATGATTTGCTTGCCTTGATACCGTGTTTTGCTGCCCTCCCATTTATCAAAGAACTGCACGGTGGAGGGTCCTTGTTCTTCTTCAATGCATTTGAGCATGTCTGCTTAGCCCATCCTCTCGACCAGTGCCCACAGTTCATCCTCCCCTGCAAACTTTGTCCATGAGGGCTCAAAGAGCAACCTCTACCCCATGACCTTTGTAGCCTTTGCCCATAGCTGGTGCACTGCCGTAGTAACCCTTGACGTCGTAGGCAGCGTCAACCCACGGAAGACCAACAAGTTTATGCACTTTTAGAGCTCCCACAAAATGGCTAGCACGACGGAATCCCCATGGCAGAACACGACCAACGCAACATTGGCATTATGCCAAATTTCCTAACTTACCTGACACCTGTAAATAAAGTGCTGTAGTGTTTCGGGTTCAGTGTGACATAGTGGACAACTGTCATCCATGTGCATTCCCCTCTTCTGCAATGTGGCTATCAGGAGTAGCGCCTTGTGTTTTACCGACCATCTAAAGGCTTTCATTTTTTAGGTAGTCAACCCCTCCAGACTTTCGTCTATTTGTTCTTCATCAGGTACAAGGACTTCACCACCTCCTTTGGGTGTTCCTCCAGTAAGCCCAAGGTTTCCACCTTTCTGGCATGGTTGCATAGGTTTCTCAAGAGCTGGGAGCTTCCTGCATCAGCCTCCCATCTACTGTAGTTTTGCCTTAGCAATTGCACCGCACAGTGCTAGCCCACCCGTTTAGCCAAGGAACTTGTTTACTAGCCTTTGAAGGCCTAGGGTCACCTCATCTTGGAACTACAGAATGCCAATTCCACCCATCGACTTTGGGGACGCCGTTAGAGCCCAAGACACCAAATGCTTTTTTCCCCCCCTTTCCCCCCTTGACCACACAAAGTCTCTAATGTTCTTGTCAATTTTTTGCATCACCCCAGCCGACGGTGCTGCCATGGACACCGCAAACTTGGCTTTCACCATTAGTACCGTTGAGGCAAGAATCATCTTCCCTTTACGTGACAGGAAATGACCAGTCCAGAGCATGGTTTTGCTTGCAACCACTCAACAAGCCCCATCCATGCCCTCTTTCGTTGACAGTCGAAGATATGGGCATTCCCAAGTAGGTGTCCTACTTTTGGCTCAACAGAATCCCTAGCATCTGAATGATTCTACTCCCCACCATTCTTGCCACGTTGACACAGTGGATGGCCGACTTTCCTTTCCTGATTTCTAAGCCCACCTTGCAATGTATTTTGCTTAGTGCTTGCATTAGGGCCTTTGCCTGCAGCACTGCCGCCCTAGTGAAAATCATCGTGTTGTCTGCATAGTGTGCTACCAGGCAATGCACCCCAACAATGTTTAGCCCTTGTAACCCTTCAACAAGGCAATAATTGTTGAGTAGATCCATCACCATTATAAACAAGAGCAATGACAAAGGGTCTCTTTGTCGCAGCCCTCTCTATGGTCCCTGGAACCCAATAGCCTCCCATCGATATCAAATGAGTAGTGGCTGTCCCTTTGCATTTGAATGCACAGGTTAACAGACCTGGTGTTGAACCCCTTCAACATCATGACTTCTCGAAGTGCCACCCAGCTTACCGTATCATATGCCTTGGTGATATCTAGCTTAATGCACATTCTTGGGAATTTGGTTGACTTGAGTGAGTGTAGGATCTCCTACAACAACAATACTTGATCTTGTAAGAATCGTCCTTTGACAAACCCAACTTGATGTTCCCCCACTAATTTTGTCATTAATGGCACCAAACACATCCAACCAGCATCTTTGAGAATATTCTTAGAAGAGTGTTGCAAACCCTGATGGGCCTGAACTGTCTCAGTGAGTTCGGATGTGGCGCTTTGGGCAACATTACCACCCGCAAGCAGTTGATCTCTCTCCACACTTGTTGCTAGCTAAGCATTTGATTGAAGGCATCTAACAGATTGGTCCCCAGGATGTCTTTGAACTCCTGAAAGAATTCAATAGGCCACCTGTTTGGCCCCGGTGCTTTATTAGGCTGCATGGACCTCATTGCCATCCTCATCTCCTCTCTTGAGAAAGGCTACAATAGACCAAGATTGTCTACCCTTGTGAGGACCTGTGGCACTGGAATTGAGATCCATTCTATGCCCCACCACCACCAAATCCCAGCCCAAAAAGCACATATTTCTTCTAGCCCTTGCATACCGCTTTGTGGCCCTTCCCTACCTATGCCCTCAAGCAGGTGTTGTATCTTGGTCTTGGATGCTTGTTTGGCCTTTGCGGTGGCAAAGAAAAAGCGTGTGTGCTTGTCCCCTTCCTGTAGCTAGGACACCTGCAACCGTTGCCTCTAATAGCTTTCTTCTTCACTATCAAGTTCTTGGAGCTCCCATAACAGCTCCCACTCCTCGTTTTCCAAGTCTACCCCTATCCCTTACAGCCGTTGGATTTCCCATAAACTCTCTTGCACCTACTTCATGTACCCTCTGAAACTGTATTTTTTGGCTATCTACCTTGATTTGTTGTTTGAGTGACCATAGGCCTTTTTTTAGAAATTTGGCACTGCAGATGGAGTGAATTGCTTCTTGTAGAAGAAGAATTTGGTCTTGTATGAACCTACCCTTACCAAACCCAGCCTGATTAGCCCCCACCAAGGCCAACATCAATAGTTGAAGCTGCTTAATCAAGACCTTAGTAAATACCTGGAGCAACATATTGCACACCCTAATCGGTTGGTAACCAGCAGGCAAGGTAGGGTTGGAATTCTTGGGCAACAAAACAATCCTAGAGCAATTGATCTCGTTTTGCACTTGTCCCCATCTAAACATGAGATTAAAAGCATCAAGTAAATTATGACCTAGAATATCCAAAAATTCTTTGAAAAATTCAACGGGCCAGCCATTCAGCCTTGGAGTACTCCTAGCCTTCATTGAACCCAAAGCTGCAAAAAATTCCACAATAGAGATGGGAACAACTAGAGGAATATTATCCTGCTCATTAAGCTCCCAGTGAACTTTGATAGACAGCGGGGAGGATTCTGCCCCAGACCACACAACATTCCAAGAGGTTTGCGTCTCGTGAGCAATTTCCTGCAGTTGGTGAATTTGTGCTATTCCCCTACCCAGTAAAGAAATCCTCTTGCCGGTGTAGCTAGCCTTTGTGGCAGAAAAAAGAACCATGTGTTCACGTTTCCATCTTTAAGCCATGGGACCCTCGATCTTGCCCTCCAATAGACTTCCTTCTCTTCTGCAAGAGTATGTAACTTTAGCAATAGACAACGCTCCTCATTTTCCAATGCTTCCCCATGCTCTTGCTTGATCTGAATAGCGGCCAATTTAGACTGAAGCCGATGTTGAGTCTCTCTAAAGGAGCACTTCTGATTTGGGGGCATGCCCTTAATCTTCTTTCTCAAGTTGTTCAGACCAGTTTTTAGGAAATTCCTTGGGTCAAGACAAGATTCATCATACCTTGCCTGAATATTGTCAACTATCCTGCGCATCCATGGTTTCAGCAACCAGGCTCGTTCAAAACGGAAAGGAACTGGGGGTGGTTTCCACGATAGCTGAAGCAAGCACACTAGCTCCTAATGGTTAGAGGCTTGACTCACTTTGCAAGTGAGATGCAACTCATAGTCATAAAACATTTCCGCATGGATTCAAGCCCGGTCAATTTGAGACATCACCCTACTAGTACTACTCCTATTACTCCAAGTATACTAACCCCCTTGGAGCTTAAGATCAACCAAATTATGTTGCTGTAAAAATTGAAGAAACTCCTAATTGCTAGGAGGCAGGACTAAATTAGACCCAGTACCAAAGCTAGACTTCTCCCAAGGGTGAAGCCGTTGATTGAAGTCACCAATAAGGATCCATTTTCATTGATCAAAGACTCGTTGAACCACCTGCACTAACTCATGCAATCGGTCTTGCAAATCTGGGGCCCATAGAAATTAGTAACACACAAGGCAAGTGAAGGAAGGTGCACGGTGAGACTCCATAGAGACGCATCTAGCACTTGAAGTGAGTGTAATGACAAAGTAGCTAGGTTGCTTGCCTTGCCTCAGCAGTGCACAAAGGAACAATGGCACCCTTGTTATTGTAGGAGGGAACAGTTAGACGCATTCAGCTTGGTTTCTTGTAGGCAAACCAGCAAACAATTCTCCTTGCTCCCCAAATCCTTCAAGGTATTTCGCTTGTACAGGGTACCTAAGCCCCTGCAATTCCATGACAAGATTTTCATGGTCTATTAGTATACCTTTTAGTGTAGACCTCCTTAAGGGTTTTTTGAGATTCAAGGTCAATCTCTAGCTAAGTTTTTTTTTGTCTGCATCCTTTGATTGGAGGGCCTACCTGGCTGTTTAGGTTTATCAATCATCAAAAAACCAATTGGGTCCTCCTTGAAGAGGCCTTTGGCGGTTGATCCCCATAGCATGGACACCCATTTGCCAAGTGGGGGAAGCTAGTTCGTTGTTGCTTGCATCACACTAGAAGGAGTAGCCATACCACCCTTAGGAGAAGTAGGTCTAGAACCAGCCAGAGCCTCATCACCCGCACTAACCATGCGTTTGGTGGTGGGGGAGATGGAATTGGGGTTCCTAGTTTAAGACCCCTCCTCCACCCTCTACCTTGGCCCCACCAACACCAATAGAAGTGTCCTCTCACTATAGCTCATTAGTAGCCCTTGTTGGAGTGGGCAGGACTAGCAACACCTTCCCATGTTTCTCCACTAACATCCACCCACCATCCTCTTCACTCCCCATCTATCTAGGTAACCCCTTTTGGTGAGCCTTAGAATGCACCTTGCAGTCTCGAGAGCGATGGTTAGTATTGCCACATTTTGTGCAAGCCTTGGGCGTGATATCTAGAGTCGGTTGACGCTCCGGTTGTAACACATTCTCATACTCCAATGTGAGGTGCTTCTCCCTTGTCGACAAGTCCAAAATAACTGCCTTCAACAAATGGTCTAGAAAGAGGGAGCTCCAAACACAAAATCGAGCGTAGCCCATACGTTCCTTTGTCACAGTGAATTTATTGAAGGATATAAACTCACCAAATTGCCTGACCAAGGTTTGGAGGAACTCCTTAGTCCAAAGCTCCCATGGAACCTTGGCCACCTGAACTCATAGAGGAGCATGAGAGAACAAATTCGAATCCTTATGCACTCTCGGATGCTAGGATGTAAGGGCAAGGCCTCTAGCCCCAAAAAACCAGGGGCCCCCAAGAGGACCATGTTCCAATCTTCCACAGATTGAAAGACAAACAACAACAAGCAACCAATCAAGGATCTCACCTGCACCTCCTCTAGGGACTAGGTGTCTCTATTCCATTTGCGAATCAAGTCCAGTGGAGGATGCGACCCTGAAGAATTGAAGCGACTGATAAGTTTTAGCTCCATAGTATGTAGGCCCTCTTTTGGAGGGGCACTGACCTTCAGATGCATTGTAGCCCCATGCCTCACAATGGCATCCACACCCCTAGCACCCAATGGCCTCAACTTGCTCGTAGTTGGCCCACCACCATTGCGACACCCTCCAACCAGACCCACACTTCCTGTGTTCACCAACCTTGCAGCCTTGCTATCTTCCATTGGCCCTACCTTGAGCCTTGAACCCCCACTCTTGCACCCATTAATGTCACTTGCAGCATTCAGCCCCTACTTTTGAGATTGCCCCCACTTTGCTTCCCTCTTGAGCCTATTTCAAAACTGTTGCTACTGCCTAACAAGTTTCTTTTCTACAAGGAAACTAGAAGTGAATCTGAATTTATTGCACCAAGGCAGTAAATTCAAATTTATTTTACATTTCAAATTTATCTTTTAATTCACCTATGTGGTGATTGTTTAATCCATGCATCTATTTATATCAACTATTTTTTTGAGCAAAATTTGGGATTATATTACAAACAAGAAAGAAATATGTACCATCACAGACAAAAACACATCGGGGGAGGAACCCCCATCAGTATCTTAAATAAACCAAAATCAGGAAGCTTGCCCACCCCCACCAAACTTTGGGGATCTAACCCTCGGCAGAAACAAAAATAGATAAACAAACAAAATGAAATAGGCCTTCTAGACCTTTTGCAGTAAGACCCCCTAGATAAGAAAAGCCAAAACAACAACAAAAAGAATAGGAGAACAGTGCACACTTGCCAACCCCCTAATGGTGGTGAGGCAAATGTGCACACTTGCAATTTGGCCAAATCTGGGAATGTAGCAAATCAAGCTGCTCACAGTGTGCTGAGTATCCATGAAGGTAGTTGCATGTTGGAAGATTTTAAATGCCTTGGCCTTCCTAGCCGCCATAGCAGTAGGCCCTGTGCTATCAAGATGCAGCTTGGCGGACACAAGCCGAATGTGCCAATGTAGCTTTGGCCAAGTCACCTCTTTGTTAATTTGCATTTGCACATAGGGGAATTTCCCCTCTTGCAGCTAGGCAATGGTGTTTTTCTCATGCACTCATCGTAACTAAACTTGCCACTCTTCTTCCTCATGGTGCTCATTATCTCGTTGTTCCATAGCTTCTTGTTTTAACATTTGTTGCTGTAGCTCTTTTCACTGCAATTCCTCCTTTATCTCTTGTTGAAGTCGATTCTCCATAGTAGCCAATGCTGTCGCATTCGTCGCCTCCTGTTGCCAACGTACTTCCTCAAGCATTTCCTGGTGACGAGCTCGTAGCTCCTCCAACTTCTTACTAAGGGTCTCCTCCTTGGCCTCCCACTTTTCTTCCCACATCTTCCATCCGCATAAGTAGTTGCCTTCCACTTCAGTTCTACTTGCTTCCACGTGGTGTTCAAACCCTCCTCTGGCCCAACCACATCCTCAGCAGGCTCTTACCCTTTTGAGGCCATGAGGGCTAAAACAATGCACCCAAGCGGAAACTCCATCACTGCCGTAGTCTCTGATCGTCTCTGGCAGTGGTAAATAGAGTGGCAAATAGGTTGTTATGTAGTCCCCAAAACCCTCATCATGGGGGTTGACCTTACGTCCCTCCATAAAGCTAGAATGGGACCTGAGTGACTCCTAGGTCGTCTTTGCCTTAGCGAGGCCAGGAAAAATGCCGAAATGTTAACTTGTCTTCCCATTTTGAGGCACTTTAGTAGAGCAAAGTGGATGCCCTAGAGTTTCCAAGCATTACCTGTTTGGGTGAAAACCATTCAACAAGCTCTACGGCAAGTTGCCACATAGTAGGCAACACGAACTTGGGAATTTGGCCATTGACAATTTGTGGAATTGGCCCATCAAAAAAGATGTGGGTGTCCTGGAGGCCACATAGAGATGGGATCACAACCTGGCCAAACACCAAAACATCCAACACCCTCGTAGGTGCATCTTCTGTGAGGTCAATCGTGACCCCACAGAAGGTAGTAGAGTTTCCTTGCTAGTTGGCGAGAAACTTGCCATTTGGCAAGGCTAGATCCCCCATCAACTGCTGCAGAAAATCTGCCCAACCTACCCTCCTAACTAGGTCCCACTAATCCACATTACCCTAGAAATGCTTGTAGGAAGGTTTGAAAGTAGGCATCATTCCCATGGTGACAAGAGCCTCTTGCCACAATCTGACCCCTTCCATTGCAACTTGTGCTGGCGGTGGAAGTTGCACTTGTCGGAAAACCAACTAGTTGCATGCTTGCCACAAACACCAAAGAATGGCAGTAGTCTTTGAATCTCCTTTTAAAATAATTGGGAGCGGGATTCTGGTAGTGCACCACATAGCAGTGCTAAATGTGCATTCAAAAGCAAAGTGTTGCCATGTTTTTGCCGCTTGTTTGCATGTCGGACACGTGTCTTCCATTCTTAGCATGTGTTAGTGTAACTCAACCCGTACGGGTAGAGCCGCATGGTTAATTAACCATAGAATTGCTTTGATTTTTTTGGGCAGTCATTTCTGCCAGACTTGTTGCCATCTAGGAACCACATGGAATTGCTTTTTAATGACGAGCCTGGGCTGCACTGTAAGCCAACCAAGGTTAGTCATGCGTTGTGCATGGTAGTAGATCGAACACCAGAGAAGAGAAGGCATCACAATCCATTGTTGATATTTATGGTGCATGATCTGAATCCATGACACCTCATCCATATCAAACCTAGACATTTGATGAACTAGTTGTTGCTATCCCATTGTGACCAGGTCACAAAATTTCAAAATCCCTAATTTACCTACATCTTGAGGTTGCATGATTGTGTCCCATCCCCCTAGATGAATATGTTTCCCCCCTTTTCCCCTCAACCAAATGAAATTTCGAATCAATTGGTCCATCTTGCACCAACATTGAGGGGTAGGGAAGTAATGGAAGCTATAAATCAAGCAATAGGCAACAGAATCGAAGTGGCGAGCATGATTAGACCTTTCCTTGTTAGAAATTGGGTAGTCCAATGTCCAACTTGTTGCTGTATCTATTTTAGGAGTTGGACCCAGGCTCTTTTGTGATTCCAATCGAACATGGGAAAGCCTACGTACCGATCACTATTAGTTTCGGGCAGAACTCCCAAAATTTGCATTATACTAGCTTTTACGCTGACATCGGTGTACATTATGTAAAGAGTAGATTTGGCATGATTCACCTCCAAACCAACCTCCCTCGCCATTCGCAATAAAGCTTGGTTCATAGCTCTTGCTTGCAGCATTGACTTACTGGTAAAAAGAATGGTGTTTTTGGTGTAATGTTCCATCATGTACTCAACCCCATTAACATGCAATCGCTGCACCCCTTCGGTACGACAATAATCTTGCATCGTTTCCATCACAATAATGAACAAATATGGTGATAATGGGTCTCCCTACCTGAAGAGAACCCCTAGAGCATCCCCTCAAGATCAATTGAGTAGGCCGTCGAAGATTGGATGTGAAGGCATAAGTCAACAAATTTGTGGCTAAAGCCTTTCCCCACCATGATATCTTGCAACACATCCCAACTAATAGTATCGTAGGCTTCGCTATGTCAAGCTTGAAACATAGGTCAGGAAATCGCTTAGCCCGTAATGAGTGGAGAATCTTTTGTAATAACATAACTTGATCCTAGAGGAGCCTATCCCTCACAAAACTTGCTTGGTTATGATGGACCAAACAGGGCATCAAAGGACCCAACCTCCTAAGCAGCAATTTAGTAAATAATCTGAGGAGGGTATTACAAACCCCAATCGGCCTGTAGTGTGAAGGCTTAGATAGGCACTCGAGCTTAGGGATAAGAACAATTTGTGAGCAATTTATTTCTTGGCGGATGTATCTCCAACGACGCATGCTATTGAAAGCGTCAAGGATATTCTGGCTCAGGACATTCACAAATTCCTGGAAAAATTCAATGCGTCACCCATCTGGTCCAAGTGCCCTACCCGTCTTCAAGTCCCCCATTGTAGTTTCTAGTTCCTCCCAGGTACATGGGTCTAGCAAGTGCTAGTTATCCTCCTCTATGAGAGTCTTTTGAACCTGGATTGAAAGAGGGACCCTCTCATGCCCTCGCTAGATGTTTCCCCACTACAACTGAAATTCGTGGGCAATATTTGTAGTTTGTTCCAGCACTTGTCTCTACTTGACCAAACTTTGTACCATTTTTGCAAGGTTGTTAGCTTGGGCGGTGGCAAAGAAAAACCTTGTCGGTCTATCACCATCCTTCATCCACTAGTTACATGATCATTGCCACCAGTATTCCAATTCTTCCTGATCTCGTTGCTGTAGTTCAAGGAGGGCCTATTCTTCTTGCGCTAATGATTCCCCCTCCTCCTGTCTCTCTTGAATTTGAAAAAGCTGTTGCTGGAGCATCCCCCGATGGAATCTAAACAAATATTTGTCCTCCTGTTGATGGGAACTAATCTCTTTTCTTAGGAGGTTTAGGTCGTTGGTTAGGAACTTGTGTGGATCCCTAGCTGTAGGACACTGGTCCCAAATAGTAGTCACCAGAGGACAGAGCCATGGCTTTAGAAGCCATGTCCTTTTGAAACAGAAACGAGATACTTTGGGATGTGACTCCCTTCCAATGACATAGAGCAAAGACTGGTGATCAAAGGCCTGCTATTTAGTCCTAGTTGCTTGCACTTTCTTCAGCATGAAGGGGGATCCAACCCACACTCAATCAATCCGAGACATCACTCTAGCACTACCCTTCCGTCTATTGCTCCAAGTAAAACGATAGTTAGCAATTTCCAAATCCACCAGGTCGTGTTGGTGTAGGAACTACAGAAAGTGATGCTGATGCTCTAGATTGAGGCATCCACGAGATGGAAGGGTATCCTAGACAACACTGCTAGGCCACCTGCCCTCCACCGACAGGCAACTTGGTGAACTTGCCAACCCTTCCAATTCAGAAGCCC
Source organism: Gnetum montanum (assembly GCA_015680685.1). Taxonomy (NCBI): domain Eukaryota; kingdom Viridiplantae; phylum Streptophyta; class Gnetopsida; order Gnetales; family Gnetaceae; genus Gnetum; species Gnetum montanum. The sequence goes on from MNCI01017497.1 coordinate 682,510, forward strand.
AAATTCCTAGTGCTGTAGCTTTGTCTCTTGCAAGCATGCCACATCACATTTATCCCTATTCACAGTTTCTTTTAGGACATGTCTCTTATAAGGGGTGCCTTGTCCTGTGCAATTCCATGTCATAATCTTCATTGTCTATCGTTGATTCTCTTACGGTAGACCTCTTTCAAGGTCGTTTGAATGCCTAAGTCAATTTCTAGTTGGGTTTGGCAATTCCTCACTAGTGGAGTAGACGATCGCTCAACCTTCGCATGATCCATGGATACTCGCAACCCCTCTTTGCTACCAGTGTTTGGTAGGGTCGCATTGCTCAAACGAGGTTTAGTGGATCCTCTAACCATAGTTACCCAACCCCCCAAGGGAGGGAACTCTTTCCCCAGCACTGTAGGTTCAAGAGGGGTGGCAAACCCCTACTTGGGCCCTATGTTGGCTGACCCACTAGCAACCTTTGTTGGTTCGACTGTTGTGCCCAATCCATCAATAGCCGACACCGTTGGGATTGACTTCATATTCGCTTCTTGTCAAGGTAGCCCCACAAGGCCATAGGCTTTTTAGGCGGCCCGCGCGCCCCCC